>CM070024.1:29906650-30384150 GCA_036247105.1 Cirrhinus mrigala | reverse complement strand
TATGAGTGGTTTTGTGGTCCTGGGTCACATATTTTCAAATCTTCTGCCTGTTACCGATCTACGTCACTCTGTAACATTTTTGCATAATCCCCGCCTGCCCGCAAAATATGAACAGTCTGACCTGCCCACAAACATATCGTGTTGAGAAGACGCTGTGTTCTGTGCTGTGAAAGCAAGTTTGTTTTGTTTTCATTGCCAAAAGATGATGATGTGAAGAATCAGTGGTTCAAATTCTTTTTTCTCCCATGATGCCACAGTAATACAACTCGAAACTTCACCATAGAAGAAACATTTTTGGTTCCCCAAAGAACCCTTCAGCATTCTTAAAAGAACCATTTTGAAGAATATTTAAAAAAAATCTAAAGAAACTTGTTAGACTATAAAAGAACCTTTTCTACATTTGAAAGGTTACATGGATGTTCAAAGTTCTTCATGGAACCATCGATGCCAATAAAGTACCTTTATTTTTAAGAGTGTAGCTTGGTCAATTTACTTTTTAGCAACAAAAGGAAACAAGAAAAGAAAAGGAAAGAAGATGGCAAGTGAAACTGAAAGAAAGAAAATAAATAAATTAAAAAAAAAAAAAAAAAAAATTAAAAAATGAGGACAATTTAGTTTTTTTGGTGGTAACTATACATTATGCATGTTGAACCTATGATGCCTTAAAGAGATAGTTCACCCAGAAATTAAAATTGTCATTAATTACTCACCCTCATGTCGTTCCAAACCCATAAGACCTTCATCTTCAGAACACAAATTAAGATATTTTTGATCAAATCTGATAGCTTTTTGACTCAACATCAAGGTTCTTAATTTGTGTTCTGAAGATAAAACAAAAGGTCTTATGGGTTTTGAATTAATAACAGAATTTTCATTATCCCTTTAAAATGTTGTAGATAAAATGCCATGGTTTGAAACGGCTCCAGTGCATGTGTGTTGTGAGCTATGGCACAAGAAAATACTGCCTCCCGTGCAATAAAGTGCATGTGTGTAAAAGTGTAATTGCTAAGCACAGTAGGATCTGTTGGTGTGTGTGTGTGTGTGTGTGTGTGTGTGTTCTGGTATATATGGTTTATGAGGACACAAATGTGTATAATGACATGGGTACTACAACGTAAACATGGTTTATGAGGACACTTCCTGTGCCCCTGAAAAAAAAAGGCTTAAAAAAACAAAAAAAAAAAAAACATACTAAACAGTGTTTTATGAAATTCAAAAAGTGTGCACAGTCTCCTGTGAGGGCTAGGTTTAGGTGTAGGGTAGGTGTAGGGCGATAGAAAATACGGTTTGTACAGTATAAAAACCATTACGCCTATGGAGAGTCCCCGTAAACCACAAATGCAAGAATATGTGTGTGTGTGTGTGTGTGTGTGTGTGTGTGTGTGTGTGTGTGTGTGTGTGTGCGTATGGTCTTGTTTTTATATCTTGGTGGGGACCTAAACCTGAATACACACAGGCTCATGGGGACTCGTGTCACCGTGGGGACCTAAATTGAGGTCCCCATGGGGAAACAAGCTTATAAATCATACAGAACGAGTTTTTTTGAGAAAGTAAAAATGCAGAAAGTTTTCTGTAAGGGTTAGGTTTAGGGGTAGGGTTAGGGTAAGGGGATAGAAAATACAGTGTAGACAGTATACAAACCATTGCGCCTATGGAGAGTCCCCACAAGGATAATAAACCAGACATGTATGTGTGTGTGTGTGTGTGTGTGTGTGTGTGTGTGTGTGTGTGTGTGTGTGTGTATCTAGGAGAGGCTGCAGTGAAGAGAGACCAGAGCAGTAGCTGTATCCCCTCCGGCTCTCACTGACATACATTTCAGACACAGTCTCAAAAGACTCTTACCTTACGCCAAACACACACACTCAGTCCCAACACGTCTCAGCACACACACAAACACACCCACCAGGGGCCCGTCCCAGACGTCACCAAATTACAACATTACGGCTGCATCTTCATGCTGCTTGATGACGATTAAGACATTAGGAGAGACTGGCGCAGGGAAATGAATAAACTGGGCCAAAGATATCTATATAAATGTGTAAAGCTTTAAATAAATAGAGGGAATGAATAAAGATTTTGGAAATGAACAAAACATCTAAGAGATAATGATGTCCGTCATGCCCTGTTCAGTCCTTAGTTTAGGAATGGACAAAAGTAGAACGAGCAAATAAAAACAAAGAAAGAGAGATTTAATGATGTTGAAAGAGACAAATTCCCAGATTCATGGCTCAAGGGTGTTGATAGAGAGAAGTTTAAGAGCCATTTGAAAGCCAATAGTTAGAGTAGTGCCAACATGACCTTATTAGAGCCATCACTGTCACTACCAGACAAGACCAGACACAGATGAGAGAACGAAGTCACTCGGATGTATTTTTGCTCGGTTATAATGCAGCACCGGTTTCTCCCGTGAAATTTCCAGGCCTGCGTGAACGTTCCCCCTCTATGCGTAACGAGTGAGAGGACTAAAAATACCGTCTCATAACGACACCCAATATACTGCAGTAAAAACACAGCCTGCTGAACGTTCCTCTCAGATGGAAGCTGAAATTCTTCAGGCAAGCAATAAAACCGAAAGCTCAACTTTAAAATGAAACGCGCCACTGGCTGCTGCCGCTGCAAATAACAAGCGATCTTCAGTCTAACAAAAGCACTCAGGTCTATGTCACATAATCAATGCCTGATGGTTTCATTTGGAACTGCTTGTTGCCATCAGACATCTGTTTCGTGTAACGTTTTCGGGCATGCCGAGACAAAACAATCAACTCAACAGCACATAACCATCAAAAACCATTACAGATGTTTTAATAATCAGTGCCATTGTTTCTGACACTGATAACACAGCAGTGATCTGCATTAAAGGGGACGCATCATAAAAACAGCCTTTCGCCTTCTTTATTTTCATTATAACACATGACTGACTGCCTGTTTGCATATCTTTACATCTTAACCATCACAGTAATGAAGCAATGAGCAATGAGTCTAAGGAAAAAAAAAAAAAGCAGGCAGTTGCAACCAACACCTTATTGATAAGTCTTAAAGGGATAGCTCACCCAAAAATAAAATTCTACAAATGATTCACTCTTATTTCGTTTCAAACCTGCATAACTGTATGAAAGATATTTTGAAAAATGCCTTTTTTGTCATACAGTGGAAGTCAAAAGGAACCAAAACTGGTTACCAACATTCTTCAAAATATCTTCTTTTATGTTCCACAGAGTAAAGTCATACAGGTTTGAAATGACAAAGTTGAATAAATAACAAATGTTCATTTTGTGGGGGGGGGGGACTATCCCTTTAAGAGGTTTCTTGCAACCAGGCCAAGATGACGATGCTATACAGGACTAAAAATAAGATGCAGAGAAAAATCAACAAAGTTTTTGTTGTCTTGCACTGCGGAACGCTTGTGCAGCTCTGTATTTTACCTTTCAAAGCATCCCAAAGTTAGAAACAAACAACAGAAGTTTACATTTAACAATGTTTCTGATCATTTCACTGTGATTTTGACACATTTTAATGCAAACTGATCAATGACAATGACACAGTGTGTCGATTCTGTTATTGATGGAGGCAGAGTAAACTATATAGGCTACAAGACTACTGCCCTTTTAAAATATAGTTTTAGAGCTTGGGACAAGATGAAAAATGGCCATAAAAAAAAAAAAAAAAAAAAAAAAAAAAAAAAAAAAAAAAAGGAAGAGGATTTGAAGGGGGGGGGGGAACAGTTTTAGTTAGAGAGGTCATTTACATACACGACCAGTCAAAGGTTTTTGAACAGTAAGATTTTTAATCTTTTTTTTTTTTTTTTAAAGTCTCCTCTGCTCACCAGACCTGCTGCACCAATGTACAGCAAAAACGGTAAAACTGTGAAATATATTTACCATTTAAAATAACTGCTTTCTATTTGAATATATTTTAAATAGTAATTTATTCCTGTGATTTTAAAGCTGAATTTTTAGCATCATTACTCCAGTCACATCATCCTTCAGAAATCATGTTGATTTTCTGCTCAAAAAATTAATTATTATTGTTGAAAACAGCTGATATACATATTATTAAAATATTATTATTATTATTATTATTATTATTATTATTATTATTATTATTATTAATAATAATAATAATAATAATAATAATAATAATAATAATAATAATAAATGTTTCTTAACAGCAAATCAGCATATTAGAATGGTTTCTGAAGGATCATGGGACACTGAAGACTGGAGTAATAATGTTGAAAATTCAGCTTTGTTCACAGGAATAAATTACATTTTTAAATATAATGAAATAGAAAGCAGTTATTTTAAATACTAAAAATATTTCACAATATTTCCTGCTTTTGCTGTACTTTGGATCAAATAAATGCAGTCTTAGTGAGCAGAAGAGACTTATTTCTCAATAAACATTAAAAATCTTACTGTTCAAAAACTTTTGACTGGTAGTGTAAAAGTTTTAAGGTTGAAGCAAAAATTGCCTGCAAATTCAACGGGTCAAAATGACGATTTAAAATGACTGGAAATACTGCCGTGTTAATTATAAATGATTTTTTCTTACACATTTTTCAAAACGAATATGCCCTTTAATAAAAGAAGAAAAAACTTCCCCCTCACATCCCCCTCACTTTGACAACAGCAAACAACGTCAATCCAACAATCCAATCAATACGCAAAGGCCAAAATTAAGTCCTGCTCTAATCCTTTGTTCTTGTTCAAGCCATTTGACTTGTATACTCATCACAAAAGTGAAGAAAAGAAGATTGCAACTTTCAATTCATGTCATACAGATGCAAAATGGCACTTAAATTGTTGGGTCTGCAAACATGTTCTGCAAAAAATATAGTAGGGAAAAAAGCTGTGACATGTCCTGTTGAAATAAACTGACATCGTAACAACCAAATCTGTTTTGATTGTGGGCTGCTGGCTTTTCTTTCACACACTCTTTCCATCTACATTCTCATCTTGACAACAAACTGTGACAGAAGCATCTTCTCCTGCAGTGGAGTGTGAGATTCTCATACTTTTAAATGCATGAGTGCTCTTGTTTTGTTGCTTGACTTTTCTCTCCTGAGCGCGTCTCTGTGCCATGTGACGGGTCGAACCTCTCCGCCCTCTCAATCCAGGCTTAGCGCCCACGTGTCCCTTTAGAGGATTACATTCCTGACATCACCATGCCAGATGCTGACGACAGAAATAGACGCTTCCCCCCGCAGGAGGCGACAGTGACCGGTTCACCACAACCAATCCAGCCCCGCCGTGACGCTCACCCACAACGCATCACAGGCGTCAAAATCTTTTGTGGTCCTTCCTTTGATTATCACCTTCCTTTAAAACCCGCCTTCCTCTCAAGGGCTCTTCCTTTTTCCTCCATCCACGCTTTGTGTTCACTGACTGTTGATGGGCCACACATAGCTCAAAAAAAAAAAAAAAAGTCTAGTTGCTTGGTTCCCCTGTATATTAGGTATGTTTTATAGAAGCCTGTCTAGAAGAGAACAATAAAGGCGACTGCAACTTTCTCACAATTCAGATTTTGTTTCTCGCAAACATGAGTAAAACAAACTTGCTATTCTGACTTTGTCTCTAGTTTACATCTTACAATTCTGTCTCTCACAATTCTGAGTTCATATCTCTCAGTTGTGGGGAAAAAAACAAGTAAATAAATAAATAAATAAATAAATAAATACAAATTCTGACGTATAAACTCAGAACTGCATATAAAGTGGGCCCAGTTGGTTTAAACTCTGCTTTCTAGCAAGTTTTTCTATTTGATATAATGTGCTTGTAGTTAAAATGGAAGGTTCACCCAAAAATGTTATTTACTCAAGCTCTCTAAAGATATTTTGGAGGGAAAAAAAAAAAATTCTATATATATATATATATATATATATATATATATATATATATTTATATATATTTATATATATTTATATATATATATATATATATATATATATATATATATATATATATATATATATATAATATTAAATGACAAAAGTCAATGCGGTCCAATATTGTGTTGAACCCCACTGATGTTTATTGTGTGTACAAAAAACATTATTCAAAATACATTTTTTGTGTTCTGTAGAATAAAGAAAATCATATACAGGGTTTATGAACAAGCGAAACTTAAGACTTAAGACCTTTGTAATACCACCTACCACCTGAAATTTAAAGGGGTCCTATAATGCTCTTTTACAAAGTCCTGATTTTGTTTTGGGGGTGTACTAGAACTGTCATGCTTGGTGGTTCAAAAAATGCATTATTTTTAACACCATTTCCAATATTACAATACATTTCTCCCAGCCTGGCACAAATGACTCGATTAGTTCCGGGTTTAACGAAGGCCCGCCTTCCAAAAATCGAAATGTGTTGTGGTTGGTTAGCTGTCCCACTGCGTTGCGACTGGCAAACAGCTTAGACAGTGTTTCAGTACTGCCACGGCCCTTGGCAAAGAAGCAAGTTCCGTGTACAACTGTTAGCGCAAGCTAGATTAAAGTGATTTTTACATTTTAAATATGGATATTTTTCTTACAAAACCACATCGATTCGCTACATCGACCCCCCGGAGCCGTGTGAGGCACTTTTTATTATGGATGGATGCACATTATTGGACTTGTTTTGGACTGATGAAGAGAAACACCAATCTATGCCATTCTAAAGCTTGGGAGTGCCAGAATAAATTTTAATATAACTCAGATTGCATTCGTCTGAAAGAAGGAAGTCATATACACCTAGGATGCATGAAGGGTGAGTAAATAATATGCTACAGCGGTGTTGGGTCCTGTCATCAGCCTGCGAGATCACCAATACATGATATTATCATGCTAATTTATTAAATTATTTACATACTTAGTTTCCGAAAAACCAGCTCCAGCATAAGGCTAAAAGCAGCCTAACATTATCAAAGAGCATCATGACTGATTAGCCTAGCCTATTCTAATGCAAGTTTATGCATTTTAAAAAACACTTGCATTATAAGTGAAGCTATCTACACTGTACGATGAATAAATCTCTTACCACACACCGCAACCAAAGTAGATCGTGGTAGAAGCAGCCACTCACCGCGCTGTGGCTCATTGAAGCGGCTCTTCGCGCTGCATCACTAAAGTTAGGCTAATCCTCCACCTCGGCCCTACCCTCCCCTCAGCAATTAGAATTTCCGTAGGCGAGATTTAATTTAATGATATTCTAATGGACCGCATTGTGACATCATTGCATGCGGAAAAAAAACGCTGTAGTCCAAAGGAGCCATTTTACTGTAGCTCTTGAAAAGAAATTTAAAAAAAAAAAAAAAAAATATCTCCTTTTGAAGTGGACTTTGAGATTTGTAACTTTGTAGATCTTTTTTTATGCCCAAAGATAAACACCACACACTGACTAAAATTCAAAAAGTGAAAAAGCATAATAGCACCCCTTTAAGACCTAAACCTGTAAAGGAAATATACATTATATTACATACATGTGTAATATTTAATGTGTTTAAATGTAAAAAGAAAACTAAATTTCATGGCTGTCATGAATGACATTTTTTTTTTACTACGATATACAATGAACTTTTCATATTAGGAGACAATATTCCACACAAAATATGGGCACAACAGTACCACATCAAGATTTTTGGTGGTGTAAACAATTTATTCTGAAGCAATATTTTGTGTTCTATCAGCTTTTACATACTTAAACCTGCATTATATTATAAAGGCTTATTTTTTTTAAACTTTTTAAATGTATGCATCACCTTTCATGTCAAATTTTTACAATTTATCAATAAATTTTATAGGGCTGTTACCAGTCAGATTAAATAATTTACACTGCAAAATTACACTGCAATAAATAATGCTATGAGTTATTTATGAATATACAAATAAGAAATGTTGAGGGAAAATGCATACTTTTAAACACTAAACTATCAGAAGGTGGCGGTAAGTCACATAAAGAATGAGTCACTGAGTCATTCATTCAACTGATTCGTTCAAAACGCTGAATTGTTTAGTAACAAAACACCACAGAGTGTTGCTTGGAGAATGTGCTATAGTTCTGTGATTTTGGAACTACTTTCTTTGGTGAAACAGAACAAAACAGTAAATACTGTGTCTAAAATGCAAGTAACTTAACTAGACTAACTGTTTGTTTATTAAACTAAAATCAACGTAACATTTGCAATTGTGAGAGTATTCAGCAAAATAGCTCCCTTGGTATGTTACTGAACTATATCATCTTATAAATAAACTACACATTTTGAATTAAGTTATTTGTGCCGTTTCACTCATTTGTTTTGAAGTCTTTCACAAGAGAGACAGGCAGCGCGATTTTGATACTAGAAATACACCATCTATTATCAATCGCCGTTTACGTTGAAATTATTAAAATCAGAAGAGTCATTCTTGCATTGGCGTATTGTTGGTCACTTTGTCACTCAAGTTTTAATCAGGCTGTTTGTCTGGTCAGACATGGGTGAGGGTGAGCAAGAATCTTATTTACAGTAATACACTTAAATGGAGGTCTATGGGGCAAGAAATCCTGTAGGGTTTAAAGCAGATATGTGAGGCTCGTATTTTTGCAAAAGCGCTTATTGTAATTCCTCCTTGCCTGTGCTGTAAAGTTGAGTTGTAAAGACTAAACTCTTTGTTTGTAACCGTGCATGCTCAATTGCTTGGTCCCTTTTAACCTTTCTTTCGGCAGGAGGCCTAAGGTCTATGCAGGGAAATCCAGTGCATCGTAAAGTGGAGATTTGGGGCTTAGCGAACACCGCTGTGAATGCAGTCGGTTACTGTGCTTGTTTTCGGCATTGTTTGCTTGTCTCTCGCTGTTTAAACGAACAGGATTAAGCGGCAGCGTGGGCTCTGTCTGGCCGACAGCTCGCCCGCCTAATCTCTGCGCGTAGACCTTGGGATTTCTGAGAAACGACCTGTGCTCACTTCACTGTGCCAGACACAAGCAATCTCTCCCTCCCTCTCATTCTCTTGTACAGCCACGTCCTGTACTTATCAGCATGCAGTGCAACACAAGTTTGCTGCTTCGAGGACTGCCAGAACATCCACAATGATAAAGCCACACACATACACAAACAACGATGACAGCTCTCAGAGGTCTGCGCTCTTTACTTAAAGAGCCCACAAAATCAAAACCAGAGTTTTGTGGCTTTCAGTCCACGGAGCATTTAAAATATACAGCCTTTGTTTTCTAGAAGGCAAGCCAAAAATACTGATGACTCATCCTGCACTACACAAATGTTTGTCCAATCAAACGCTTAATAGAATGCCAATGGCTGCATCCGAAATCGCGTACTTCCCTGTTGTATAGTAGATGAAAAACAGTATGTGAAAATAGTAACATGTCCAACTTAACATGCATACATTAACAGTAAGCAAAAAGTACTTGAACAAACTAATACTTGTAGAGTGCAATCAAAAGACACTTTACTATCCCATTAGGCCACGGGAGAGGGCAATGTCCAGAGTACATTCAGATCACACTCACACTATGTAGTACATACTTTCTAACCAGCTGCAATACTCAAATACTCAGGTTACTTTCAAAAATAGTACCTGCTTAGTTTGCAATCAGATGCAGACAATGACTCAAAAATAAATAAAATTATAGCAACTAGCTAGATGAATAAGGACTAAAATAAGGAGAAACAAATAATATAAAAAAAAAGGCTGTTTTATTCTTCCTATGGATGGTCCACTTTCATGGCGGCTGCCATATTGAGATCACATGACCAGCTGAATACTGCGCACATTATCTTGGAAACCCTATTTTCAGATACTTTCAGTTGCAGAGTTTGTACATTAGTTGCAAAATTGGTACATTGACATTGCTAAACACAATTACTGTAATTTTGCTTCATCCACACCAATAGGTGGCAGTATAACATTCAGGAACACAGTTAATTAGAAAGATTAAATTTAAAGCAGAAAATCTGATGAATAAGTTTAAAGTGAAATGTTGCATGTTTGCAACTGAATACTAAAATTAGGGATGCACGATATTATCGGACCGATGTCAGAATTGGCCAGTAATGGCTTTAAATGTAAATATCTGCATCAGCCCGAAGTAAAAAATTAAGCTGATATGTCTTGCCAATAAGAGGAATAACTCACATGTGCTAGCGATTAGATCACGTCAGCAGTGTGGCTCATTCTTAAAAAGAAAAATACTCATAATCAGACTACAGTTACTTTTTTTTTTTTTTTTTTATTGATTATAAGATTGCATTCAAGTTAAAATGCAAGTTAAAACAATGTGCAAGTTAACAGGAATAACATTCCATATTTTTTATTAAATGTTTTGAATTGTGTATGAATTGATTTTAAAAAATATAATTGTAAACATATTTACATTAACTTTTCATTAAACTCCCAAACCCCCTGCAGTTCAGTCACAAACACCAGTTTGTAAAACTCTGACATAATATTAATCCACTTCATGTTAAAAACAACAAATGGAATTTACTTACTTTCTCTTTGTATTTTTATATCAATATGGAACCAGATTTTCCTGTTTAAGTCAATGTGTAAATGAGTTAGGTCAAACGTAATGTAAAAGTAATCTAAAAGTAGTCCGATTACATTACCTGAAATGTGTAATGTAATGGAATTTTGTGACACATGATTTGGAGCCAATAACAGCCTGCAGTCTGTAAGTAACAAACAGTCAGTGCTGGGTAGATTAAATGGCTAATTACTACATACTAACATTTGAAATCATTTAATGCAATGCACACATTCATATGCATACAGATGCATGATTTTACTACTTACATTAAAAATACCTGCATATAATTACATCTCTAATTAATTTATATAGCTATACTGTACAGCTGATACTACATTTAAAACACTAAGTATATTGCATCTAAATTACTTTAAACATACATAGTAGTCAGAAGACGCCTAATATAAAGTGGGACCCTATATGTCAAATGAAAACACAGCATGTTAAATGTTGACTTCATGTTTCATATTTAATTCACTGAGTGATGTCCAGTTTCTTAGAAATAACCATTTTGCATTTTTAATTCAATTTTGTGTCTGTTCCCTGGCGGTCTGTGCAAATAATAATGCAAAGAGATGAGCAATGCATTGTGGGATATAATATTTCATGCTGTGCAAATGGACATACATGGCAGGGGTAATCTGCATACTGTGCACCGTACAGACTCTGCAGAAATAGTACGAATAGTACAGTAGTATGTCATTCCAAACTAACCCCTGGTGCACATTTAATTGGTGAGCACACAGATGACAGTGGGAGAGAAAAATGAAAGAAAGACAGACCAAGGAAGTAGAACAAACATGGACAGACTGTGGTAGCTTGTGTTCAAATAAAGTTTGCGTTCCTGTAGGGCAGCTGAAGGCTGCAGTGGAGCAGAACGTCTATACAGACAGTCCATCTGTTACTGTGAACTGACCAGCAGCAAACACAGCAAGGAGAAAAACCTCTTAAAAATCTCACATCTGTGCTATTTCTGAAAGCCACAGAGGAGCGAGACAATGCTGGCTGAGAGGAAGCGCGTGTGTGAGAAATGGAAGCACTCTTATCAGAACACTAGCTTTACCCATATCACACAAAAACACCTCACACACTGAGAGAAAGAGAACAGGACTGGAGCTAAACCGTGCCAAAAAGCACCATGGTAATACAAAGAGATGGCATTTGTTTTTTTGGACATGTCCCATATTAATACCATAAGCTTCTAGACATGGTACTGTGGTAAAACTGGTGGTACCATGGTAATTGGTGATACAACAAATTTTCAGTGTCAGTCAAAATTCATGCATTTTTTAAGTGCATTACATTGCAGTATATTGAAAAGTAATGTAATATTGCATTGACCTCACTAACTAAAAATGTCTACCATTACATATTCATTATATTTCTTACTTAACCCCAGTCTGATTTATAATACATTAAAATAAAATCTGTTATGAAAAGACTTGGACCCAGAAATACCATGGTACATTATATATATTATATATATATATATATATATATATTATATATATATATATATATATATATATATATATATATATTATATTTATATTTATATTTATATTTATATTTATATACAAATATATACAAACATTCAGGTACATATATAACAAATATTTACAAGTATATGTATTTATTATAATTTTATAATTATAATATATAAAGGTACCTTGTAAATACCATTTGATACAATCATTGTATGCCAGCATACTACATTCTTCATAATAGACCTGCATGTATAATGTAAATCGGTTAACTTTATATTTTAAAATGGCTTATCCGGATTAATGATTAATATGGAAAGTATTGCACCTTTGACAGAAACCATTCAGTATCATGGAATTTCCATGATACTAACACCATACAGAGTACTGTTTGTAAGTAAATGGTTATACCAAAAAAGAAATACTGATGCGGGACAAAAACCAGGGCAGAAGGTCAAGGAAGAGAAATGAACGCAATGAAAGAAATACCGCCCCACGGCTCACATTCACACACCGCGAATGAATCTCTCCTCCTTCGTCTGCAGCTCTGCCATCCTCTCACAACCTCCAAGGTCGAGGTTAAATGGATCATTGAGTCCCTTGATCCACCCCCTATCGCTGAACATATGACAAGCAGCGGGGAGAAAAAAAAAATATATATCCCTCTGTGCCACACACACATACTCCGTTCTCCCTGAGGTACTGGAAGGAGGAACAACCATGATGAATGTAATTTGGACATGGGCATTTGTCTCTGTTCAGCAGGGTGGAGGGAAAGATGGATTCAAGTAGACATAGATGGTGTATAACTATAGCAGCACATAAAAGCCATGTGGAGAAAGACAGGTTTTAGGCATACATGCGTCTATAAAGAAACATAGGGATGGTTTGATATTAAAATTCTGACTAAATGTGGGCAGTAAGTTTATAATTATCTATATATTGCATGTTGCTATTTTATCTATAAAAACAAATAAATGAATAAAAACAAATAAATAAATAAATAGAAACACTAAAAAAAAAAAGTCATCATTTCAAGTTCAAAAAGTGAACTCTGTGCAATATAGTCAATTTATTTATATTTTTATATTTATCATAGTTATAGATTTCCTGAACATTACACTTGTGTTATTGAGTTATTGGCATTTTTTGAATAATAACTTTAGTGTTAAATTACCTAAATAAATAATCTAAGTGCAAAAAAAGGCAGAAATTTTCTATATTCACCAATATACGTACACACACACAAAAACACACACATATTATAATCAATATTATATTACTTAAAAAAAAATGATATTATATTATATTATATTAAACATTATATTATATTATATTATATATTATATTATATTAAAAAATATTATATTACATTATATTATATGACCCTGGACCACAAAACCAGTCTTAAGTAGGACAAGTATATTTGTAGCAATAGCCAAAAATACATTGTATGGGTCAAAATTACTGATTTTTCTTTTATGCCAAAAATCTATTATAATTAGGGATGTGGCACGAGATCTCGCAGTCGGATCTCGTGACATCCTTGTAAAACATTTTGCAGTGTTTACATTAGAGCTGCACGATGAATCCTTAAAATATGGAGATCTCGATTCAAACACCCACGCGATCTTATTCCTGAATGACAACGATTTGAGTGTCAGTGGAGCGTGAGAAGCACGTTTTGTTGCTGCCCATGTTAATGAATCAGAGGGTCAGGGTAAATGTGAACACGGAAAGAGCAACACAAACAGTCTTTTCAACCATAATCATTATTTCTGTGTTACAGACATTTAAATAATAGAAGTACTGGAATAAGTGTTTGTAGTTTGGGTATAAACACTTATTGTCTACAGTAGCGATCAAAACAAAAGTATATTAATACTTCTATGTATTGTAACGCTTATCCTCTTCCGCCAGGAGATGGCGACAACTGCCGTTTAAAAAAAAAAAAAAGTATGTCATTGAATCATTCAATCATTTATTCAGCAGATTTCAATAGTCAAACAAGTCTTAATTGAGACACTGACTCCTTCATTGATTTTCTTTTTTTTTTTTTTAAATAAATATATATTTTTTAAAAGACTTAAGCAATGATCAGTTTGTCAGAACCACTAGTAAATTATGTTATTTTATTTAGTTTTCTAATCTTTTTTCTCCAGAATCGTGAGAGAATCATGGTCTTCAATTTATTAAAAACAACTGGGATTCTCAATTTTTTCAGAATCGTGAGGCTCTTGTTTAAATGTTGTTTATTACTGCATATAATTCATTAAAATGGAAGTTTAATTTCATAAAGTTCAAAATACACCTACATTTTTTGGCATTTTGGCTTTTTCAGTTGAATAAAAGACTATTTTCCCTATATATTGCATCACTGAGGATTTCTTAAGAAAAGTTTAAAAATCTCATCTTGCTCTCGTGAACCCAGTCTCGTGTCTCGTCTCAAGATAAGGATCTCATCACACCCCTATAAACAACCCATGTCAAACCCATTCCTGGGTTCAATTTTGTTACAGAATTTATTACAATACTTAAAATTTTGTTGTTTTTAGAAAATAAAACCTCATGAGGACCTTATGACTTTGAAGTGCTATGTGCACTGGCCACGATTTCACAACATTCACCCGTGTGCACGAGAAGCTGAATCATGCGTGTTTGTGGATCCATGTGGCCACGTTTTGTGACTCAATCACAGCCACGGGCACGTCTCTTATTGCTCGTCTTTCTCTGCAAACTATACAGAAGATCTCCTGTGCTCGCAGTGTGCTAAAACAAAGCCCTCCCTCTCTGAAAATACTGGAAATCAACTCACTAAACCAGAAAAACAATGTTCCAAAACGTCTCTCTACCCCCACAACAAAACATCCTGTTCCTGCTCAAATGGAGCACGATGTGAAGCACTCAATCTCAGCAGCAGTGGAGCCTTCCAGCCACAGCATTTAATAGCTCTCCGAGACATTAGGAACGCGATGAAGACGTTCCGGGGGGTAGCGGGAAGATGGTGCAGTCAGCTGGCAGTGTGGAATTCATTATAATTAGCAACTAATAATGAAAAGCCTCTCAATGAGGACCGTGATAAACAACAATCTGTCGGGATCTGAGTCAGCGGTTTAAAAAGAAAAAGATATCTTCAAAAAGAGAACATGCTGAGTTTATGCCAAGCTTACAGAGATCTTTCTTTGATGTGCATACATTTAGACAGCTGCGATCTGTTTGAAGCACCATATTTTGTATTCACAGGTTAGAAAGCGAATCAGAATCTGATTCAAATCGCTAATTCACAAGCAAGTTTGAAAGCAATTATTAAACTGATTCATTAAAAACAACCTGTTCACAAGAGTCAGTTTTGCTTAAAATGGACAACACAGATTGTGCGTGTGTGTTTATTGTTGCATGCAGGAAGCAGTGCAGCCTAACGAGACAATATCTCAAAAAAACACATATGGACAGGAAGCGTTTCAGTGCCATATCGCATTAATCTTATTGTAATCCAGATGAAAATGCAAACTGAATAGACATTGTGGCGATATATGTGTGCTATCATAACTGCTTGTTGATTAGTTGAAGATAGTGATCGACACATGCACACTAAAAAGTTTAATCCTTATCCAACGTCTGTTATTATTCTCTCCAAAATGTGAGCTATACAAATGTCTTTGTATTCATTTAAAAAGCAAATCATACGGGTTTTCAAAAACTTTTGTAACATAGCTATCCTTTAAATGTAAACAGTCAAAGTTAATCATAGAAGTGCATGATAAATAAAGATATTGGGATATTATTAGATATTATATTAGACATTATTAGAATTGCGAGATGTAATCTCAGTCAGAATTGAAATATAAAAAATCAAATTTACCTTTTGTTTTATTCTTTTATTCCATGGCTCCATAGACTGCCACTTGAAAACCGTAATTTTCTGTCACCCACAAAAAAGTCATCCCCGTTTCAGATCTAATTACTTCAGGGCTCCACAATAAGGAGTGGCCGATGGCCCGGGGCCAGCGTGAAAGATGCTCGGGACAGTTGACGAATCTGTCACTGGCCCGATCGGGCCACTGCTGCGTTGTCACGAAAGTTTATCATTTGCTAGTGTTTTTGAGTCTTGTTCATCTTTTCATTTACCTCTGTATAATGCATTTAAAGTTGCGTTCATAATCACGGTGCTGCTTTGTTTACAGTGGTAACCAAGGAAACGCTGTATCATTATTCCATAAGCGCCACCTGCTGGCAGAGACTGAATTTGCGTTCATTCAGTCCGTCTGCTGTTATCAAAATAATGATAATTATTTCTGAACAAACAAATCATGCTTGAACTTTAGATTTGTTAGGCTAGTAGGTTTTGCTGTGATATTGAAATTGGAATCGAGAATTGTACAATTTAATTGGTATGTAAAATCTTTTGTCATAAGCTTATTTATTAAAATATAAGATAACATGGGTCAAAACAATGATAACAGCAACTTTTGTTTTTTTTTGTGGCAGGCCCAGTGAAAATTTTGACCGGGCAAGTAAAAATTTGAACCACTGGTCCGACTGGGCCAGTAGAAAAAATCCTTAGCGTTGAGCCCTGTACTTCATTTAATAATAAATAATGTAGACATATTTTGGTTTACAAACTGTATAGTTTCATCAGTTAGTCACATTAGCACTCGGCTAATGTATCCACCATTATTGTTTTGTGAAGGGTTTACAGTTTAGCAGCTAAACTTTAGCTGTGGGCATGATTCGCTTGCATTTTATACAGAAAGACCAATCACAACAGACTTGACCAGCTGACCAATTAGAGCAGAGTAGGCTTATGGAAGGGAGGGGTTTACAGACCTTAAGCTGAGAACTGCTTCAAAAAAATCTTTTGAAATCATTGCAAAAAGACTCTAATATTAAATGTATTTTCTGAGAAAATTACAATGTTTTCTGACCTTAGATGCGTTTAAACCTGTTGTAGGGGACTCCAACACAATATCAGGACACTTTAAAATATCATATGACATTTTGTGAACCAACTAATTTGTACAAATAAATAAATAAAAAAAAATTCAAGGTGCTTGTACGAGCAGAGCGTACAGTAGAAAAAAAAAATTGCCTGTGAATGAACAGTGAATGAACATACTATCCCTAGTGTACAAAAACCAAAGAATACTTCAGACTTTAGGAATCTGCTTTGTGATTACTAAGGTATTCAAAGAGTTGGTAAATGTGGTTGCTAGGGTGTTTCAGTTGTTTCCTAGTCAAATTATCCCAGCTCTATGAGATTTCATAAGTCAGATTGCTCTAAATCCTAAGTGTGTTCAATTGTAATTGATGCAGTAGCACAGTAAGAAAGTTATACAACAATATGAGCAATACTGATGCAGGCAGGAAAGTATGAACTTGGTCACACCACTTTCATAAGTACTGTTCTATTTGCAGACAATAAGGGCCGTGGCAGCCATGAGCCGTGCTGTTACTTCCCCAGAGACTGAACTTCAACTGCGTTTGAGTGTGTGTAAAATTCTCCATGGTATATTGCATCAGCTCGTTTTCTACACCTTCCACCCTTCCCACATTCCCTCCCACTTGTGAGGACATCGTATATCTCTCCATGACAGGCGTCCTGCTGCAGGCCCATCTCAAAGGCTCCTTCATCTCATCCTGCTTCATCATACAGGACAGAGTAGAAGAACCCTGCCAGCGGTGATTTCAGATTGGGCAATTCTCCACGGTCACTGCCACCAATAAACCAAAAATGCAGACCTATAAGCTGCTGATATCTGGCTCATTGGAAGCAGCTGACCTCTGAACTTTTCAGAGGCTCCCGATATCTTGAGGTCAAAATTCAGGATGCTTTGATTTTCACACTGCGGCCAATCACATTCGCTCTCTCCGTCTGTTTTTTTTTACTCCCTTAAAAGTGCTGTATCAGTGTTGGCAGCACTTTTGGTAATTCAGCAGTGCGGATCCGGGTCTCTGGGGTGTATACGGTTACAGCACACTGATCTCTCTGCTCACCTCTCCTGATCTGACATTTTCATCCTCTTCACCTGCTCTGCCTCATAAGACCAATTCGATCACATCACTTAAGACCAGAAACAAATCACACACAGAACGGACAAATACACAATGCTGAGCAGCTGCTCGACACTACACTCCTAAAAATAAAGACTCCAGAAGGGGGTTTTCACAGCGACGCCACAGAGCATCCTTTTTAGGTTCCCCAAAGAACCTCTCAGTGAACAGTTCTTAAAGAATTAAGCACCTTTTTACAAGATGTAATATAAATCTCTAGTGTCCTCAGAATGTGTCTGTGAAGTTTCAGCTCAAAAGACCCCACAGATCATTATATCATTTTGTTTTTGTGCATGTCTCTTTAAATGCAAATGAGCTGCAGCATCCCGCCCGCTTTTCCAGGATAGAGCTGTGCCATTACAGCTCCTGCCCCAGATACTCTGCTAAAAAACATGTTTGATTTTGATAATCATATCTGTTGTGCTGAAGTCATGCGTTTTAAAGCTAAATGTGTAAACTTCTGAAATAAGGTTTTTTTTTTTTTGAGCACACACGCCCTAAGCACACACACAGAAAGCGGCTGTCAAACAACATGTGAGTACTAAACTAAGTTCTCTTTCATGTCTTATTGTGCTTAAACTGTCAAATACACACAAGTTTAAGCTAAAAACACACGAGGTACAAAAACAGTCGGTTATATCTGTGAAGGTAAACATCTGGGAAAGAAATTGCATGTTTATATTAGATCTGTGTGGCTGCAGTGTAATAGCCTTCTGTGCTCATCTGTGCAGCCAAACAACAGAACAGTTAGCATGCTTTGCTTATATTTTCGCAATGGCGTTAGAACCAGTGATCCGTTGACGCTTGGGAAAACAAAATGAGGCGCAGTGGGTGGAAACATGCAGTTTAAGGAACGGTGATATTATAATAAGATCCCTTTACCACGTCAAGGAGGGAGCGAAATCTGAGCGGCTGGTTTTCTCACATGCTTGCAATGAAAGGCTTACAAAAGCAAAGTTACTGGGTTGCTCTTTTTCACGGTTGGTAAATGCACCGTGGACCCGATTAATAGCACTTAAACGTGGAAAAAGTCAGATTTTCATGAAATAACTCCTTTAAAAGAACCATTTTAATGCAAAGAACATTTTAATCATCTAAAGTAATGGTTCTCAAACTTTTTATACCAAGTACCACCTTAGAAAATATCTGGCTCTCCAAGTACCACCATAATGACCAACATTAAAATACAGTAGCATAGCAGACCTAACTATTCAGCTACAGCTCTGCAGTTTAAAAATGAGGCAGTTTTGATCCTAATAAGAATATTTATTGTTGTCAGCAGCCACTTTAACACTGTAAATACACAGTTTGAACATTAACACTGAATTAAAACGGAAAAAACGGAATTTGGAAAAAAATAAAACTGAATTTGGGAAAAAAATAAAACGGATTTCATAGTGTATTTGTTAGGAAGTGATTCACTTATGTCTACATGCGTGTTGACCACTTTCACAACTACAATACTGTTCAAAAGTTCAGGCTTTGTAAGATTTCTTTTAAGAAATTAATACTTTTATTTGACAAGGACACATTAAATTAAATCAAAAGAGACAGTATAATGTTACAAAAAATACACCACTGAAATTTCTAATTAAATAATCCAGAAAAAATGGTTTCTACAAAAATATTAAGCAGCACAACTGTTAACATTGATAAGAAATGCTTAAGCAGCAAATCAGCATATCAGAATGATTTCTAAAGGGCCATGTGACACTCAAGACTGGAGTAATGGCGCTGAAAATTCAGCTTTGATCACAAAAAATATTCACATAGAAAACAGCCATTTTAAATTGTAATAATATTTCACAACATTACCATTTTCACTGCATTTCTCATCAAATAAATGCATCAAAGAGACTTCTTTCAACTTCATTCTTCCACACACATACTACATCTTGTGGATACTCATTTCAAGGCTCATTTAGGAAACTAGCTGGCTACAGCACAATGAAAACATAAACCAGCGAGCTACATTATGTGAAAACACATCACAAAGCTCAGCACCAAAACAGTGCAATACATTTAATAAAAGATCTGTAGTGGCCTCCCTAGTGGCTACAACTGTCATTCCCACTTTACAGCAGTTTTTCTTGAAACAACACCATTCCAGTGTTCATTATACTAGTCATTTTTCAAAATAATCACTAGTTGCAGCTCTAATGATGACTGTTCCCTACTGGATCATGTTGAGTGGTAGGTGGTGTCACTTTGTATGCACAGCTTTGTTGTTCTTGGCACTAGTCATTGTATTATCTAAATAGTTAGATAATAAAACTCCAGATGCTTTAGACAGAACGCCAGCTAACCAGCACCAACATGCCAACACAGTCAACCTAGAAAGGCTGGCAGAGATTATACTGTTTACTCGGGCAAGAAAAGAACAGGGAGGTACTAGGAAAACTAGGCTATCTAGAACAAAGAAATCTGCTAATGATTGGTCATTCCTCAGCCAGATAAAAGCACTCAAGATACACAAACAAACTACCTAAAGGCCGCTGCTCAATAAGCACAGCGGCTGGCCGGCTATCACTGACCCGAATGACTGAAACAAGCCTGTCTGTGAATGCCCTTCTCAATGAGACCTGCTTTCAGAATTCAAATAAAGACCACAACACAGGAGGGGCTACGAGTCAAAGCCCGAGCTGAATTCAAATGAGGATCCCGAGCCTCCAGTCGTCTCCCACACGAAATTTACAAGCGCATTTGATCATGTAAATTAAAGCAACACCACGCACACAGGAGTTTTGCGTTTTGTTTTATTCCCAGATTCATTTGCTGCCACTCCTACAAGCAGATGACAGACAAGAGAAGAATGAGGCGAATGACAGACTTCAAAATCCTCTTAATACACAAAGCAAACGAGGACAGAAAAAAAACACCGTATACTCAAGATAGACCATATAAATTAACATAACGTGGGAAAAGAATGAGCAACCTACACATACAAACAAAACTATATTCAAAGAAGAAATATTAGCATCCTGCTCCCAGCATGAAGGTGATTTTTTTGGAAAATGCAACCCATATAATGTCCCTACAATTTGAGATATCGGTGAAAAAGGTGTCATGAGAAATCACACTTGCTCTGTGACAGCCCTATAGGATCTGTATAAAGCTAAAAAAAGAGTCTGTGTGATGGTAATGCAGTAGCAAACATCAGAAAAATCTCAGTCTATGCATGAATGTTTTATGTTAAAAAAGGGAAATAACCAAGCATTATGGATGTGACAAAAAAGAACACCGTTTTTGAGAGACTACATACTTTGTAGGATTCCTGCGAATTAAAACGCACAGACCAGACGCAATAATACCCAACAAATAGAGAAGCGATGGCTCTTCACAGAACATATAATTGTTACTTTATTTCAATTTTGATGTGTCTATTTATGAGAAATATGTACTGTTATGGATGTGACAAGCAAAAATGCTTTAAAAACTTTAAGAGAGCCCTCACATGGGTATTTGAACCATCAAATGTTGACATCATCTGTTCTATCAGTAAAGTAAAAACCTTTGGTAAAAACTTTTTTCATGGTAAGGTTGACATTTGCATGGAATTACCCTAGAACAGGGACTTGGTTCTGTCTTTTGGTTGTTTATTGATTGGAAGTTGATCTGAATGCGAGTTGGCTGCTGATTATAAGAAAAGGGTGTGGTTTAAACAGATGGAGTCCAGCATATGATGGTCGTTTTCACCAGAAGATTGAGTTATGATATATTGATCATTAAATATAAGGTTAAAAAAAAAAAAAAAAAGCCTATTACATGCAGTATGCATTATAAAACGCTAAACATTTGCAGGGTGCAACACTGTTCTCATACACATTTAAATTATTTATTTTTTCCGCATTTTAATCCAATTTTCTGTATATATATATATATATATAAAATATTTTCTTTAAGTACTCCCTAAAAAAGTAACAATTCATATTTCAATAATTCAACAACATTTTCACAGGGTGTGGTTAATGGTCATGCATGCAAATAAATAAAATATATTTAATTATACTGTAAATATACTGTTTTTTTTTAATATTGCAATAAATATTGTATCGTGGACGTCATATTGCAATCTTATATTGTGATATTGATATTGTTAGATCCCTTAAATCTCTGTTTTTTTATATTAATAGACAATAATTACAGCCCCTTTTTCATATTCATGTTTAAGTATTAGCTTTTCATTAACCCGTTTAGGAAACGCTGCATTATGGGATATGGTATTCCACACAGCATGCTCTGGTTGCATACTGTGCATTGTGGCAAATGCAGTGTACTAGTATACAATTCCTTATATTACTTTCTTTCAAAAATAGTAAGCAGCATGCCATTCTGAACATTCATGCTAACACTCACACACATACAGATCTTTCTCAGCCATATTGACAAAAATATCCAAGCATCAAGAGAAACACAGATGGCCACAGATATGGGCCATAAGCATACTTGAAATGAAATAAGAAATCTGTTTGTGCGTGAGAGAGAACAACATGCTCTTGAATAGGGCAGCAAATGTTTTATTCATATGTGAACACATGCGGCGGAGATGAGTCACACCCCATCCCAACGCAACTACTGATGCAGGCAATGAGCTTACAAGAACACGCTCTTGCACATATTCTGACAGACAAAATCTATCCTGTCCTCCAAACGCCAGAGCAGCTGACAAATCTCTACGTTGCAGTTAAAGGTGGAACGGACTGCTGGCATTCACGCTAAAGGGGCAAATGTGCCCGCTTCTGAAAGTCTTTGATGGTGGAGAGTCTAAATTTGTGATGAGCCTAGTCGAGCTGAGCTGTGGGAGGTAACCGTGCCTCTCGCTCTCTCGTACAAAGTGAAGACGGACGAATACGGGCTGGATAATTAGAGCGAACGCGCCGCCCAGGAGACAGAGATTCGCAAAGATCGTGCGAGCAGGGCTTGCCTGACGAGCTCGCTATATATAACTTCCTCTAATGCAGCCGGTCCTGAAGAGGGACCTGAAGCAGCAGACACGCTCAGACATGATACACAGGAGGAGATAAGAGAGACATTTACAGAAAGAGAGGGAGCCAGTGGCAGACAGACAGATAAGAGAGGTGCACACAAACTCAGACACAAAGACATAGGAAACTATAGGCAGCGGAAACCCAAAAAGATGCGCTTTTTCAAACAACAAGGTACAGATTTGAAACTAAATGAAATCTGGGTACCTTTAAATGAGCAGCTGATGTAATTCTGGAGTTGGAAGTTGATAATTGGTTTAAAAAAAAAATAGTTTTGCAAAGATGCATTAAATATGCATTAAACTAATCAGAAGCGACAGTAAGCCCGGTTCTGTCAACACTGCACTGGCTGCCTATTAAACATCGTATAGATTTTAAAATCTTGCTAATTACTTATAAAGCCCTGAATGGTTTAGCTCCTCAGTACCTGAGCGAGCTCTTATCACATTATAGTCCCTCACGTCCGCTGCGTTCTCAAAACTCTGGCAATTTGATAATACCTAGAGTATCCAAATCAACCGCGGGCGGCAGATCATTTTCTTATTTAGCACCTAAACTCTGGAACAATATACCCAACAGTGTTCGGGATGCAGACACACTCTGTCAGTTTAAATCTAGATTAAAGACCCATCTCTTTAACCTTGCTTACATATAACACATTAACACATTTCTATAATTCAAATCCGTTAAAGGATTGTTAGGCTGCACTAATTAGGTCAACCAGAACCGGGAACACTTCCCATAACACTCGATGCACTCAGTGCATCGTCAGAAGAATGGCATCTACGCTAATATTAGTCTGTTTCTTTCTTATTCCGAGGTCACCTTAACCACCAGATCCAGTCCGTATCCAGATCAGATGGTCACTGCAGTCCTCCAGATCCAGTCCGTACCCAGCCCAGACGGTGGATCAGCACCTAGAGATGACCTCTACAGCCCTAAATGTCAGCGGAGACCACATCGACTATATGAGCCCCAGAGACGGATCCCCAGTGAAGACCTCGTCACCTAGACGGCTGTCGGCACAGGACCACAGGACCTGGTGAGTCCTCTGTGCCTGGCCAGAGGAGAACTAGGCTCCCGACTGAGCCTGGTTTCTCCCAAGGTTTTTTTCTCCATTTGTCACCGATGGAGTTTTGGTTCCTTGCTGCTGTCGCCTCTGGCTTGCTTAGTTGGGGACACTTTATCTTCACACAATATTGTATTTTATTTTATTGTATTTGATTAACTACCTTTACCTGAAAATTGAGTGTTTACTGTTTCCCTTTGCATTGTTGATGTACTATTTCCCATTTAATACTGTACAGCCGCCTTGTCACAATTCTGTATTTTTAAAGGCGGTATATAAATAAAGGTGATTTGATTTGATTAAGCAACATTTATATTAAATGAACAGCTGCTTTGTTTTATTCATTTATTTATTTGCCTTTATATTCCTAAAAAATACTGCAGAAAAGTGCACCACAGTTTACACAAATGCATTAAGAGGCATAATTGTTTGTTTACACTGATAATAAGAATTTCTTTTTGAGTAGGCTGGAAAATCAGATGCTAAAAAATTATTTGTTTTAATTTACTGTATTTTTTTTGTAACTAATAGAATAGGTAAATGAAATTGGAATCTAATTAAAAAAAAAAAAACATCTTTTTCATCCTTTGACTGCCCTTCTCATCAAGAACTGTATACAAATACAGAATATAAATAGATATAATACAGAAATGCATCAAAATGCATATAGCATATATATATATAATATTTTTATTTTATATATATATATATATATATATATATATATATATATATATATATATATATATATATATATATATATATATATATATATATATATATATATATATATATATGTATATACATGTGTGTATGTATATAAAATTAAAAAAAAAAAAAAAAAAAAAATCGGTACCCCAACAGAAAGCAAATAATGCAAACAGACAGTTTTATTTCCTACTATTAATTACATTTTAACATTAACAACCAAACAAATATAATTTGCATAATTTTATAGTTCAGATGCTGGCATATGGTCTAATTGTTGTAAACAAGGTGTCAACATAGCTTAACTTGTCTGAATCTCCATTTTAAACAACTTGATGTGCAATTATTGTGCGTGCAATTTTCAGGATATCATATTATTTGAGACACCACATGGAAAATTTTTATAAAAACATACTTGTCACACCACAGGACCGTCGAACTCAAAAATAGCTTCAAAAGGAGTACAAAAATCAATTGTAACCTGAAATCTTAGCTTATTAGTCGCCCACACAAATGCTCCTGCTGATCGTCAGAGATTGAAGGCAGGATTATGAATAAATGGTGCAGTCTCAAAAAGTATGTCACTGACTAAGGTGCAGACTCATAGCCTGAGCACACTCAAGGGTGCGGCTATCAAAGCGTGTTTGCGTATGCATGCATCATATCAGTAATGGACGGGCGGAGCATCCGCAGCTGTAGCATGTTCTCCTCTCTTCTCTCCTGTCGAGCACTCAGTGTGTCTTACAGCTAAGAGGATTTGTGGTGAGACTGAGAGCGGCTGGTAAAATAATTGAAAGTGTCTCTCTAAGCACTAAGCTCTCAGCTCAGAGGATGAGCATCAGGGTGGTGCTAACATAGCTAAGGCTTTACGAAACAGGAAATGGCTGACAAGACTATCAGCAGTGCCCGCACTCCAACAATAGAGCTCTGCCACACCTGACACGCATATGAACATCCAAAATGACACGCATGGAATATTCCTCACATTAATAAATAAATAAATAAATAATTAATAATAAATATAATAAATATAAATAAATATAAAATAAAAAATAAAAAAGTATTAAAATAAAATAAAAAAAGTAATTAAAAAAATAATAATAATGATAATTTATATTATATATATATATATATATATATATATATATATATATATATATATATATATATATATATATATATATATATATATACACACATACATATATACACACACATACATATATACACACACATACATATATACACACATACATATATATATATATATATATATATATATTTCTTTTTTTTTTTAAATAATTAAAATTGGAATAAAATAAAGGGTCTTCACCACCTACTGACATAATGACCTGTCCCGTTTGTCATAAATATGCAAAAAAAAAAAAAAAAAGTTTCTCAGAAGCAAAAATTGTAGTCATACGGACATAAATATGAAATATAGATAGCCAAAGATGTTAATAGCCCACAGATTTGATTAATTCACCTGTCATGGAACTTAATAAGGACAGATGCCACATTTATTCTGATGCCAATTATTTAAAAAAAAAAAAAAAAAACACACAAGCAAACAAACACAAAAGGCTTTCAATATTTCAGACATAGTATATATATGAAATATGAAATATCACAATTTTATCACAATTCTTTGTCATGTCGGTTTTATCATTTTGCAAGTTGACTGAGCAGTACCACCAAACTAATTTCCCTTTTTTAAAAATAATGTAACCTGCCTTTCAAAGATAACTAATTTTTGGATGAACTCTCTCTTTAATGACAAGCGGCAATATGTTTAGTACAATTAGTCTGCTGTCTCTTTAAGAGCTGCACGCATCTAACATACAAGCAGGCATCCGTTTTTCTCAATTGTTTACTTTCACTTTAGACACAAGCAACTGTTTTTATATGTAAGCCTTGTGCGTTTTAACAGTATTAGTGCAATCAGACGCGATACATAACTTAGTTGAGTAACTGGGCACTATTTGATAGTATTTTAGTTTGTGCCTGCACTGGAACAGCACACATATGAAATTGACAAGGCTTTAAAGCAAATAATGTACTTTTGTGATTGTAAATAAATGCAGTGCCCTGGGAGTGTAACTCTACAGCCGAGTTAATACGGATATGAATATACGTTGCGTTGTACAGTATATTAAGACGGAGGCACCAGAACAGCAGCTGATAGAACAGCATGATACTACGATGTTTCTCCAAAAGCAGATTGTGGAGACAATTTTTACTGTCTACGATCAAAAATCATCATATCGCACACCCCTAGTCTCAGGTGTCCTCAGAACGCGTCTATGAAGTTTCAGCTTAAAATACACACAGATCATTTATTATATTTTAAAAATGCCTATTTTGAGTTGAAGCAGAAAAATACCCCTTTTCCAGAATAAAGATAAATAATAACAATGCTAAAAAAAAAAAAAAAAACACATCTGTTTGGTCTTGATTATCATTGTCTATCGCACTGAAATCATGCATTTTAAACCATATTAGTTTAAACTTCTGATATAGGATTTTCTGAGAGCACACATTCGAAGCACACACACAGAAAGCGGCTGTCACATGGTATGCGAATACTAAACCAAGTTCTCTTTGACGTCTTATTGGACTTAAACTGTCAAATACACACAAGTTTGTTAAAAACACACAGGAGTTACAAAAACAGTCAGTTGTATCTGTGAAGGTAAACAGCTGGAAAAGAAGGGACCCGTCTATTGCACTTAAACATGGCTAAGGTCAAATTTACATGATATGTCCTCTTTAAATATATCCAATAAATAACTAACATTAAAAAAAAGATGGTTTTGTGAGAGCACAGGAGTGCTTGCACATATCAGAAAATAAACATTACTTCCTGTTAGCCAAATCTGAATGTCTAAACAAATCCCAGTTACTTTGTACGTTTCCACTGAGCATCACATCAAAAGACATGCACAATGTGGCAATTAACATCTGATCTCCAGCCTGGCTGTCGTCGGATCTGATAAACACACATGGAGTTATGTCCCAGTCGGGTCCTTGTGCTGGTCAGGATGCTTGCACCCATTCAGAGCTCACAATAGCCCCTCACCGACATCCATTCATCACTCCTGGTGTGAGCAATCCATGCTATTAAAAGCCCTGCTAACACATCCACACAATGAAGTCTGCATGCAAATGGATTGTGCGCCATCAAAGGCTGCAGACAGAATCACCCCCGCAAAGGCACCACCACACACCCCTGCAAAAACATTCACACATGCACACGCAAAACCACTGCATGTAGTTAACCAAACACAGGTGCGAAAACCAAAGAATTCAGTGCCTTGACTTTAAGTAACGTTGGATCTCTAACTGAGTGAAAGATTTGATCAGAACCAACCAGATTTAGAAAAAAGCCAACATGAAAAGGCACTCACAACCCATTAAACATCTATAATGTGAAGATATTCAATGGGAAGAAATAAGGCAGGACACTAATTGTGAAAATTGGACAGTCCATACCATAATGGATTGGATGTCAGCCAAAAAGCAAAGTTTGTGTTTTATTTTTATATTAATAATTTTATGTATATCAGCATCAATGGCTATATATTCATGGCATACTCACAAGATTTAAGTAGTAATAATAATAATAATAATAATAATAATAATAATAAAATTTAAAATAGGCTTAACAATGACTAAATTATCTCTATATAAAGTTAACTATTTGTAATATATATATTGTGACGAGTCGGCTGCCTCCCCCCTAACTATCAGCTTCACCCCGTCGGTAATCGCCGCCCTTCACCAGGCTCCCGACGGGAGTGGGCGTGTGGGAGGAGGAGGGGCGCCGAAACATCCAGGTCTGGCGGCGTGTGATGAGGCACACCTGATGTGAATGAAGCCTCATCACCGCCGCTGTTAAAATGCCGAGCGCGCCTCTCCTCAAGAGACCGGTCTCTTCCCCGTGCATGCACGCTGGTGTCCTCGTGGGTCCAGGAAGGGGTGAAGAGGGAACCAGCGCCGCCGTAGGACGAGCTGCCGGACCCCGCGGGTCCGGATGAGGATCGCACCCGTGACGGCTGACGGGCCAGGTTGCCGGGCTGTTTCATCCCCCAGAAGTACCGCAGAGGTGGAGGAGGACGATGCCGCTAGAGAAGCCGCCGCCCCTCGCACCCCGGGCCTGAGTGGGGAGCGCGTGCGGCCGCCGGACTCCGCCCCTTACCTGGACCCTTCCCTTTTGGAACACTACCCCTCCTTCACGGAACCCCGTCACTTCGAGGACACCAGATCCCCCTTTTGTTTTGGACACTTTTTCCCCCTTTTTGGACACTTTGTTTTATTGTTTAATAAAAGCCTCTCCGAGGCCTGACGTCACGCCCCCTGTGTCTGTCGCTTTGCTCCGCCCCCGTGACAATATATATATATATATATATATAGAACCTTTCAATTTGCTATTTGATCATTCTAATTATTTTCTTATATTTTGTAAATCATCCTAACCGTATTTTGCTCAATCAATCAACTAAAATAGCAAGGGCGATTCTTCTCCTTTCAATAAATATGTATATAGGGAAGTCAAAAAGCAATACAATTTCAAGGATAAACCACATTATTATGGTAAAAGACTACAAAAACAAGCTTTTTACATGCACTGATTAAATAAGATGAGGAATGTGGTACAATTAGACTTCATGCTGACTTTTAAGCCTTTTGTTCAACTATTCCTTTCAATGAATCATTACACGAGCCTAGAGTCCCATCATAGGAGGTAGTGCTGCACGACTGCGTAACGAGAGCAAGGTGGGCCCTCGAGCAAGCTGGAGAAGAGACAACACTTTTTGTTTACCATCTCAGAGGCTTGGAAAAGAGCTCAGAGACTCCCACTCAACCACTGAGAATTTTACAAGCTCTTTTTTTCTCTTAAACCTACACAGTGACAACAGCTGGGTTGCGTAAACCCCAAGTATGCCAAGTTCAGCTTTTTTAAATGTGCTTGATGATCAATCATGTTATTATCGGAATCTGTCATGTCTGTGCCAACAGCAGGTTACTCGAGCACAAAGGACATTGCTATAAGCATTTAAAATAAACACTTCATTCATGTTTGTATGTGCCAAAGCTTGCGCTACAATCAGTGAAAACATTAAAATGTGAAAGAGCAGGCAAGCTTTGCACACAGCACAAATATGATTTGATGCCAGTCAAATTCCAGCATGCCTGTGTTGCATAAGTTGGCAACATGTTATATCAGCAAGGCTGGGCTTTGGGTTGGGCAGTTTATTCATGTAAAAATTGTAGAGTAACTAATTTCTAAATTAATGGTTCAAGAAATTAACTCATTTCAAATAAACAACATTTTCCCCCTTTATTTGTACTTTTAATTACACACCTCTGACAACCAAAACAACTCAAAGAAAAAAAACCCACAAGCAGCAGCACCAGTCATTATAAAAGCTGTACAAGCAAAAACTGACACACTGAGCCAGACAATCTTGCATGAGAGCTAACAAAACAGGATTTGATAAAAAGAGCTATTGGAAAACACTAACAAAATGTTCAGGGCTTAACAATAAGGATGGCTCAAGGCTGGAGCTTCAGTCCAGTGCTGCATTTATGCCATCAATTCAGGTTGCACGAATGACCCCATACTCAACAGAACCTGTATGTGACAGGTTCTGTTGAGAAAGAAATCAATCTTGCATTCAAAAAAGTGACACAGAATGCAACCAAATTGACACAAGGGTCTGTTCACATGACTGTTATTAAAAAGGCAAAAATTAAAAAGCGTAAATCAGTGAAAAACAGGGATGTGCAATGCCTGCAGTCAATGACTATAACATTCAAACACTTGCCAATTGTTTTCTGATTAAATTGTCAAATCAAGTTCACCGTATGGAGCTGCATTATATTTAAGTTTACAGTTACATTACCAGTCAAAAGTTTTTGAAGAGTACGATTTTTAATGTTTTAAAGAAATCATTCTAATATGCTGATTTGCTGTTTAAGAAACGTTATCATCATCATCATCATTATCATTATCATTATTATTATTATTTTCATCAATGTTTAAAAACAGTTGAGTAAATTTTTTTCAGGATTCCCTGTTCAGCATTTATCTGAAATAAAAAGTAACATTATACACTATACCATTCAAAAGCTTGGAGTCAGGATAATTATCAGCTGTTTTCAACATAATAATAATAATAATAATAATAATAATAATAATAATAAAAACTGGTAATGTATTACATTACTGAAAATGATACAACTAAAGAAAGATTCAGCTTTGCCCTCATAAGAATAAATTACATATTATCATATTTTAAAACAGAGAGCACTCACTTAACTGTAACAATATTTCATAATATTACTGTTTTCACTGCATTTCTTTTTGATCAAATAAATGCAGCATTGGCAAGAATTAAAGACTTTTCCAAAAAATATTAACAAGCCAAATCCTTTGAATGGTATTGTAAATAAATTTAATGTTAATAAATATATTCTGTCACTTCTTTTCAAAATATGCATGTAAAACAAAAAAAAATTTCAGTGAAAAAAATAAATAAATCTGAACAGGAAAAATCCTTATCGTTGAGCCTGGATGTGTCATGGTTATATAACATAATGCTGTGACAAAATAAAAAAGGGACATATCCACAGCTGAGGAAACAAAAAAGCCAAATCCAAGCTTGCACCAACTTCAGAGAGTTAACAGCAAAGCATCAACAATCAAACAGACAGCCCAGTGTGATTATAACACATTTCCTTTGTCTCCTACAAAATACAATGACACCTGGCAGAAGCAAAGGAATAATTCCCATCGCCAGCACTGGGAGGGAGAAACTGAAGGTTTCAGTGGATGCAGCTCTCTTGCAGTTCAGTTCGCCAGAGCTCAGGGCTGTGCAGAACCTCTGCAGAACTTTCCCGGCCAGGTTATAAATCAGGTCTGAGGTCAACAAGACTCACTAGCTCAGCATCAAACTCCCACCAACCACAAACACAACGCTGCACACACTCTGGAAACACACACACCTCTCTCAAAATAACGTTTTACCATGGTAATCGTATGCTTGAGGAGCTATCAGATCAAAACAATCAAGGATACAAGGAGTCAAATGTATAACAAAGACAAAAGCAGTGATAATAGAAATACAATAGGGTCATAATATTGATCAGAAGGTAAAATGATTCTTTGATTTTCTACAGTAATGCTGATCTATGCACATCACTGCACCTCCTCATGATGGTGAACTACAGGCAGCTCCTTTTGCTCTAAATGCATCAATTAGCAACAAAGAGATTTCATTATTCATTTCAGTGCGTCACTGCCTTTATTTCTAGCATTGAAAATAATCGTTTCATAATTTGTTATATCATGCCTGCAGGCTGAGCACTTATTGGAAGAGCATGTCATCGGAAAGGACTATTGGCACACATGTAAAAGCGCAAAAACGCCTCTAGGACAAGGGCAGTTGTGATTAGGTAAGATTTATACCAACCAGACAGCCAGGGATCGTCCAGCAAAAGCATGAGAGGTTTTCTAATGTAACAAGTCCATAAACTTGACTTCCTTTAAAATACCACGACTTAATTTGTATTTGCCTGGCGTGAAAGCAACTGACACGTTTCACAAGCCTAACACGGTGTTTCCCGACAAATACAAACTTGTCCTTTAACATGGGAAGTAAGTGATTTATCACCTAAAGCTTGTCATGCTAAGCAACACTGATCAGACCAAACACCTGAAAGCTATTCTTGATGAATATGTATAATGAACTGAATCATTTCAGTTATATAACATGACCAGATATTTTAAAGCTATTTTGATTCTTTTAATTTGTGTTTATGCCATTTTTAAACCAAGCCAAACATCAGCGTAAATACAAACCTTTGAAAGGTCTCCTGATAGAGTCATCAGGGAAATGTGTGGATATTCTCCAATGCAAGATCACGGTTATAATCCAAACACATTTTTTTTTTTTTTTTTTTTTTACAAAATTAAAACAGCAACTAACATTCTGCTTAAAATAAGATTTGAAGATATCTTGAGGTCTTTAACACAGGTGTACATTCAGATATCAGCTGCGGAGGACTTCAAACTGACACTATGATGAAAATCAATGCAGTTTGGGGTTCAGATTTCCAACACAACAACACAAACAACGGAGATAAATGCTGAAGCAAAATGATAAAGGTGTTTAACCTCCACAGCTTGTATAAAGAAAGACATTTTATTTGTCCAGAGACATTTACAAACTAACACTTATTCAACATTTTACACTGAATTAAAATTAGTGTCTCTTCTGGTATCCAATTGGTCTAAATAAACACAGCAAGGGACACTTTAAAGAGTCTTATCGGACTAATAATTTTACAGGCTGGGCGCTAAATATTATTTGTAAACCACCACTTATTCAGGGCTATAAATACGTTTCAGTAAAAAATAAAAATAAAAAATAGCAGTGTATTATTATTATGAAAACAAGGGTGAAATATCAGTGCGCACGTACCTCAATGTATCCGGCTAGACTCGGAACAGCGATGGCCAGAATGAGCACAGATACGGCCGGGACTAAACCCATCTTCCACGGTTACTCTCTGCTGGGATCTGTGCTTAAATTATCCCGCTGTGGATTCTTGAAAAGAGGCTATTAAACAGAAAACGGCTCAGTAAACGGTCCTCGACCGGTTGTTGTGTGTGTCTCTCTCTTGTGTTTTTCCCACTGTGCGTGGATCCCGCTCTCAGCGCGTGTGGAATGTAGCGCGTCTCGAGCTCTAAAAAACGACCAAGCGCGCCACCGGCCGTCTGTTGAGGGGACCTACCGGAAATGAGGTCATGATGCTGTCATGATCTACTGAAGGATACATGTTTTCTAACTGGGTGTGTGCACCTCCTGTAGGTACGATATGGTTAGACAATTAACGTGGGCATTAACTCTTTTCATTAAGATTTTAGGTTAAAATGTAGGTCTACGCAACCAGTCAAAAGTTTTTGAACAGTAAGTCTCTTCTGCTCACCAAGTCTGCTTTTATTTAATCCAAAGAACAGCAAAACAGTAGAATTCTGAAATATCTGTACTATTTAAAATAACTTAATAACTTAAATTACCTACAATTTCTATTTGAATATATTTTAAAATGTAATTTATTCCTGTGATTTCAAAGAAGAATTTTAGCATCATTACTCCAGTCATATGATCCTTCAGAAATCATTCTAATATTCTGTTCAAAAACACATATTTTTATCGTTGAAAACAGCTGAGTAGAATTTGTCAGGTTTCTTTGACAAATAGAAAGTTCAGAAGAACAACATTTATCTGAAATAGAAATCTCTTTCATTCTAAATGCCTTTATCATCACTTTTGATCAATTTAAAGCATCTGTGCTAAATAAAAGTATTTTTTTTTTTTATAATAATTTTTAAAACTCTCTTTGAATGGTACAGTGTATAATGTTACAAAAGCTTTTTATTTCAGATAAATGCTTTCTATTCAACAAAGAATTATGAAAATAATGTACTCAACTGTTTTAAATATTGACAGTAATAATAATAATAATAAATGTTTCTTGAACAGCAAATCAACATATTAAAATGTTTTCTGAAGGATCACGTGACACTGAAGACTGAAAATTTAGCTTTGATCACATGAATAAATTACATTTTAAAATAAATTCAAATAGAAAGCGGTTATTTTAAATAGCAAAAATATTTCACAATATTACTGTTTTGCTGTATTTTTGATCAAATAAATGCAGGCTTGATGAGCAGAAGAGACTTCTTTAAAAAAAAAAAAAAAACATTAAAATTCTTCCTGTTCAAAAACTTTTGACTGGTAGTGTATAGATAATGGAAAATACCTGTGGCATTTTTTATTTATTTTTTTATTTTTTTACTGTTCTCTGTAGAACTGCCATTAATGATTAAATGTTTTCTTTTTTTAACAGAACATGTAAGTGTGAGCAGTTCTGTTCAGGTGATGATACTTCAGTCCTTTTCTTCACAAAGTAACAGACATTAACATTTTCAAATACTACTTTGGTTTATGCATAAACACTCAGTCACAAAAAAAATATTAAAGCTATCTTTAAAGCTTATATTCATATTAAAGCTAAGCTTTTTTTTTTTTACATCTCACATAGTATACTGAACATTCACAATGGCTACATTTGGCCTTCCTAAAGATAATAGTCTTAACTTAAAGGGAAAGTTCACCCAAAAATTAAAATTCTGACATCATTTCACCATCCACTTGTTTCAAACCTGAATGAATTTACTTCTTCTGCTGAACACACAAAAAAATGATATTTTAAATAATGTGGGTAACCAAACAGTTGATGGTAGCCATGGTGTGGAAATAAAAACAGGGTGAGTAAATGATGACAGAATTCCCATTTCTGGGTGAACTATCCTTTAATACAAGTGATAGAAACACACTGTAACTCTAAACCTACTTATGTATTTACTCAGACAGATGCTGTCAAAATAATCCACCTACTGCTCTTCTTTACAATACTGTACTGTGGTGTCAGCAGTTTTACAATAAGCAAGGGGAAGCTGACACAGTTTATATCTCAGAAAAGTCCACAATTTCCTCTTTAACACCAAAATGTTGTGCAAAAATGAATAGCTGGAGGTCATGGGGTATAACAGTTATATCAAAATACAAAACAACAACAACAAAAAGAAAAACTATTTTCTCTCCAAGATTGATTTAGATGAAGTAATGTCACACAGCAGGACACTGATTGACATGTCTATGTCAGTCTTTGAGCACAGACAAGGATCTACAGGTGATCCATATAAAACCAGTAGAAGCGGGTAGAAAAGTCAACATGATGTTTTTCCGCCTGCTGCTATTACACAATAGACTGTCTGCTTCTCCCATCACACCACATTTACACAATCCAATAGTCAATGAATCTGACAGAGAAGCTTTTAATGTCATCTGCCATCTGTGTATGTGCAACTCCTTCATGTTTTCCCACATTCTGTTGTACTGTGTACTGTACAGCTGTATCTTTTATATATATATCTATGGATTTTATATTAATCCATGTATCTTTAAACAATCATTTTTGTCATAAATATGATAATGACTCAGTGTTTTGTGGTGGGGATATTGTGAATGCTGAAAATAGCATTTCATTTGCACTGATTGCATAAGCTGTGACAGATTACATAACATAGCCTACAGTATTTACAACAATTGATTTTATTTGCATTTACTGACCCATTGTACAAGTGACTGACAATTGGCTTCACTATTTGTTCTCTGACACATGTCCTTTAACATGGACGGAACACTTTATAACTTAAAGCTTGCCATTTTGAGACACTCGAATGAAAACCCACATCCATTCCTGTCTGTGCTTGGAGGGTTACAGATTACAAGTTACCCTATTTAAAAGTAGTGTAACTATTTCAATGACTTTATTAAAGTAATGTAACGGATTATATTTGATCAGGCTACTTTTCTAAATTTAAATTTAAATTTCTATTTTTTTTAAGTAATTACACTTTTTTTTCTCTCACTAACAGATTACAGTTACATTTGTTTTGTAATTAAATTATGTAATTCCATTACATGTAACTATTTACTCCACAGCACTGATTGTTGTGCTGTTGACTAGTATCAAATCTTTTGGCATCTTCGCCCTGAGATTGCTTTTTGACTATTAATTTCGTTGTTTAATTTGTGGGCCAATCCACCGAATGCATGCCGTTTCTGTCCCCAGGACATAATGTGTACAAATATGCATAAAAATGAACTATAAAATACATTTTATTATTAAGCAAAGTGTCCTGCACATTAATCTAACTGCAAATTTAAAATTTTTCATTAAAAAAAATATTAAAAACGACCTAAATCACTGAAAATATAGCATTTATGCATATCCCCAGTGTCTAATGCTACATTTTAATATGAAATATAATGTTTAAAATCCTTCAGAAATCATTTTTATTTAGTATTTTTGTGTACCTCCATATCCCATCTGTGATTTAAATACATTTATTTCAAAATAAATGTATAATATTTTAGATGAAATACACATTTTATTTGTGTCCCCAGGTTTTAACTCAGTCCTGTTATCCTAACACATTACCACAAGAAATATTTTCAACATAATATTGCAACAGCTGGATCTTCTGAAGGCAATGAAATGACCGAAAGCATGTGGTCTTGTTTTCTTTTCTGTATATCTGATGATGTTGTAACTGTGGCAGGGAGCATCATTATAAATATACTTGTTACCTAAATTATTTCTTAGATGTTACTTATTTAAAAAATACAAATCTTTGATGAATCACTATATTTTGCAGAGTATCCTCATAAGTGTTTTTCTCAGCGTTTTGGCCTTTTATCCACACTAAGACAATGCTTTTGCCCAGAGAAAACGTATGGTTGTTCCTGCATTGTTGTTTTATATTATGACAGAAAATATACTTGCAATTTTAGTCCTGTGGCAATTATGCATTAGACCCAAACATGAAATGTTGTTTGACTGTGGCCTGCGCTGTAAGAAAACAATATCCACAGAAACACTGAAAAGGCATTATTTGTTAAGTTTATTATTTTCAATTTTGTATAATATATTTATATTTATTATTTTTCATTATTGATATCTTATCTCATAGCCTGTCCTCTACCCCTAAACATAACCCTAACAAAAATCTTTTTTAGCAGTAAGGTCAGCTCACTAGTCAGTGTTTAACACTCTTCTCTATATCAGTGAAAGCATTAATACCTCACATGTGTTTAGTTTTTTCCTTAAAAAATAAAGTTAAACCACTATTTTTTAAATTAAGTTTGGTTCATCATTTATCCCATTCTTGTTTAATAAATTGCATCACAAAAAAAACTGATAAGATCGAGGTTTGAGTCACCTTTAAAATGAAAAAATGAGTTTGTGTACTTTAGAAAAATACACATTGTGTAGATAACAATTTTTTTATGATAAATATTATTTTTTTGACCATGAAACCAACAATTTCTTTAAAATAAACACCTGCCTGAAGGGAAAATAAAGGAATTTGGTGACATATTTTTAAACATGCTTTTTAAAAGACATAGGAGTTTTGGTAACAGGACTGAGAAAAATCCATCCATCTTCCACTTTAAAATTCTGTTAAAAATGAAATAAAGTTACCTGGATGGACCAATACAGATTTTGAATAGTTAAATATGTGTATTACTAGATTCCATCTGAAAAAATGGCCCTTGTATATCATTTTAGATTCAATAATTGACCAATTTTAGTAAATAGATTTGGTCAACAAACTTCACCTTATGATTATATATTAACAATATCTGATATTAGTAACTGTATAGGCCTTTTATATTGTATTTGATTGTTTTGTATCATATAGTACTATCATTGTTATTATTATAATAAAGATATTTGATTCGTGATGGTCTGTAGTTTATTGTAAACAGTTTTCCTTTTAACATCTTAAAATCTTTAGTCATCTGTTTTTTTCCAGTGAGCTCTATTTCGTGGAAACGTCATTTGCAACAGAAACCGGCATGTCAAGTTTATGAGAATGTCTCAAAAATCTACTACGCGCCCTACCTAGACAGCATGTTTGACCCCCATTTCGATTCTATGTTGGAACGTTGGCCAACCATGCGTTCTAAGCTGGCAGCACACTTGATTATTGAGACAGGCGCCCGCTGAAGGTGAGTCACTCTCCGTAAGCAGAAACACACATCGATACTAGATTTATACCGTTATAACTATACTTAAAATTGATCTGACAGTTGCTTTAAAATATTTACCTATGTAGTCAGGTACTGTGATGTATTTAGGGTTATTTTGTAGTTTAGAAATTGGGTTTTAAAGTGTTACTTGTGGGAAGTGCTCACTTGTAGAGCCAGTATCGCTTGAGTAAGACACTCCCATTGTTACTTGAAATCTCCGGAAATATCTTCCTCGTATCACAGGTAGACGAAACAATCTCCACTCTCTCCGCAAGACGAAATGTACCTTATTTTAATTCTCTAATTTAGTGTTTGAGACTTACACGTTTTGGTTTGTTCGACATTTTATTTGTAAGTTTTTATTTTAGGACGCGTTCATTTATATTTTGTTGCAGCGTGCACTTGTTATGGGCGTGTTGTTGTTTTTCACACTTGTTTGATTTCACCTGACAATAACAGGCCTGTTTTTTTTTTTTTTTTTCTTACAATATACAATTATTCGTCTTATTTTGTCAGCAGCGTGAGAAGAAAAGTCAGTTGATATTTATTCTCTTGGTGGTCTCTCAGACATGGACCCTATGGATGGAGGAATGCGTTACACTCCCGGTTCTTCGGTAAGATTCATTTGACCTTTACCTTATTAAACCTTTAATCTAACTATATATTTTTCAACCTTTTAAGCAATCTTAAACACTCAATGAGGAACTCAAATCTCACCTTTCTGTCTTAAAACCTGTGCTGTGGTAATTTTTTTAAATATATATATATATATATATGACGTTAATGGATTTCCTGTTGTGTCAGCCTGTTTAGTAGAAAGCAGAATATTAAGAGCAAGGAGTGAACGTTTGAAACTATATAAAAAAGTGTGGTTATGGTGGTAGTGGCGTATGTCTAATACTATAAAGGTTCACACGCTGATGAAAAACCTGTAAGTGTCAGGAAATCATGCAGTTGTGGTTTCCAGGCCTGGAAATGGTCAATCAAATTTTATAGTGCCTACATTAATCTAACACACAATATTTTTCATCATAGCCTTCTTTGTGACTTTGTTGCTTTAAAAAGTAAGGTAAAAGCTAATATTAATAATATAATTTCTTTATTTTAATCTGAAATGCCTTGTAGGTTGACTATAGGATGCAAACTGTTGTTTGAGTGCATTAATCTCTATACTGTGCTTGTACTGTAACCAAACTTCAAACCAAGAGGTTTCACACCATGTGTTTGTTTGAAAATGTGACAGACAATCATTTCCTGTCTGTAGTAACCCAGTACGAACGGGTACAGGTGGTCGGCTGACATTCATTCCTTTTCTTTTCATCTTGATCTGTTTGGATGTGCAGGGGATTTCATTTCTATTGATCATCAATAGACGTTTGAGTTTAAGTTGTTCTGTTGACTGGATTAGCTGCGCTTCATTGTCGTCTATGAGACTCATTCTAGTCTACAACTGCACTTTATGTCCCTGGTGATTATGGGTAGCTGTCGTTTTAAGAGATAGATTAAAAACCATCACTTCTGGTAAATTGGTGGTGAGTGATTTAGTTTCTTCAACAAGTGATATTTCAAAATTAGTGAAATTGCAAGATTATTGAAGTACATTTTAAAAGGAAATGCTATTTTTATAAACATTTGACATTTAATTCAATGTGTTATTTGCCATTTCTGAGTGATTATTACAGTATTTCAAAGTATATATAATACTAAAAAGTGTATTGTACTATTTAAAGATAGCAAATGAGACTTACGCTACATTGCAAAAATAAATGTGATATTTATTTCACACAATATTTACTATTTTCACTGTGTGACACTGTTTGTTTTTGGAATGACTAACTATCAGTCTCTCATTAATTTTAATTAGTTACTAGCATACAAGAAAATATTAATTCAGGGGTCGGTTGCATTAACTGCTTACACTAGTCTTAAAGGAACACTTTTTTTGCTAATAGCTCAGCATAGATCATTGAATCAGATTAGACCGTTAGTATCTCGCGCAATCTAACGGTCTAATCTGATTCAATGATCTATGCTGAGGTATTAGCAAAAAAAGTGGAGTGTTCCTTTAAAAAGTCTGTGCAACTGGCCACAGATTTTTTTTTAAATTCAATGTGTTGCTTGTTTTTTTAGTAATTATTTGTGAAATGTACTAACAATTTCTGAGTGAAATTTGTCTTGATGTAAATCCGACATTAAATATTTTTCAGTGTACAGCGTGACCGTTGGCCAATATAATACTAAGTGTACTATACAGTTTAAAGATAGCAAATGAGACTTTCACTTGCGAAAAATAAAATTCTCATACATTTTACAAAATATGCACTTAAATGCAAGTGAATATGCAACCGTCACCCTTTGACAGGGCTGTTTTTAATATCTCTAATTGCGATCAGTCTGTCACTAGTTTGGACGTGCTGAAAGTAAAAGTAGTGACGCAACTTAAATGCATTACTCAGCAGTTTGACAGTCACTCAGATGTTTTCAAAATTATCAAATGCCACTCTCATTATGTTGTATGTAGTGCTGGGAAAAAAGTTGATCTGTTCAAAAGGTTTAATAATTGAGCCAATTCAAACTATTATTCACAGTGATTCACAGAGAATATGAAACACAATTTATAAAGCTTGTGCAGGGACACACGGTGCTTTCAAGCTTTATAAGTTGTGTTTATTGTAAAAAAAAAAAAAAAAATCAGTTTAATATCTTTTAATAATACTGTAATAAAAATATTGAATAGATTCAATATAGATGTATGCAACACCGCTAGTTAAATGATTCAATTCAATTCAATTCAAATTTATTTGTATAGCGCTTTTCACGATACATATCGTTGCAAAGCAGCTTTAACACCAAATTGACATTTTTACAATATATGTAGTAGTAGCTTGATGTACATATGAAGAGATGGTGTGGTAAAGAATCAATTAATGCTTTAATCCAAACAGAACAAAGAAACACAATAAAATTAGTAGCAAATTCGGTAGTGCGTATGTTTTCAGGGTTGGCATCATCTGAAGTCCCTCTGTGGGTTTGGCATCATCTCTTCTTAAGTGTTCTGGATCCACACATGGAGCATGTGAATTTACCAAGTTACCATGGATTTCCAATCCCATGGCAAAAACAGAGAACAAATAGTAACATACTTAAGCGTACTGCTGTTCAAAACTAAGAAAAGGAGAGGTTTGTTCAACAGAGCTAAAAATAAAATGAACATTTGATCAGATATAGCTGCAGAAAAAAAAGATTATAGATGCATATTTGAATGCTTGGCTAAAAAGATGTGTCTTTAATCAGATTTAAAACCGAGAGAGTGTGTCGTGAAACCCGAACGTTAAACAGGAAGGCTGTTCCAGAAGTTTGGTGCCAAATGGAAAAAGCTCTACCTCCTTTAGTGACTTTGCTATCCAGGTTATAACCAACATTCCGAGGTTTTGTGACCCTTAGGGAGCGTGGATGGATTGAACTTGTAAAGACTAGTTAGGTTACGCAGGACTAAACCGTTAAGTGCCTTATATAAAAGTGCTATTTTGTAGCTGATGCGGAATCTAAATAGGCAGCCAGTGCAGAGACTTTAAAATTGGTGTAATATGATCATATTTTTCTTGACCTGGTAAGGACTCTAGCAGCTGCCATTTTGGACTATCTGGTACTTGTTATTGAAGATGCAGACAACCACCTAGATCAGTGCATACAATAGTCCATCCAGAGGTCCTATGATTGCCGTGAAACTAGCTTTTCTGCATCAAGAACATGTAACATGTTGCGCAATCTTGGCAATTGTTTCTAAGATGGAAAGAATGCTGTTTTTTGTAACATGAGAATAATGATTTTCAAAAGACAAGTTGCTGTCTAATATAACAACCCAGGCTTTTGACTGTAGTGAAGGTAACAGTACATCCCGTCTAGTTGTAAAATTTTTGTTTGTAAGTCAAAAGATTCCTGTTATTGTTTTTAGGTCAATATTAATAACTCTCTTAATCTCGACTTTAATAGGCAAAAAATTGTTGGTCATCCAATCTTTTACATTTTCTAAACGCATCTGTTTAACTTTGATAATTCAGAATTTCATCTGTCTTTTTTGAGATAAAATAGTTGAGTATCCATCCAGCATAACAGTGGAAATTAATCCCCGTAATTCAATAATAGATTGACCAAGGGGCAGCAATGTATATATGATCAGGGATAAATGGGATGTTCCACCCAAAAATGAAAATTCTGTTACTAATTTCTCACCCTCATGTCGTTCCAAACCCGTAAGACCTTCGTTCATCTTCAGAACACAAATTAAGATTTTTTTGATGCAATCCGAGAGCCTTCTGACCCTGCATAGACATCAATGCATCAGGGTCAGAAAGCACTCAGATTTCATGAAAAATATCTTAATTTGTGCTCTGAAGATGAACGAAGGTTTTACGGGTTTGGAAAGACATAAGGGTGAGTAATTAATGACAATGTTTTCTTTTTTTGGGGTGAACTAATCCTTTAAGTGTTTTGGCGCACATAAGATCTTATGTTTTAATGCCTTCATGAATCAGTTTTGAGCTGAGCGATCAGCACCACCGCATGTTAATGTTTATTTGTTTGATGTGAGTGTGTACACCTGCATGCATTCCACAGATCTGTTGAAACATGTTTACAGCAGTTAGCTTTACTATGATACAACACCCCCACAAATGAAACCTGAAAATGACTCAGGGATATCCCACTCATCCAGCAGCGATCAGCTGGTTTTCATGCATCATGCATGTCGTCATAGAATGTCAACCACTTGACCCCAGTGAAGTTTATTCATTTACAGCTAAACTTTCATTGCTCATTAACTGATTGTCTTAAGTTAACACCAGAAGAAAGTCAAATTGAAAGAAGAACAATTATCTCTCTAATCTACCATCACTCAGCACTATTTAATGTGTCAGTTTGTTGATGTAATAAGATTACTTAACGTTGAATTAGAACATTCTGACTATTGCTGTTAGACCCGCGTTCTCAAATAACGGTAACGTAAAATAGCGCTATTGAACAGAACAACTACACAGACACTAAAACTAATTAGATGCCCTTAAAAATCTCCCTGAGAATTGGCAGTTTATGCTTTGCTTGATTTGGTTTCTTTTTTAGATGGTAATGGCAAAAACAAAGTCGCTCTTTCATAAAGGTTTCCATGTATTCCATTAATTTTTCAACTCTGGTGGGACTTTTTGTCTTGGCACATTTTTTGATACAATTGAGTAGAATATAGGTCATGAACAGTGTCATGTGACAGTAGTCAGAGATAATCAGCGGTTGTAAAAGTCACAATTGTAGGTCAGTGTTTCATAGTGAGCAAAGCACAAGTTTGGGGTCTGTATGTTTTTTTTGTTTTTTTTTTAAATAAACACTTTTCTTTGAACTATTCATAAAAGAATTGTGGAAAACATGTATCACAGTTCCCACAAAATCTTAAGCAGCACAAATGTTTTTAGCATATAAAACATAATAATAAGTAATATAAGAATACAGATAATATTGATATTAAGAATTGTTTCTTAAGCAGTAAATTGGCAAATTAGAATGTTTTCTGAAGGATCTTGTGACACTGGAGTAATGATGCTAAAAAATTCAGCTTTGATCACAGGAATAAAATACATTAAAAATATATATTTAAAAAGTAAACAGTTATTTTAAATTGTAAAAATATTTTACAATTATTCTGTATTTTTGATCAAATAAATGCAACCTTGGTGAGACTTCTTTAAAAAATCATTAAAAAACTAATACTGACCCCAAACTTTTGAAAGGTAGTGTACTTGCATATCAAGTATAAACACTCTTATGTCCCAAAGTCCTATTTTTTTTTTTAAAGCAACTGTTATAGATAAATTAAAAATGTTTACTGAAATGCAATATTAGAAAGCCTGTTGAAGAAGAAAAATGCTCACTGAATACAAATAAAATGATTATGTTCTGCAAATACAGCGTTTGATGTTTTACCACAGGTTTTGTTGGTTTCATATTTTACAGAAAAGAGGTTGTATGAAACTTGATCTGTTTCCTTATAGTTGCAGTAACCGCATAGAATAGCATGTGCTATTATGCCTTCTACTTCCGTCATCAGTCTGATATATGTGTATCCAGTGTGATTAGTCTCGGTTTGAAGTCAACACTGCTTACTTTCTTAATGCTTGTTCCTGGCGTTATTGTGTTTGGTTCATCTGTAGTCCTCTACTACTGTCGACTTCAACCTTGTTTCTAGGACAAGTCCCGTTTTAGTAATGTCCAGTTTTCATGATTCAATCACTTTATCCCCATGGATAAAATCACGCCCCACCCGACTTACACTACCAGTCAAACGTTTTTGAACAGAATGATTTTTTATGTTTTTTTAAAGAAGTCTCTTCTGCTTGCCAAGCCTGCATTTATTTGATCCAAAATACAGAAAAAACAATCAAATATTTTTGCCATTTAAAATAACTTTTTCCTGTTTGAAAATATTTTAATATGTAATTTATTCATGTGATCAAATCTGAATTTTCAGCATCATTACTCCAGGCTTCAGTATCACATGATCCTTCAGAAATCATTCTAATATTCTGATTTGCTGCTCAAGAAACATTATTATTATTATTATTATTATTATTATTATTATTATTATTATTATTATTATTATTATTATTATCAATATTTAAAACAGTTGAGTACATTTTTTTCAGGATTCTTTGATGAATAGAAAGATCCAAAGATCAGCATTCCAAGAAATTATAGAAATTAATACTTTTATTTAGCAAGGATGCTTTAAATTGTTCAAAAGTAATGATAAAGACATTTATAATGTTACAAAAGATTATGCTGTTCTTCTACAGTTCCTATTCATCAAAGAAACCTGAAAAAAATCTACTCAGATGTTTTCAACATAATAATAATAATACATGTTTTTTGAGCAACAAATCAGAATATTAAACTGATTTCTGAAGGATCATGTGACTGGAGTAATGATACTTAAAAAATCAGCTTTAAAATCACAGGAATAAATTGCATTTTAAAATATGTTCAAATAGAAAACTGTTATTTTAAATAGTAAAAATATTTTTTTTGTATTTCGGATCAAATAAATGTAGGCTTGTGAGCAGAAGTGACTTCTTTAAAAAAAAAATTTAAATCTTACTGTTCAAATTTATATTTATATAATTTATATTTTTGCATACACTACCATCTCTTATGCTTACCAGTGTTGCATTTACAGTGATGTTTTCAAATAATATTACAATTTAAAATAACTGTTTTCTATTAATATATTTTAAAATATATTAATAACTACAGTAAAAGGGTAAAAGTAGTCCAAATTTTCACAACCCACCCAAACTTGTTTTTCCAAGCAGTTCATTTAAAAACAGCCCACTGGTGTAGCTATGACATTATTGTTTCATTAAAATTTATGCTTTACACACATTTTCTTGTTTTGTACTGTTTATTATTTACTCAACCATTTTTTTCTTTGGTGGAGGCATTGCCTCCCTCTCCTCCTCTGAAAACAATGCCTATGTTGACTTTTAAGTTGTGCAGTATACGCATCTTGGGAAGTGTTTTGATGCTGCTCTTATATAATGCATCTGAATCTGTACTTATTCTGTCAAAACAGCTCTGTAATTTACTGTGCGTTTTCTGTTCTCAATCAGAATCTGATTCTGTTGAGGATATGTGCTGCAATTTTCATTATTTATTTCTTCAAACTGACTTCTATCTGGTAGAAATCAGAGACTCTGGAATCTCTAAAAGAGTAAAAAAGTATATTTCCTCTTTGGCTCTTAGGACAAGGAATGGGAACAAGCTGTCACATTTTTGCCGGCATCAGATAATAAAAAGCTGGAGAAGAAGGGCCCTGGGAAAGTTGCGATCATTGTTGGTCTGGTAATCTTGGCAGCCGTTTTGGCTTTGATCATAGGACTTCTAGTCTGGCATTTCCACTGTAAGTCAGTACTGCAGCCACAATCAGCATAACACTGTTACCAGTTTCAGTCATTATAGTGTCGATCATGTGTTTGTTGGTTCTGCAGTCCGAAAGGATTTGAAGTTACAGAAGATTTACACCGGCACGCTTAGGATAACAAATGAAGCTTTTGTGGATGCGTATGAAAACCCAGACAGTGCAGAGTTTCAAGAGTTGGCAAACAAAGTCATGACTCAGGTGAGAACTAAATTAAAACTGATCTGTTTTTGCATAGTGATAACAGTGAAAAGTGTTTAATTTTATTTTTTTTTTTTTATCCATATTTAGCTACAATCAATGTACTCAGAAAATCCACAACTGTCAAAATATTACGTTGGTTCCAAAGTTCAAGCCTTCAGGTAAGTCTACATGTGATTGCCCATATGTTTTTCTGAATGATTTTTGGTCTTAAAGCAGTAGTTTTGTTGAAAATATACTCACCTTCAGGCCATCCAAGATGTAGATGAGTTTGTTTCTTAATCGAAAGAGATATGGAAAAATGTGCTTACCAACAGATCCTCTGCAGTGAATGGGTGCCGTCAGATTAAGAATTTAAGCAGCTGATAAAAACATCACAATAATCCACAAGTAATCCACACCACTCCAGTTCTTCAATTAATGTCTTGTGAAGCGAAAAGCTGCATGTTTGTAAGAAACAAATCTATCATTAAGATGTTTAAGATCTTTAGTCTTTGCTTCTGGCAACAATACAAGTCCATAATCCTCCCCTGAAAAAGTTTTTCTCTAACATCAAAATTCACTGAAGGACTGGATTGGTGTGGATTATTTGTGAATTATTGTGGTTTTTATCAGCTGTCTGGACTCTCATTCTGACAGCACCCATTCACTGCAGAGGACCCATTGGTGAGCATGTGATGGAATGCTACAATTTCTACAAATCTCTTCTGATGAAGAAGCAAAGTTCTAACAAAAAAATGTGAACAAATTTTCATCAGAAATGTTCATTCAGTGTTTGAATTTCAAATGTTTCGGCTGTGAAATTGAAAAAAAACAACAACAATTTTTTGCTTTATCTCATGGTTATTGATGTACGCCGTTAGATGGTCAGACTCTTGAATGCTGCCTGTCTCTCTACAGTGAGGGAAGCGTAATAGCTTACTACGAGTCAGAGTTTGCTGTTCCAGCGGGACAGGAAGCAGCAGTGGATCAGGCTGTGGGCAGGTTAAATGACATGTATAGCTCCAAAGTTCGCAGAGTTGTGGAAAAACAAGGTCAACTGGTCTTTGATCACGTTGTGTCTTCAGGTAATGCTTTATAGTACATCCATTACATACCTTGGATAGTTGGATGAAACTCATTAAAACATATCTAGGTCATATTTTTTGCAAAATCTAAATTGAAAATTACAATTTGCATAAAGGAACAAATTTACAATAGTACAACAGTAATATTTTTACAGTAAAGATTTGTATTAAAATTAAAGGTAGTACCAGAAACACAGCTATGATGTATAAATATACTTTAATAGATCATTATTTTCTTTTGCATTATGTTTTTTTTTTCTTGTGATTCTTGTGGGGTGAAATGTGATGTGGTTCTTGACAGTTTTTGTGAGATTCACCTAGATGCCGATCTCTAGATGGCTTGTTATATCATAGAATATGTGAATTCCCTTGATACGAAAGCACAGATTGATGTCTTCAGGCTGACAGATTTATTATAACTCTGTCAATCTTTTATTAACAGCTCTGGACACACGTCTGATCTCAAAAGCCAGAAGTGAGTAGTCTATTACTTTTCTCATATACTCTGTTCCAAAACCTATCTGTCTTAATAGCAAACAATTAAAGATATCATAGATGCACTTCTAACACAAAGGCTGTTCCGTAAGGTAACCTAATTTTAAGGCAGCATCTGCAGTTCCATAATGAACTGCAAAAAGTCAATGAAAAGCAGTTCATAAAAACCTATGAATCCACCTTGATGTTTCCCAAATTCAGTTTTATTTCCTAAATTCAGTGTTTTCTGTTTTAATTTTTCTGAATTGCATTAAAATAGTTTATTTAAATTTGAAAAATCACAAAGGATGCTTAACTATTTGAATTTATAGAACTATTTAATAATTTGTTTAAATTTTTATAAATACAAGTGCCCTATGATTTTTTTTTTTTTCAGAAATTGTTCGTTTTAATTTTTGTGTTTGTTCTTTTTTTTTGTAATTTAATGCAAATTTATTATCAAAAACTGTAGCAATCAAATGAATGCACACCACTTTAACAGTGCTATTCGTTTATAAAAAAAAAATTTGTCAAATAAATTTTAAAATATTCCTTTCATTTTTTGACAAAGTGCTGCCTGACAGGATTACTGTTTAAATTAAAACTGTTGGAAAAAAAAAAATTATATACGTTTGTATTGAACATTTTATGGAGCAACAAATTTTGTGTGACAATAAATCATACAAGGTGGCATAGGGGGGACTTTTACCCCACACAGGGGGTAAAAGGCTCACCAGCACGGGGCAAAAGGCATACAGTATTGATATAAATAGTTGAGCTAAAATAATGTTTTTTTTTTTTTTAAATAAGTTTGAACAAATCGAAGTAAGTTAATACTTAGTTCTAAACAATCACTTTAGCAAAATTTGTACTATTTTCTGCTTATTTTTGTTTTTGTTGTTGTCATTAAGAATCAATTTTTGCTCAATAAATATATTGTCATTAAAATATTTTCATATAAAACATATTTTAAAGTACAGAAACAAAATCATTTTAAAAAGTAAAGATTCTGAAAGCATTGAAGGAGATCCTATAGTAATTTAATATAGTAATTTAACAAATGATATTTTATTATATGATATGATTAATAGCATGTTTTTAAATATGATGGTTTCATTCCAAACATGGTGATTATCATGGTGATGTTGGACACCCAACATAATATATGATATTTACCATCTGAATCTAACAATGTCATGTCAACAAATGGAAAAGTCAGCCTTCTATTAATTATCATCTTAATTATTGTGCCTTTTAGCCCCAACAGCAGGGGAGCTTTTTACCCCAAATACCATACTTTTACATATTCTTTCGTTATTTAAAAACTGTTGCTTTCATTATCTTAAACAAAAGTGAAAATCATTAAGAAGACATTTGTCTCAAAATATATGCATTCATTTTAGCGATTCTCGTTTGCTACTTAAATCTACAATATTAGATCAAGTAAGCACAGAATCAACTTTCTCCTGCAGTTATCATGATCGAGTCATGTGCATCTTGAAAAGTGAATGTTTTGGAAAGTGCTACGCCATGTTTTTGTGGGATCTAGTGGTTTAGAGGAAAATAATATCAAAGGCGCCTTTTTTCCCTGAGCGCCTTTGCCCCGTTGTACCCTATTATTACTTTGGGAAATGCATTCTGCTGTAGAATAATATCTCTCTCTGTCATAGTTTCTTTTATTTTGCCTGTTTTTTAGTAGGCTATTACCATTAGTGTATCTGATTGTAAGTACGCCAAATTTCTTGACATTCCATAAAGTCGTAAATTCCAAAACAGTAAATTCCACTTTTATGACTGAATTACGCAGTTGTCTGTGTTTTCCACAAAGTAGAAATCATAGGGATCTAAGATCAGTAGGTTTTGGAACAGGACTTTATTCCCCAAGCACAATAATGCTCATTAATGTACCATGTATCCAATAATAATAACCTTTTGTTTTCCCTATGTTCAGCAAATACAAGATTCGCCTCGCACACCAGGAGTTCTGCTGAAGAGATCATTAAATCACCGGGTTTCCCTGACAGTCCTTATAATCCAAACTCCCTTGTGCAGTGGCAGCTTCGAGGAGACCCAGGCCATGTGCTGAAGTTGTCTTTTGACACCTTCAACCTGGAAGAAAACTGTGCAAATGACTTTGTGAGAGTGTATGACTCGTTGGTCGCCATGGACAAACATCTTATGGCGGAGTAAGTTGTGTTTGTGAGTGTAGCACCATCTGGTGGCTTTATGTGCAACTGTAGGAAATTTTAATGCGAGTTTCTTTCTCTCTTAAACAGGAAGTGTGGCTTTTATTCTCCCAGTAATCCCTTAACCTTCATCTCGTCTCGGAATGTTTTGTTGGTGACCTTTGTAACCAACGAAGAAGGGAATTATCCTGGTTTCAGAGCCCGCGTCACTCAGATCAACGGTAAAAATGAATCCTGGCTGGTTGGACAAAAAAACCATGACCGATTAAAAGTACAGTATGCTTTACTGTGAAACCTCTTTCACTGGTTCTCCCCTTTTAACAGATTTCGCATGTGGTGGTAAATTGGGTGGATCCTCTGGTAGTTTTATGTCACCCAACTTCCCTAGTTATTACCCACCAAACACCACATGTCGGTGGGACATTGAGGTAAGACCCAGACACTCACTTTAAACCAGTTAGTGTCATGTTGAAGCACTTTTATAACTGTGTTACATCCATCTCTATTGTTTAAAGGTTCCTCTTGGTAAATACATCAAGTTGAAGTTCCCCAAGTTCATGGTTTCTACAGGGAGTCAAAATTCTTGCCCAGGAGATTATGTGCAGATTGTTGGTAAAAGGTCAGTAATTTTAAACTTAATTTAGATATTTCTCAGAATTGACTATTTTACAACAGTTCTGGTCTATCAGTTTAATTGGCTGGGTGATGTTCATCCAAGAGTGCTGATAAAGCATATAGCAGCAAAGTCCAGCATTGGACTTTGGTTTCTTTTGGATGTTCCTCTTAATTTTTTCCCTTATAAAAACATCTCTAAATATCTTTAAAATGAGATCTATTTCTTTCAGGAAGCAAAAATGATACAATAAATGTTTTGTGTTCAGAAAAATCTAATAAAATGTAGTTAGATTTATGCTTGAAACAAGAAAAAAATCAACCAAATAAACCAAATATTTATTAAATATAGTTCAAAGGCTGAAAATGTTAAAATGAATACATTATTAATTCTGACTAATACCTGACTAATAATAAATTACCTAAAGTAGAGATAATTTATCTTAAAATAAAAAGAAAACGTTTTTTCATGTGACGATTTCTTCATATTAATAACAGTTCAGTGTAACTCTTTAAATTATCTTCAATTTTAGCACAAAAAAAACTGTTTACAAAGAAGCGGAACAAGTCACAAAGCTCATACAGCCAGTGGTGGAAATTGCCAAAATTCACTGGGGGAACGCTAGCATTTAAAGATACGTTGTGTGTGTGAATTTGCTAATGTTATAATGTAAGCATCATTTTTTTTAACTTTATTAAATCTATATCATATTTTGTGAAAAAAAATTAGTTACATTTTTTTATTTAAATAATAAGATACAATCAGGAAGAATAAGTTGCCAGTCAAATGAAATCAGCGTCAACAATTCATCTTTGCACGGCACAGAAGAGCACAAATGTGGAATTAAGGAATATTTACACAATATTTAACATAACTCAGGGCATCAGTGCATTTCATAATAAATATGTTTTGAGATTAATGTTTTTAATATGAAGTTAATACAGAAATATTATGCGATTTTACCTAAAAATGAAACTAAAAACTGCCAGTAGGTGACAACAAGTCAAAGTCTTTGTCACTGAATCATTCATTCAGTCGATTTGTTCAAACAGCTGATTCATTTAGGAACAAAGCAAGTTTTATGAATGGGCCATTGAATCATTGCCTCACTAGATTTGTTCATTCACAAATGAAATAGCGCTGTATGCGCAGCGGCTTAGCTGTGGCTTTGTTTGGAACTATTTTCTTTGACAATATAGAGCAAAATCAAACAACAATATTCCTGAAATGTAAGTCACTTAATATTAACTCTTGTATAAAATCAAAAATGTATAAAAATGTTGTATAAATTCAATTTCACATTTGCAAACTCCCTTTATATTCATTAAAAAGCTGTCGTGATCTCCAAAACTTCCATTTTAATTAATGAAGCTTTCTACATTTTACACTGAATCTATTATTTACGTCGTCGCTACACTTGGTTATAATGAATGACAAAAACGTCAGTCTGCTTTCACGATCTGTGAGGAGCAGGATGCGCAGCAATAGAGAAGCATTTCTATTGGCTGCAAGTCTGCTGGTATTATGGCCAATCACAAAAGGCTGTAGACACAAATATCCTGCTAGGTTTTTAGTCTACATTGTGCTACGTTTATGTGCAGAACTGAGATCGCTTTCGTAGTCCTTTGAATGGATAAAATATAGAAAGCACTTTAATTTCCAAATAGAATTTGGAAATTAAATTTGAAATGGATAGATAGATAGATAGATAGATATCTGTATTTGATCAATAAATGTGTCTTTCTGAAAGTTCATACGAAATGTAATTGGTAAATAGCACATGCTTATTTGTTTCTTTGCAGCACATTGTGTGGGCAGCAGCCTGCTAATACCATGGTTACGGTCAACAGTAACAAGGTGACTGTTGAGTTTAGATCAGATTCATCACAAGTAGATCGAGGTTTTAATGCCACTTATGAAGTCTTTGAGCCCACTGACCGTAAGTAAATCTCTTACATCTCTACATCCATCTTCATTTGACTCTCAAACTCTAGCGCACTCTATTCTAATTTTATTTTATCAGTTTTTTTTTCTTTTTTATTAAAAAAAACACTTGACCCTATTTCATTTCTATTCTAACTACACGTTTTCTTTCAAATGAAAAAAAAAAAACTCTAACACTACCGTTCCCTATACGTTTTCTATTCTATCTACTTGTTTCTTTTTATTTATTATAAAAAAAAAACTTGCTATGTGTACTACCCATATGTAAGTAGCTTTCGATAAAAACGTCTGCTGAATTACTAAATGTAAATGTTAATGTAAATGTATGTAAAGACCTAAAAGTGGTTATTAAAGGAGAAGTCCACTTCCAGAACAAAAATTGACACAAAATGTACTCACCCCCTTGTCATCCAAGACGTTCATGTCTTTCTTTCTTCAGCCGTAAAGAAATTGTGTTTTTTGAGGGAAACATTTCAGGATTTTTCTCCATATAATGGACTGATATGGTGCCCCGATTTTGAACTTGGAAAAAAAAAAAGTTTAAATGCGGCTTCAAACGATCCCAAATGCAGTTGTAAACAATCCCAGCCGAGGAAGAAGGATCTTATCTAGTGAAACGATCGGTTATTTTCATAAAATAATACAATTTATATACTTTTTAATGTCAAATGCTTGTCTTGTCTCACTCTGCCTAAACTGTTTTTTTCTGGTTCATGACAGTTAGGGTATGTCGAAAAACTCCCATCTCATGTTCTCCCTCAACTTCAAAATCGTGCTATATCGCCTATATATGATTTTTTTATATATGATTTTTTAAGTTGAGGATGAAAATACGATTGGAGTTTTTCAACAGACCCTAACTGTCTTGAGCCAGAACACACAGAGTTCAGGGAGAGTAAGACAAGACGAGCATTTGAGATTAAAAAGTATTTAAATTGTATTTTTTTAAGGAACCTTCTTCCTCGGTTGGGAGCATTTACAGCCGCATTTGGGATTGTCTGAAGCCGCATTTAAACTGCATTTTGGAAGTTCATAATCGGGGCACCATATCAGTCCATTATATGGAGAAAAATCCTAAAATGTTTAACTCAAAAAACATAATTTCTTTACGGCTGAAGAAAAAAGACATGAACATCTTGGATGACAAGGGTGAGTACATTATCTGTGAATTTTTGTTCTGGAAGTGGACTTCTCCTTTAAGTAAAAACTAGGAAAAAATTGGGTCACACTTTTGACTATTTTAGTAGCCTGAGGTGAAAAAATTAGATTGATGGCTGTTTTTAAGTGGTGTCAGTGTGAACATTAAAAAGTAAATTCAGTTTCTGAATCTTTCAGCCTGCCCAGAAAAGTTCCAGTGTGACAACAAACGGTGTGTAGACCCAGCCTTGCGCTGTGATGGCTGGAACGATTGTGGTGACAGCACCGATGAGAGGAACTGCAGTAAGTGCGCAGTGAACATTGATTGCTCTCCTTCTAGAAATCTGAGCTCTGATATACAGTGATTGAATGTGGATGGCTCTGATTTCAGATTGTGATGCCAAAATGATCCAGTGCAGAAACGGGTTCTGTAAGCCGATGTTCTGGCGGTGTGATGGCGTAAATGACTGTGGAGATGACACTGATGAACTTGGCTGTGGTAGGACCCTTCCTTTTTCTCTGTTTTTTTATTTCCCTTTTCCCTCTATATGCATCCAAGCATGACAAATGCTGCCTCCAGAGGCAATATAAAGAAAAAGGCATTCAGTATACAAAGATACCATCTTTTGGTCAGTTTTAGAAAATGCATAGATATATTCATTATTTCTGCATCATTAGTGCTTGCAGTTCAGCAGCTGGCCACCAAATAGTGCTGTGCATTTTTAAAAGCATAGGCTTTTAAATATTTCTTTCTACCAAGGAATCAGCATTTTGTTCAAATATATTTCAAGTTTTACAGTGGAGAACATATAAAGCATATAAATTTTGAAATTTGTTAATAGTTCCATTATGCCATTTCAAATATTTAGTTTTCTATAGTTAATATATATATATATATATATATATACACTACGAGTCAAACATTTTTGAACAGTAAGATTTTTAATGTTTAAAGTCTCTTCTGCTCACCAAGCCTGCATTTATTTGATCCAAAGTACAGCATAATCTGTACAATTTTGAACTATTTTTGCTTTTTAAAATAACTCTTTTCTATTTGAATACATTTTAACATATAATTTATTCTTGTGATTTCAAAGCTGAATTTTTAGCATCATTGCTCCAGTCACATGATCCTTCAGAAATCATTCTAATATTCTGATTTGTTGCTTAAAAACATTTGTTATCGTTATTATGTTGAAAACAGTAGATTTTTTTTTTTCAGGTTTCTTTGATGAATAGAAAGTTCAGAAGAACAGCATTTATCTGAAATAGAAATCTTTTGTAACATTATAAATGTCTTTCCCATCACTTTTGATCAATTTAACGCATCCTTGCTAAATAAAAGCATTAATTTCTATCATTTCTTTCCCAAAACAAACAAACAAACAAACAAAAAAATTATGCAGACTCCTAGCTTTTGAATGGTATAGTGTATGATGTTACAAAAGCTTTTTATTTCAGATAATACTGACATTTGGATCTTTCTATTCATCAAAGAATCCTGAAAAAAAGTATTTAGCTGTTTTAAATTTTGATGATAATATTATTAATAATAATAATAATAATAATAATAATAATAATAATAAAGTGTTTCTTGAACGGCAAATCAGCATATTAAAATGATTTCTGAAGGGTCATGTGACACTGAAGACTCGAGTAATGCTGAAAATTTAGCTTTGATCACAGGAATAAATTAAATTTTAAAATATATTTATATACATTATAAAATATACACACCAATTTTCAAGGTCAAGTCCACTGACATTAATCTACTCTCCTGTCTGTTTTGTTTGTTGGAGAAAAAGGCAGATTCTGCGTTATGATTGGTCATAACTCCCGCCAAAGGGTTAGTTGCAACTAGCAATGTACTAGTTACTCTTATACATATAGCAATACATAAGCTACTCTTATGTTCACTTTATAAAACAAGAAAAATTCACAGTACAAAGACATGTGTACCATGACCTACAGGAGGCCATTTTTATAATTACACTAAAATGTGAAAAAATTCTGAACTGTCTATCAGAGGGAAGTAGCTTGTAGAGATTGCATACAACAGGTTTCCAGCCAAAATTTGATGACTTAGAAATGTATTGATCAAATTCAATACATGATGTTATTGTGGTTTGGAAACTACTCTGAAAGCCATTTCCACAAGAGGTAAATGGGGACCAAATGCTGTCTATTGATGGGCCAGGCAGCAAGACGACTACCAGCCTCTTTCTGCTCACACATCCACACCTGCTTTAACTTAGTTGTCCTTTTTTCTGGCAGGATGTAAGACTGGACAATTTAAATGCAACAATGATCAGTGTATCTCAGAGAAGCAGAAGTGTGATGGGCGTAATGACTGTAAAGATGGCTCAGATGAAGAAGGCTGTTCAAGAGGTGACTAAGTTAGATAAAGAATAATACTTATTTTAGTGTTATTTCATTTGTAAATATTCAGAGAATATATTTAGAAAACATTTGGAGATTTACAGCAGTTTCCTTCTGTTCATTTGTTCTCATTGCTTGTCTTCCTTTTATACAGATGTTTGTAAAGTCTCAACGTTTGGGTGCAAAAATGGCAAATGCATCACCAAAGCGAATCCTGAGTGTGATGGATATGATGACTGTGGTGACGGCTCAGATGAATACAACTGCAGTACGTGACATCCATTTCCTGAAATCTATTTTTCAACACATACCCTGCAATGTTTAACGTTGATTTCTGTCTCCCGCTCTTTTTTTTCTCCTCTAGACTGTGGCAAGAAGGCTTTCACAAAGTCTCGAATTGTGGGTGGGCAGGAAGCAGATGTGGGCGAGTTTCCATGGCAGGTCAGCCTTCACATTAAAAACACTGGACATGTTTGCGGTGCATCAATCATCAGTGAGCAATGGCTTGTGACGGCTGCCCACTGCGTACAGGACGAAGGCAAATTGAAGTAAATTTCCTGCTTGATTTACTTATCTTTCTTTTATCTAGAGCTTTCATTTGAGAATTTTCAGCATCATTACTCCAGTCTTCAGTGTCACATGATGCTTCAGAAATCATTCTGAAATGCTGATTTGCTGCTTAGTTATAATCAGTTATGTTTGGTGCTCAATTAAATGGGTCATTGGATGCAAACTTCACTTTTACATGTTGTTTGAACATTAATGTGTGTTGGTAGTGTATGTACAAATCTACCCTATAATGATAAAAATCCATGCAGTGGTTTTTTAATTGATCTGTAAAAATAATATCCCCATTTTCAAATCGAGCCATTTTTAGATGCTCTAATAATAGTTGATTGACATGAGTGTCTTACCTAAGATCAGCTGTAACAGTCCGACCTCCATTGTTTCGATGCCGGAGCAGGGATGTAAGTTAGACAAGAATATCTCCAATTGAGCGATTGAGGTGTTGTGTTGCTGGATGTAATAATGAACATAGCGGTCGTCATTTACTCCCGACATTTGAGCTGCTGAAGATGCAGTGGATTACATTTGTTTGTGAAGGGAATGCACTTCCCAACCTATGGAAATGCGTCTATGTTCGCGCAAACCATTTGTGATCCAGCTTCACTTACAGCAGAAGTGAGTGTAAGGTTTTTTTTATGAATCTCTGCAATCACCTTTCCTAATAACATGCTAGTTAGCAAATTTTGCGGCTAAACGCACTAAATGCGGCTAAAGTAAACAATCTCTCAGGGCAGGAGAGAGGGGCGGGGCGTGCAGAGCTCATTTGCATTTAAAGGAACAATTCCTCAGAATGGGATGATTTTTGCAGAGCTCATTTTGACAAGGTCAAAAGGGTGTTGTTTTACACAACTTTTTAACCAAAGTATATAATAGACTTTTCATTAAGACCCTAGAATCATATCAACTTTTTTTTATTATTTTTGATGAACAGAAAGCTCAGTGAACATTTATTTGAAATAGAAATCTTAGTAAATGTCTTAAGTATCATTTGTTGAATTGTGGCATATCAGTTTCCACAAACATATTCCACAAACATTCTTGTCTACATCCCTGCTCCGGCATCGAAACAATGGCGATCGGACTGTTACAGTTCATCAGGGCGGGTCTAAGGTAAAATGCCAGTGTTGGTCAATCTATCATGGGAGCGGCCTCTGTCGGCGTGTCATCACACAGACAAGAAGCTGAGAATGACTTGATTTGAAAAAGGGGAAATTATTTTTACATATTAAATAAGAACCACTGGGTGGATTTTTATCATTATAGGGTGGTTGTGTACACACACTGCCAACACACATTTATGTTCAAACAACATGTAAAAGTGAACTTTGCATCCAATGACCCCTTTAACATGCGAGACATATGAGTCATTTCTGCTTGCTGCTATAAATCGTTATTTTTCTGCACTTAACTAGTCAATTTAACCAAGATATTTTCAGAGATTATAGACAAGATGTTATAGAATAATAATTTGATGAAAACCTAATTTTGACAAAAAATATAATCTATATATGCATACATATATAAATAAATGAATGTAATATATTTTTTCCTTTTATTTTTTTTATGAAATGATACTGAAATAAGAAACTAAATCTGCCAGTAGGTGGTGGTAAATGTCTTTGAGTCATTCACTCATTCGATTCGTTCAAATGGCTGCTTCATTCAGGAATGAAGTAAATGGCTCCGTTTATGAATGGGCTTTTGAATCATTGGTTCTCACAATTCGTTCAAAACGCGGATTTATTCAGAAACTAAACATCGCTGTGTTGCTCAGAGATGCGATAAAACATAACACACTATCAACTTCTTATTTACTGAACTGTTGTATAAAAATCACATTTAAGCTCATGATAGATCGGGACAAAATCAACACTTATGTCATATTGCTCTTGCTGCCCATGTGATATTGTGTGATATGTGATATATAAATATGAGACAAAGCACAGACAGTGGCATTTTTTGCAACAGTGTCTTAAATTTTAGAGCATAACTGCACTTATGGAGTTTTTGCCCCGCATCAAATTTGTCAACAGTCAACTGCAGGAAATATAAGATGACATACGGGTCTGGAGGCAGGGCCAGCATGTTATAATATTTTAATCACGTTATTTTTCATAACTAATTAAGTTAACACGTTAAACTGACAGCCCTGACAGTGTGTATATATATATACACACACAGTAGAGTAAAAAGTGACGAAAGTGACATTATATTTCGCCAGGTATCATTTGTTAAAAAAATATAAAACAAAGTGGTATTTATTTTAAAGAAAGATAGTGTTGTTCCTGTGTGAACTTGAGGAACTGTCTTCACAAATCCACTTAAAATTCACCACAGTTGATTACAAGTATTAAGAAACATGTCTGAAAGAACATTGTTTTGGTGGTGGTTTAACACATTGCTGTACTTGGATATAGAAATTATCAAAGCAGAAATTTTTAAACGACTTTATCAGTTACATTGGTTTTCTTACTTTAGACATTTAGGATGGAAGAGAAAGTATTTATGTTTGTACATCTGATGAATTCACAGATTCTCTCAGCCAGGCACATGGGAAGTATTCTTAGGTCTTCACAGACAAAACGACAGACAGAAGGCAACGAAGAGATACCTGAAACAAATCATTCCTCACCCGTACTACAACGCCTACACCTATGACAATGACATCGCTCTGATGGAGCTGGACTCACCCGTGACCTACAGCGAGACCATTCGACCCATTTGCTTGCCCTCTTCCGAAACCATCTTCCCCACTGGTGAAACTGTCAGCATCTCCGGCTGGGGTGCCACTAGAGAAGGGGGTCAGTAAAAGAGCTACATATCTTTTACAAAGCCTGCCATATTTCACCTTGAGATGAAAAATTCTTATCAGTTACACATCAAATGCATCGGTTACTAATATATTATTAAAATCAAAAGCTGTATCTGTTAATGTTTTTAATGGACCTGAGTGAACATGAACTAACAGTGAATAGTAATTCAGTTCATTAGCTTATTGTTTGATGTGTGTGTGTGTGTGTGTGTGTTTATTTCAGGCGGTGGAGCGACTGTGCTGCAGAAAGCAAACGTTCGCATCATCAACAGCACGGTGTGTGACACACTCATGAATGGACAGATCACATCTCGCATGACATGTGCTGGCGTTCTGGCAGGAGGTGTGGATGCTTGCCAGGTGGGTTTCATACGCCGCCTAAATGTCTATTGATCACTGCAGCAAAAGCACACTTTAAGTACTTTAAACTAGGGCTGCCTGCTAATAGTTGACTAACCGTTAGTCAACGAGAAGAGGCTTGGTCGACCAAAATTTGATTAGTCGGTTAGGTGCAGAAAGAATAAATAAATTCAAAGGAAGTGACAAAGTCACGTATTCTGTGACATTTTGTGTGCTCTTGAGTGCTTAGGCTATAGGCAATTAAAGGCTCATTATTTATGATTCATATGGTTTATTAATAACGATGTGACTAAAAGTCGACTAATGCTTAAAATGAACGATTACTAGTCGGCCAGAAAAATCTTTAGTCGAGGGCAGCCCTACTTTAAACATAAAAGTACACACGATTTTCCCTTCAAAGCATGTATATTATTATTTTTATTTAATTGTTTAGTTAAGCAGTTGATGTTAGTGTTTTTTTTTTTTTTTTTTTTTTTTTTTTTAACAATATCAGTTTTGTTCAATATTGGATATTTAATTGGTCATATTCATTTTCCCTATTTTTAGATTTAGATCTCTTTTATCATCATCTAATGCTCACTTAAAGTTGATCTTTAGCAAATATCAAAATGAATATTGATTTTCTGTACTGTACATGATGAGATGCCTACATTCACTTGTTTTATTGTGGTTTTATTTATTCATTTTAATTCACTTGAATTTAAAATAGGCTATTTATGTGTTATCATGTAATTTATAGATGATATTATCATTTTTATTGTTATTATTACATTTCATATAATTATTAGCCATTGGTATTAGCCAGAATTTTAATATCAGTACATACCTGTAGCATTTAAAACTATTGATTTTTGTTCATATGGTTTGATTTTTGTAATTATTTAGACAAAATAATTAGTGCTGGGCAACTATTAATCACAATGAATCCCATTCAGAATATGTATATATAAATACACATGCATGTATATATTTAAGAAAAATGTTATGTATATATAATAAATATATTTATATATAATATAAATTATATGAATCTAACTATATACATGTAAATACATGTAACTATTTTCAAAATATATACTGTATGTGTTTGTCTCTGTATATACATAATAAATATACACAGTATATGCACATATATTATATAAACAGAAACTTTTGTTTTGGATGCAATTAATAGCGATTAATCGTTGCCCAGCACTAAAAATAATATAGATTTTCAATGTCAGCCATTTATTAGTTAATTTTTCTTCACTCCCATGTTTTTATCCTCCATTTAAATAACACCCTTTTTCTTTGCTTAGGGTGATTCTGGTGGTCCTATGTCCTGTGCAATAAGTGACCGTATGTACCTGGCGGGAGTGGTGAGCTGGGGTGACGGTTGCGCTCGCAGAAACAAGCCAGGCATCTACACAAACGTGCCAAAATTCCGGGGCTGGATCAAGGAGAAGACAGGAGTATAAGTTGCTCTAAGATTATAATGAACTGTGAGAAGTTTTATGAACTGTTTTGTTTTCTCAGGTCGTAGATGTTTTAATAACATGTATGGAATAACCCAGCATAGCCTGGCTGATGAGAGGGATGGACTTTGAGCTGTTTTTCGCATTTGTTTAACAGTTGTTTTATACATTTGTATATTTTATGAGAAGAGCGGTATGAGGGTTTTCTGTCTTAAGATGTGTAAATAAATGTCTTATTTTCTCCTTTTAAAGGTTTTGTGGTTTTTAGCGACTACATTCTTAAAATAAAGCTTTTCTTTTATGAATGTGAATGATTTGGTTTTGTTTTGGTCTGTACCTTCAGTTTTCATCGGTTCAAAAAGTGTATATTTCTAGAATCGCACTCTTATACTTAAATGTGAACTACTTTTTATTGTGCAAAATGTATGTATGAATATGCTGTGATGTGACTAAACAAAGCTCGAGTTACACATGGAAACACTTGAAAAAGAGTCTGGAGTGCTTTAAATTTGATTCAGGGATTACATTTAACACTTTCAAATAAATTTAGAAGCAAAAAACATTGTTTCATCCACCAATATTTAACAATTTAGCAACCTTTTACAAATAAAATGTGTATCTGGTTAATACAGTGTGAAATGTGTGTATTATGTTTACTAAAAGAGTGCAACAGTCCGGTTCCAGAAGTACAAATTCCATTCATTTTCTGCATATTGGAGATTGATTGATAACTTAAAATGCAGACTTACGGTGAATTCAAATGTTGTCAAACGATAGAATATGCAGTCTGCCAATTCAGTGTTAATAGTGTAGAACAATGCAGTTGGTGAAGAATTACACATCTATGAATAGACAGTTTTGTAACTTTTCTTCCTTCACCCAAAAATTATAATAACCCCGTGATTTACTCACCCTCAAGCTATCCTAGGAGTACACGTCCTCCTTCTTTCAGACGAATACAATCCGAGTTATGTTAAAAAAACAAAACAAAAAAAAACGTCCTGGCTCTTCCAAGCTGCATGATGCCAGTAAGTGGAGATTTTGAAGTGAAATAAAAGTCTATAAATCAAAGAAGTTCTCAGTAAAGTTCTTAATGAAGGCCTTCTGATATGAAACAATTTATTTGTATAAGACAAATTTCCATATTAAAACTTCATAACTTTAATTTCTGCTAACTGTCCTAGAGAGTGTGGCGTTCCAGCGGATGACGTAGGCGTAGCGTAAGCGTAAGCTCTGGTGAGAAGTGACGAACGCAGAAGACGGAGCAAAACAAAAGTACAAATGGAGGATTCAAATCATATACTATCCTAATCGTTTGTTTATTAGCATCATGTTTCGTGTTTTTGTGATGGATGGAGACAGTTTATTTTTCCTCAAAATCTCTACCACTACTCACAGCCACAGCCATATATCTCCGATGGTATTCGTTTGAAAGAAGAAAGTCATATAAACCTAGGATGGCTTGAGGGTGAGTAAATAATGGAGTAATTTTCATTATTGGGTGAACTAACCCTTTAAACTTCCAATTTTACCAAGTTTTACCAAAATTACGTTTGGTTTTCCTTTGTTATTTTATTTTGTACAAAACAATCTTCTTTACAGTATTTCAGTTGTTATTAGGTCACAAAACTGTGCATTTATAAGAAATATAAAAAGTTTCTTCAAAAGTTTCAAATCTTTTTTACTGGACTGTCACACGTTACTGGAAAAGAAGACGTATACTAATGCAAGAGTGATACAGGCTTCTTTGCACTCCACAAACGCTTTTCATCCACAGTAATTGCTGTTTTTTAATGTAGTATTGCATTTCAATACGCAAAATACTTGAGCTGTTTGTGTAGGAACTATTCTGTATTGACACGGCGCGGTACCCGGACTGTAAACACAGACGGACCAGAAACGGTCCCTTCGAGTTAACGCTCCTGTAATGCACCGTTTCGAGAAGCGTAAAATATGATAAAAATGTAGCCATCATAATCCACTTTCAATATTAACTATGGTAATGTGAAATTCGTGTGAGATGGATGTTTGGCCAGCCGTACGCGTTAGGGGACGTTATTAAAAGTTTAGTTTACACTAACTTCATGACTGTGAATCACACTGTTTCTGGTTAAAGATGTCCCATGAACGAAATGAGAGAGGGAGCTGGGACTGGGACAGTCCTCGGTGTCGAGCCCAGCTGGACCAGGTGTTTTTCCGCCAGCATGACTACATTCAGGCGGGCAGCGCTGAGCACAAGGAATTCTGGACCTTCTTTGAGCGCTTCCAGAGATTCAAAGCCAAGAAAGATATGTCAGCAGCCAAATCCAGCAGGCAAGAATCACACGAGGGGAAAGCCAGGAAGAAGTCTGGGTCTGTGGATCTGGGGCTTCCAAAGGACTATGATGCCAGGTACAGGATCAACATCTCAGTGTGCTCCAAAGACATAGAGGAGCGCCTGGGAGGATCTGAGCACAAGAGGCGCAGGGACCCCACTGGTCCTGGCAAGCAGGAGATTACAGACTGTCGTCTTGCCCTCCTCCATTTCCTAGATTTCAACCAGAAGCAGAGCTTCAGTAAGCTTTTCAAGTTAAGAAAGGAGCAGAAGAGCCTCCCTATCTTCCAGTACAGGGACAGGATAGTGGAGCTTGTAAGGACTCATCCTGTGGTTGTGGTGGCTGGAGACACAGGATGTGGAAAGTCCACACAGGTGCCCCAGTATCTGATGGCATCAGGGTTCAACCACATAGCCTGTACCCAACCACGTCGCATTGCCTGCATCTCACTGGCCAAGAGAGTCAGCTTTGAGAGCCTCAACCAGTACGGCTCCAAGGTACAAAGATCGTTCTACTTAAATACATTATTTTCATAATAAATAAACATAATATTTGCATTTCAAAAAATCAATAGTTTTAGCACAAGGTAATTTTCTTTACTTTTGGCATTATAGAAATATGAATTAGGAATAAAAATGTACATAACTGTTATGAAAATGAATGCAAAAATTCTTAAATGGTAACAGGCTTAATTTTCTTTTAGCATATAATTTTTTTGAATGGCTAATAATATAATATGCTAGATGAAACACTGACATTAGCTATGCACTTTTTTAAACAGAAATTATTAAGAGAAATACTATAAAAAGTAAAGGTTAATGAAATAATTATATAATTTTACCTCATAATTGTATGTATATATTCTCTTAACAATTATAAACTCATATACATGAAGGTATATAATTATTAACATAAATACTATAGAAATAACTAACTATAACTATACAGTTGAGGTCAAAAGTTTACATACACCTTGCAGAATCTGCAAAATGTTAATTATTTTACCAAAATAAGGGATCATACAAAATGTATGTTATTTTTTTATTTAGTACTGACCTGAATAAGATACTTCACATAAAAGACGTTTAGATATAGTCCACAAGAAAAAATAATAGTTGAATTTATAAAAGTTTACATACTTGATTCTTAATACAGTTGTTACCTGAATGATCCACAGTTGTGTTTTTTTGTTTAGTGATAGTTGTTTATGAGTCTCTTGTTTGTCCTGAACAGTTAAACTGCCCGCTGTTCTTCAGAAAAGTCCTTCAGGTCCCACAAGTTCTTTGGTTTTTCAGCATTTTTGTGTATGTGAACACATTCCAACAATGACTGTATGATTTTAAGATCCATCTTTTCACACTGAGGACAACTGAGGGACTCATATGCAACTATTACAGAAGGTTCAAACACTCACTGATGCTCCAGAAAGAAAAAAACATGCATTAAGAGCCGGGACTTTTTGAATTTGAAGATCAGGGTAAATTTAACTTGTTTTGTCCTCTGGGGAACATATATCTATCTTCTGTAGCTTCTGAAGTGCAATACTAAATGAAAAAAAATATGACATTTAGGCAAAATAAGAAAAATGTACACATCTTCATTCTGTTCAAAAGTTTTCACCCCAGCTCTTAATGCATGGTTTTTCCTTCTGGAGCATCAGTGAGTGTAATCGTTGCATATGAGTCTCTCAGTTGTCCTCAGTGTGAAAAAGATGGATCTCAGAATCATACAGTCATTGTTGGAAAGGGTTAAAATACACAAAAATACTGAAAAACCAAAGAATTTGTGGGACTTGAAGGATTTAACTGTTTAACTGGTCAGGACAAATGGGACTCATGAACAACTATCGTTAAAAAAAAAAAGCCGTTTAGGTAGCAACACAGGATTAAGAATCAAGTGTATGTAAACTTTTGATCAGGGTCGTTTTTATAAAATCAACTATTATTTTCTCTTGTGGACTATATGTAAATGTCTTTTATGTGAAATATCTGATTCAGGTCAGTACTAAACAAAAAATAACATGCATTTTGTATGATCTCTCTTATTTTGGTAAAATAATTAACATTTTGCAGATTCTACAAGGTGTATGTAAACTTATGATCTCAACTGTAACTATAATAATTAACAGAATCGCTATACAAAGATAAGTGGTTAATAAAAAAAAAAGTAGTATATCACAGTATATGGCAAGAAAATTCATACAAAATGCAAATGGAGTTAAAGAATCACGGCAAGGGAAAATTGTTTGAAAATTGGTTTGAAAAACATTATGTCTTACATGTTCTTTCTTTAGGTTGGGTACCAGATCCGCTTTGAAACCAGCCGCACCACGGCTACCAAACTCATATTCCTGACCGAGGGTCTCCTGCTCCGGCAGATCCAGCAAGACGCTTCCCTGGGCCAGTACCAGGTGCTAATCGTGGATGAGGTGCATGAGAGACACCTGCACTGTGATTTCCTGCTGGGAGTTCTGCGTTCCCTTCTGCCCCTGCGCCCAGACCTGCGGCTGGTCCTCATGTCAGCCACAATCAACATTAAACTCTTCTCCAGCTATTTCAACAATGCACCTGTTCTGCAGGTGCCAGGCAGACTCTTCCCCATTCAGGTGAGCTTTCAATACAGAGTTTGCAGGTTTGTTTTCTTGTGAATTAATAGCACTGAAGTTTCTCCTGTGCTTGTGTGTGTAGGTAATCTACCAGCCCATTCCTCCAGAAGAGCAGGTGTCCCGTTCTGAGAAACTGGACCCGCGGCCATACCTGCGTGTGCTGCAGGGTATTGACCAGCGCTACCCGCCGGAGGAGAGAGGCGATCTGCTGCTGTTTCTCAGCGGAGTGGCCGAGATCTCCACTATCCAGGAGGCCTGTCAGACATATGCCACACACACACAGCGCTGGATCGTCCTCCCATTGCACAGCACACTCTCACTGGTCCAGCAGGATAAGGTACATCTGGTTTATTCAGGATAGTGAGATTCTTCATGATCTTAATGCATTAGATGTTTTTTAAATAGCTTTTAATTAGTGATTCTCATTGCCACTTTTTCTCCTTTTACTGTTCATAAGTTTAGAGTAAATACAATTTTTTTTCATTGAAAGAAATTTTTCAGCAGGAATGCTTAATATTGATCAAAAGTGACAGTAAAGACATTTAGAATGTTATGAAAGATTCTGTTTCAAATAAGTGCTGTTCTTACGAACTTTGTTAATCAAAGAATCCTGGGAAAAGTATATGAAAAATTTTATACAGCAAAAACTGATGGGTAATAACAAGAAATATTAATCAGCATATTAGTATGATTTCTGAAGGTTAATGTGACACTGAAAAGTGGAGTAAAGATGCAGAAAATTCAGATTTGCCATCACAAATAAATGTAATTTTAAATTACTGTTTTAAAATACTGTTTTTGCTTTCTTACTGTATAAATGATTTGCCTTGTGAGTGCAAGAGACTTCTGTAAAATATGTCAGTATATTAGTTTTAAATAATTTCTCTCTGTCCTTAGGTGTTTGACATTGCACCTCCGGGTGTGAGAAAATGCATAATTTCTACCAATATTGCTGAGACTTCAGTCACTATAGATGGAGTGCGCTTTGTGGTTGATTCAGGTACACGTTGTATTGTTTTCCTGTTTTTTTTTATATATTTGGTCATTTTAAAGATTTAAATGATCTAAAAAAAAAATTATGACTTTTTTTTTAAATATAAAAAATATATATAGGATGTAAAGAAATGTAAGTACTTATATATATTTTATTGGTCTATAATCATTAACAAAATCACTGTGCAAATAAATGGAAGTGGTTAATAAAACAATGATAATTTTATTATTTTACCAGTATAATATAAATTATATATGCTTATGTATAGGTTCAGAATCTTTACCAGAAATACTAAATGGAAAAAACTGTAATATATAGTAATATATAAAACATACAGCTATAATTAAAAGAATCACTAAACAAAAAAAGTGGTTATTAAAAAAATATGATATCATTATCACACTATATGCCAAGAATATTCATACAAAATGCAAATGGACTACAGCAGAGAAAAATCAATTTTTTTCAATATAAAAAAATATGTATCAGGGTTTCCGCAAGTCTTAAAAATTAATCCAAATTTTAGTTTAGTGTCAATTTTAAGGGCATAAAAAGTCTTAAATGGTACAAGAAAGTCTTAATTATCATTTCGAGAGGTATAAAATTTGGGGACAGAGAGACAAGAATTGCAATATAGCGTTATGATTAAACTTCAAAAGGCTATGATTTCATTGAATAAATATGAGCTCTGCACGTTTCAGAGTCAGGTGCTCACTGCTTTGTGAACTGCGGCAAAACGCTCTATCTCTGCTGTTTCAAACGCACCACCTGCTGGCAGAGAATTAATGTGCATTTTCAATCAGCTGCTGGTTTTGTTCAGACAAATACGAAAATCAACGTTTTTACACTGCAAACACGCAGAGTTGTAAATGTGAACCGAGGGATCTATAAGAAGCTAATGCTAATGCTTTATACAAATCTAAACAAATAAGGCAATATGAAATATTTATTATTAATCTAATATAATTGATTGATAATAATTGTTTAAATTAATGTAATAATTGATACTTTTGATTCCTTTTCTTAAAAAGTGACTACAGTGTGAAGTTTATCAGTTTATAATATATATATATATATATATATATATATATATATATATATATATATATAATAATTTATTTATAAATTCTAAATAAATGTATAAATATATGAAATTGTATATATTTTTGTTTTTGTGAAAACCTGCATCTGAACTGCAAATCATGCTTTTTAATGGTCATTTTATGTTTTAACGTTACCAAATACATTGCCCTACCCCGTTCGTACAGTATATTTTATTTGTGCATCTTGAAAAGGTCTTGAAAAGTCCTACATTTGATTTTAGCAGTTCTGCAGATACGTATATACAGTATATATATATATATATATATATATATCTATATATACTGCCACCAAGTTTTGTATCATTGTCATTTTCAAAAATGTCTGTTTTCTTTATGTTCAAACATCATTGATGCTTCTTAATAGGAAAGGTGAAAGAGATGAGTTTTGATCCAAAGGCCAAGATGCAGAGACTGCAGGAGTTCTGGATCAGCAGGGCCAGTTCTGAACAGAGGAAAGGACGAGCAGGCAGAACTGGACCGGGAGTCTGTTACCGACTCTACTCTGAATCTGATTACGACGCCTTCGCCCCATATCCTGTTCCTGAGATCCACAGGGTGGCGCTAGACTCCCTCATCCTACAGGTGCTCTTTCACATCTGGAGGAGCACATCTTTGGTTGCATGAAGTCTATGAAAACTATGTTTTAATTTCAAGGGGCATAGTGTTATCAGATAATTATAATTATAATAATACGATGAGAAACGGGACTAATACATGATTCAAATGATGTTTTTGCAGATGAAGAGCATGGGTCTGGGTGACCCTCGAACTTTTGTTTTCATAGACCCTCCTCCCGCTTCTAGTATTCAGACTGCAGTGACGTATCTGAAAGAACAGGGGGCGCTAGATGAACACGGGGAGCTCACCTCCATTGGCAGGCTGCTGGCTCAACTGCCTGTGGATGTGGTAATTGGTAAAGAACCCATAGCTGCTGTTTTGTGTAGTTAGTTGAAATTGCTAATGTGTTAAAGGAACACTCCACTTTTTTTGAAAATAGGTTCATTTTCCAACTCCCCTAGAGTTATACAGATGTGTTTTACCGTTTTTGAATCCATTCAGCCGATCGCCGGGTCTGGCGGTAGCACTTTTAGCATAGCTTAGCATACATCATTGAATCCAATTAGACCATTAGCATTTCACTATAAAATGCCAATAAGGCTAGGAACTATACTCTCATTCTGGTGTAATAATCAAGGAATATTGCAAGCAAAATTCCTTGATTGTTACACCGGAATGAAAGTATAGTTCCTAGCCATATCGGCCTATAAAATCGCAACTTTTCATTTTCCGCCAGTCTTAGCACACGATGCAACTATAGAAGAGTCAAGTTTTAAATAGGAAAAATATCGAAACTCTTTAGTCATTTTATAGTGAGATGCTTATGGTCTAATCGGATTCAATGATCTATGCTAAGCTATGCTAAGAGTGCTACCGCCAGACCCGGCGTTCGGCTGAATGGATTAGAAAACGGTAAAACACATCTGTATAACTCTAGGGGAGTTGGAAAATAAGCCTATTTCAAAAAAAAAGTGGAGTGTTCCTTTAAGGTCATTGTTAATGCTCCTACTTGTGTTTGTCCAGGAAAAATGTTGGTTTTGGGTTCAGTCTTCAACTTGGTGGAGCCAGTGTTGACGGTTGCTGCTGCTCTGAGTGTCCAGTCTCCATTTCTGCGCAGTGCTCAGCACAACCCCGACTGCTTCACTGCTCGCCAGCCCCTGAACAGCAACCAGGGCGACCCCTTCACTCTAATGAACACCTTTAATGCCTGGGTGCAGGTCAGTTTTTCAGCCTGTTTGTCTGTTTAATTGTTTATCATAAACAGTATCATAACTAAAGGAGCTATAACTTTAAATTCTGACAACAACAAAAAAAAGAGATCCAGAATTGTGAGATATAAACTCAGAACTACGAGAAATAAAGCCAGAAATTCACAGTGTACAATTATTAAAGTTTAAAGGAGATAGATAATGTACTCACCCCCTTGTCATCCAAAATGTTCATGTCTTTTTTCTTCAGCCGTAAAGAAATTATGTTTTTTGAGGAAAAAATTTCAGGATTTTTCTCCATATAATGGACTGCTATGGTGCCCCGATTATGAACTTCCAAAATGCAGTTTAAATGCAGCTTCAAACGATCCCAAACGTGGTTGTAAATGATCCCAGCTGAGAAAGAAGGGTCTTATCTAGCGAAATGATTGGTTATTTTCATTAAAAAAATACAATTTAAATACTTTTTAATCTCAAACGCTCGTCTTCTCTTGCGCTGCCTGAACTCTGTGTATTCTGGCCTAAGACAGTTAAGGTATGTCGAAAAACTGATCGAATTTTCTCCCTCAACTTCAAAAATCATTTCAAAATCATCCTACATCACTGCAGAAGCACCGACCCAGTCTTTGTAAAGTGAACATGGAAAGAGGATCAAACACCCTCAACAAAAAAGGTAAAACAGCGAAATAAGACGATTTTGAAGTTAAGGGGGAAAATGAGATGGGAATTTACTGACATACACTAACTGTCATGAACCAGAAAAAAACAGTTTAGGCAGAGTGAGACAAGATGAGCATTTGACATTAAAAAGTATATAAATTGTATTATTTTTATGAAATTAACCGATTGTTTCACTAGATAAGACCCTTCTTCCTCAGCTGGGATTGTTTACAACCACATTCGGGATCGTTTAAAGCCGCATTTAAACTACATTTTGGATGATCAAACTCGGGGCACCATGTCAGTCCATTATATGGAGAAAAATCCTGAAATGTTTCCCTCAAAAAACATAATTTCTTTATGGCTGAAGAAAGAAAGACATGAACATCTTGGATGCCAAGGGGTGAGTACATTATCTGTCAATTTTTGTTCTGGAAGTGGACTTCTTCTTTAACTTTAAGTGAGCATTAGATGACATCAAAGATAATCTAAATGTAAAAATTGAGAAAAATAACTATGAGATGGGAATCCAATATTAACAGGTGAAAGCAGACAGAGGAAGCGGCTCCAGAAAGTGGTGCAGAAGGAGAGGGCTGGAAGAACAGAGGCTTTACGAGATGGTCAACCTCAGACGACAGTTCAAAGTCAGCAGCTCTAGATCAAATAACAGCTTTAGCTGCGTTTGCCTATGTGACTGACCTTGACAGTGTCATCTGGTTCCTTACAGGAGCTGCTGCGGACTCACGGTCTACTGGAGGCAGATAGGGGCGGCAGGACGGAACCGCAGGACCGAGCCCGGCGCAGAGAGAGACTTACGGAGAGACAGAAGCTCCACCAGATGAAACGAGATCATGAGCTCCAGGAGAACACCAAGAGGAAAGTTCTGCGCCTGGAGGAAGGACTGGAGGGAGACGCCCTGTCTGGGTCTGATGATGAGGGAGCAGGATCAAGCAAGAAGAGAAAAGATGAAGACGGACAGACTGTGGACATACAGGTGCCTCAGTTGATTTTGATTTTACATCATGAGGGGAAAAGAAAAAAAAGAGCTAAACTTGATTCAACAGTTCACTTAAGGGCTGGGCGATTTTATCAATTCATTCGATTTAAATGTTTTGACACGATTTAATTTTTTAGAACTCGAGGAATCAAAATTTTAAATAGAAATATTGCCAAATGTTAGAATTAGACATTTTGACAATATGCCAATGATAACAGTAAAGAGAAAAGAACAATCCAACCGCATGTCGGCGCACGTGATTAACCACTCATATTGCTAAGGCGCCGTTCACACAGAATGTGCTTTTGTGTTGACAAAGATGCAAGTAATGCGATGCGGATAGTGGAATAGGAAAAAATGCAAGAAGATCGGAGTGAATTTATTTTAACCTGAGCGCCGCATTTTTAGCACTGTTTCATGCATGATACACTGTAAGAGATGCCAGTGCAACAGTCAAACACATCCATGTTTATAGAAAAAACAATGGAAAAGCAGGACAATCGCATAAAAAACCTTTGTATGTCTGATATTTCGTGTTTGCATCATGGTGACAGGCTGAAAGCTGCTGTTCATTGTTTTAACAGAACATTTATAGTTAATAATAGTCTACTGGTGTTGTACCTTCAGTCATTTTGAATTTGAATTACCTTAACTTTTGAGATTTTTTTTTTAAGCTTTTTTCTTCGTATTATTTCTTAACATGTAGTATGTGTAAGACAAGTTTGTACAAGATGTAGTTCATGCATCTTTTCTGCAAAGATATTTAACAATTGATTTGTTTAACATTTACATCATGTTAACAACTTCATGTGTAGTGCACTTGGAATAGAATTTCTTTAACTAGAGGGTTAATAAAGAAAAAGTTAGTTGAATCATGTTGTAGTTACATTTTCAAGTTGACTACTTAAAGATCATTAAAACGAGATTTTATTTTTTGCCGTATCGACCAGCCCTAGTTCACTTTATTTAATTCTTTAAATCTATGTTGTTTTAAACATGTATGACTTTTTTTTCTTTGGAACATAAAATGTTGTTACATGAACAATTTTGGTTGTTATTGACTACCATTGTATGGAAAAAGAATAAAAGTCAGTCAATGGAACCAAATTCAGCAGAAGAAAGACATGCATAAAGGTTAATTTACAATAATTTTAAAAATTTGTAGCGGTTAAGGTTTTAGTTTTTTTTTTCTTTCTTAAGAAGAAATTTAATTTCATAATATATATAATAATTGCATAATTACATCATAATTTCATTCAACAAGGATGCATTACATTGGTCAAAAAATGACAGTAAAGTTATAATACTACAAAATATTTATATTTTAAAAAAATTCTGTTTTTTGAACTTTCTGTTAAGATTACTGTAAAACATGCATCATGGTTTCTGCATAAAAATGAAGCAGCACAACTGTCTTCAACATTGATAATAATCAGAAATGTTTCTTGAGCAGCAAATCATCATATTACAATGATTTCTGAAGGATCAAGTGACACTGAAAACTGGAGTAACGATGCTGAAAATTCAGCTTTGAGTACAGAAATAAATTACATTTTAAAATATATTAAATTAGAAAACAGTTATTTAAACTTGTAATAATATTTAGCAAAATTACTCTTTTTACTATTTTTTTTGTTTGAGCAAATAAATGCACCCTTGGTGAGAATAAGAAAACACCAACCTAAAACTTTTGAATGATAAATAAATAAATTATTAAATTAAATTAATTAAAAAATATAAATTATATATACTGTAAACTTTAACCGTATCCTTATCTGGCTCTTATAGGAAGTTAAGTTCAAACTGCGTCACAATGTGAATGAGCTGCAGGAAGTTGCATATGCCAGTGCAGATTTGTCATCACGGCAGCAGTCTCTGCTCAAGCTGGTGCTGTGCCGCGGTCTTTACCCACAGCTCGCCATGCCGGATGAGCACAACGCCACCCGCAAAGACTCAGAGCAGGTAACGGCTAAATACAAACAAACAAATCAAAGTCACACTTTCACATGTATGCACAGTAATTTCAGGCAACTTTGGACAGCTAACATTTTTTCATGTTTGTGAATTAGGTGTTCCACACACGTAATAAACAAGGTGTTGTCATCCACCCAACCAGCGTGTTTGCCAGTGACCCTGAAGTTCTGCATGTTCCCGAGCACGAGACCAGCGAGTTTGGTACATGCTCCTTTTTGCAATAAGACAGGATTCATGACGGACTCTGTCCTTTGTCTCACTCTTGTACTCTTACATTCTTTCTCTGAAGGTGCTGATAAAGGCCAGAGCAACAGGCATCAGTTACTGGCTTTCGTTACTCTGCTAGAAACAAACAAGCCTTACATCTCGAACTCTTTACGGGTTCCAGCACTACAGGTCCGTGGCAATAGTAACCATATAGATTTTTTTCCTCATTTGCCATTTGAACCAAGAAACACACTGAATTCTTACTTTCCCAACATTTTATTCTTCAATAAATCAGGAATATATAAAATAGGAATATAAAATATTAAATAATTTGACCTTATGAAGACAAGGTTAGTTCAAATGTCCATGACAAAATTATTAGAACACTAGTATTTTCAGCAGATAAAAATGGTTTTAAGTCAGTTCTTTCTGTCTTTTGCTGTAGTGTGTCAGTAGGAAATATCAGTTAACATTTCCAAACATTCATTATGCCATTAATTGTAATAATCCAGTGAGATTTTAGTTTGCACAAGGAGTCTGACAGCAGCCAGTGCTCCACACAGAGATCTGATCTGACCATCATCCAGTCTGTCTGGAATGACATGAAGAAACAGAACAAACTGAGACAGACTAAATCCAGAAGAACTGTGGCAATGTCTTCAAGATGCTTCAAGAGACCTACCTGCAGAGCTACCTGAAAAACTATGCGCAAGTGCACCTAGGATGAAACACAAAGGATGGTCACACCAAATGATGATTTAATTTAGTTAATAAAAGTTAACTGATAAAGAAAATCTATTTATGAGCAGTATTGGGGGTAACGCATTACAAGCAACGCGAGTTACGTAATATTATTACTTTTAAGTAACTAGTAAAGTAACGCATTACTTTTTAATTGGCAAGAAAATATCTGAGTTACTTTTTTCAAATAAGTAACGCCAGTTTTCCACCCATTTATTGATTAAAAGCTGTCTTCATGTTGAGAGAAATCAGGAGTAAGATGTTAGTTCTAGAATAAATGTGAACATGCATTAATTCATCTCACTCACAAAAAACAGATTCAGTATTCCTCAAAATTAATAAAAACAGTGAAATTCAATTCAGAATATGAAGCAAACCTGCAATAATTAAATATGTTAAATAATACAAATATCCTTTATGCATTTAATCCCATTTTATTAACTGATGTCTTTGCTGCCGACCTTCGATGATCCAATTCAACCAAACTAATAAGCAAAAATTACTCAAGATAATCTAACATTTGTTTTCCTTTTCTTTATTGTTGAAGAGTTGACATTTTTTTTCTTCTGCGGCCTACTGTACAGACGTCAATTTTCTTTTCTCAAAGCCTGAGGCTTTTGGTGTGAAAAGGCTTTTACATTTGCCAAAAATTGAACTTTTTATATTAAAAAACAAACAAACAAGCCCTGCCCAGATTTAAAAAGTAAAGCATTACTTTCCATAAAAAGTAACGTAATTAGTTACTTTTTTAGGGAGTAACTCAATATTGTAATGCATTACTTTTAAAAGTAACTTTCCCCAACACTGTTTATGACATTATTTTTGACATCATCCTCATTTTACGACATTTTTACACAAGTGCCTAAAACTTTTAACAGTACTGTAGCTTTGCAGGTAGGTTTCTTGAAGCATCTTGGAGATGTTGCCACAGTTCTTCTGGATTTAGTCTCAGTTTGTCCTGTTTCTTCATGTCTTTCCAGACAAACTGGATGATAATGCGATCAGATCTCTGTGTGGAGATTTTGAAAAAAACAAAAAAAATCTCACTGGATTATTACAAATAATGGCAAAATGAATGTTTGGAAATGTAAACTGATATTTCCTACTGACACACTACAGCAAAAGACAGAAAGAACTGACTTAAAACCATTTTTAGCTGTAAACGTTTGGGGTAAGTAGAATTAAGTAATACTTTTATTTAGCAAAGATTCATTCAAATGTTAAAAATTGACAGTAAAGGCATTTCTAGTAATGAAAAAATGTTTTCTATTGCAAATGCTTTTCTTTTCAACTTTCTATTCATCAAAGAATCTTGAAAAAATGTATAGTGGTTTCCGCAAAAATATGAAGCAGTATACTGTATGTACACTGCCGTTCAAAAGTTTGGGATCAGCAAGATTTTTAATGTTTTTTTTTTTTTTTTAATTTGTTTCCTTTGTTTATCAAGGCTGCATTTATTTTATTAAAAAACGATAAATACTACTGCAATGTAAAACATTTTTCCATTTTAATTTACATTAAAATCTAATTTATTCCTGTGACCAAAGATGAAGTTTCAGGACTCTTGGATGAATAAAAATAAAACAGAACAGCATTTAAAGTTTCTAGCAATATACACTACTGTTCAAAGGTTTGGGGTCAGTAAATTTTTCTTCTTTCTTTTTTGAAAGAAATTCATACTTTTATTCACCAAGGATGTGTTAAATTGATAAAAAGTGATAGCAAAGACTTATAGTCAGAAAAGATTTCTATTTTGAATAAATGCTGTTCTTTTTAACTTTTTACTCATCAATGAATCCTGAAAAATATTTGGCAGCACCACTGTTTCCAACACTGATAATTCTAATAATAAATCAGCATATTAGAATGATTGCTGAAGGATCATGTGACACTTAAGACTGGATTAATGGCTGATGAAACCTCAGCTTTGCATCACAGGAATAAATTATATTTTAAAGTATATTAAAATAGCAAACATGTTATTGTAATAACATTTTGGAATATCATTGTTTTTTTGTTTTTTTTGATCAAATGAATGCAGCCTTGATGAGCATAAAAGAGACTTCTTTCAAAAACATTACAAGTCTTACTGATCCCAAACGGCAGTGTAGTTTATGAATTTTTATCTTAGTACATCAAGTTAAACTTAAAAAAAAAAAGAAAACTAGATGAAATAAAATAAAATAAAAACTCAAGCTTATTTTATTTCAAGCAATAAAAATGAACTTTTATGGTTTACTTAGATTTATTTAAGATTCACATGTTATGTACTCACCCCCTTGTCATCCAAGATGTTCATGTCTTTCTTTCTTCAGTTGTAAAGAAATTATGTTTTTTGAGGAAAACATTTCAGCTTTTTTTCTCCATTTAATGGACTGCTATGGTGCCCCGAGTTTGAACTTCCAAAATGCAGTTTAAATGTGGCTTTAAACGATCCCAAATGCGGTTGTAAAAATAATACAATTTATATACTTTTTAATGTCAAATGCTTGTCGTCTTACTCTGCCTGAACTGTTTTTTTCTGGTACGTGACAGTTAGGGTATGTCGAAAAACTCCCATCTCATGTTCTCCCTCAACTTCAAAATCGTCCTATATTGCTGTTTTACCTTTTTTGTTAAGGGTGTTTGATCTTATTTGCATGTTCACTTTGCAAAACTGTCTTGGTGCTTCTGGAGTGATGTAGGATGATTTTGAGTTTTGAGTTTTTCGACATACCCTAACTGTCTTGAGCCAGAATACACAGAGTGCATACACAAAGACGACTGTTTGAGATTCAAAAGTATTTAAATTGTATTTTTTTAATGAAAATAATCGTTCGTTTCGCTAGATAAGACCCTTCTTCCTCGGCTGGGATTGTTTACAACCACATTTGGGATCGTTTGAAGCCGTATTTAAACTGCACTTTGGAAGTTCGAAATCGGGGCACCATATCAGTCCATTATATGGAGAAAAAATGCTGAAATGTTTTCCTCAAAAAACACTTAAGAAAGAAAGACATGAACATCTTGGATGACAAGGGGGTGAGTACATTATATGTGATTCTTTGTTTTGGAAGTGGACTTCTCCTTTAACTGCAATAAATTACATTTTAAAATGCATTAAAATTGATGAAAATTTTTTTATATATATGTCATGCCTTATTTTCGATCAATTAAATGTAGCCCTTTTAATCATAAAAGAGTTCTTTCAAAAATGTTTAAATTCTCAGCAACCCCAAACTTTTGAAGTATGTTGCTAAAGAAATGTAAAGTCCTTTTTCGTTATCTTAAACACTCTTATTTTTACGCAGGCACTGCTGCTAGTAGCCAACTCGGTGGACAGTAACGCTGACTGCACGCGGATGGTGGTGGACGGCTGGCTGGAGCTGGGCTTGACTGACGCAGATTCTGCGCTAAAGGTGCTCTCCTCGGCTCTCAGTCTGCGGGGTGAATGGGAGAGGCTGCTTCAGGCTCAGCTCGGACAGGGCGGCCCGGGTTCCTCCGCCGGACTCGGCTCAGGTGGGCCCAAAGTGTCCCGCAGAGAACTGGATAAGCTCTGTGAGGGACTCGTGCGGTTTCTGCTCTACACCGAGGTAATGAGGCAAACGTAATAATTGCATCTATATTATTAACCTTGATCAAACACACATGATATTGACTTTCTCTCATAGGTTAGTTACAGTCTGAGGCGTCTGACAGCGCTAGAGTCTCAGAACTTGTACATCGGACCACAGCTGGATCCGGATCTGTCTTCCGCTTCAGCTATCGGCTCTCTGTTTCCTGGCATGAACACTGAACCGGATCCCATTAAAGGAGGCCTGCGTTTGTGCAGCTACTTCACCTACAACTGTCTGTGTGTAAGTGCTCTTTCTTCTGACAGGAAGTGCTCAAAAGCCTTTTCTTTCTCAGAATCCTCTAATAGCCCCACTTCTGATGTCTTTAATGTGTGTCATGTAGGACTCTAAGGATCTGTACAGTGATTGTTTACGCACTTTTTGGAGCTGCCCTCACTGTGACCTTTATATGCCCCTGACGCCCTTGGAGCGCATGCAACATGAGGCCACCTGCAGGCCGCCGGAGGAACAACAGCCTGAGGAAGGTGAGCGGAAGGAAGCTGGCTTTTGTGGTTCATCCTTTTTACTGTAAAGGCTTGGAATATGCTTAGATGTGTTACTATACTTTTGTAGGCCAACCTGGAAGTTCACATCACCCAGGTTCTCTTAACAAAACCCCAAAAGGTTTTTCCAATGACATTTGGATTACTGCAGAAACTGCACAACTTTCATGAATTTTGAAGCCTAAATACAATCGGCAGAAGTAAAAAGCTAAACGTAGGCTGTAATTGAACTACACCATGGTCACATGACTTTTAAAGTCTCCACCATTAAGCAAGGATTTATTTTTAAAAGCATTTTTTCTGAAGGTTTGAGTTAGAATAGTTAGCAAGAGTGTGATTATAAACATGAGGCTGTGAAAGTGGATTTGTGAGTAGATGAGTTTACCTGTTTAATGTGTAGACGTTTAATATCCTGACAACCTCTGTAGTCCCATTTAGCCCACTTGTTAGCAACCGCCTTTTTCAGGACAATTAAAAGCTTCAAAAAATAAGTAGAACATGAAAATATCTTGAGCTTGTATTAAGCACAGACCTTATTTCAGGCATTTAACCAAAAACCCATTCAAAAAACCCTTTGATAGAATCAAAGGTGCTCAAATGCTGATTTGTTTCCATGTTTTGGCTTACAAAAATCATCCCTGTAGCACTCTGTTTTGTAAAGAATAGAGTAAATTCAACACATTTACAAAGTTTCTTAAATAATAGAAATTACAAGATTTAATGCTGAAATGTCTAGACAGTAAACTGGGTAAAAGTCTGCAAAAAGAAAAAAAAAAATATATATATATATATATATATGGAAAATGATACACAAATAGCTGAAATAAAAAATAAAAACAAAATGTTTGCTTAATAAACACATTTTCCATATTTTCTTTATTTTTTTTAACTGGGCTGGCTATAGATTTTGAAAATAATTAAGGCAGTATAGTTGTCAGCGATATTCTCTAATAGCCATTTATTTGGCCTAACTGACTTTATATCAAATAAAACCAAATATTTTGTTTCTTGAAATAACATAAACATAAACTGAAATCAATACATGCAACAGCCAACAATACATTGTATGGGTCAAAATTATTGTTTTTTTTAATGCCAAAAATCATTAGGATGTTAAATAATGTTCCATGAAAATATATATCAAAACTTAATTTTTGATTGGTAATATGCATTGCCAAGAACGTCATTTGGACAACTTTAAAGGCAATTTTCTTAATATTTTGATTTTTTTGCACCCTCACTTTCCAGATTTTCAAAAAAATAAATAAATAAATATATTATATATATTATAAAAAAAATAAATAAATATATATATATATATATATATATATATATATATATTATTTATTTATTTTTTTTTCCAGTTACTTGCCAGGGAAATTCTAATTTAGTTTAACTACATGTACTAAAATAACTAAAACTATATGTGACACTGGACCACAAAACCAGTCATAAGGGTCAGTTTTTTTAAAATTAAGATTTATACATCATCAGCTTCTGAATAAATAAGCTTTCCATTGATGTATAGTTTGTTAGGATAGGACAATATTTGGCCGAGAGACAACTACTTGAAAATCTGGAATCTGAAATCACCTTTAAAGTTGTCCAAATGAAGTTCTTAGCAGTGCATATTACTAATCAAAAATGAAGTTTTGATATATTTATGGTAGGAAATTAACAAAATATCTTCATGGAACATGATCTTTACTTAATGTCCTAATGATTTTTGGATAAAAGAAAAAGCAGTAATTTTGACCCATACAATGTATTTTTGGCTATTGCTACAAATATACCGTTCTACTTATGACTGGTTTTGTGGTCAAGGGTCACATATAGACATTTTCTCATAACTCCTCTTGTTGTGGCAGTAATATTTGTACCATTTATTTTAGTAAATGCTCTAGATTTGCAATATGACTAATCAGTAATCACCTTTTTTTTTGTTTTCACAGAGCCTGACAATGTAAAAACGTCCTCATCATCTTCATCAGGTCTGACTAGGGTCTACCACTGTGACATCTGCAATAAAGACCTGACTCTCACCTCAACAGAGATCCTAAAACACAAGCGCCAGCACCTGTCCTGAGCTCACACATGGGTACATGCTCACACTTTAAGACCTTCTCTGTCCATCCAGCTACTCTGTATTTATTTTCTCTTCATTACATTTTTAAATAAATGTGAAAACTCTCTTGATGTAAGTCTTCTACTTGCTTTTGAGTTTGCTTGGGTCCTGGAATTTACATTACTTCGCCCCCTTGTGGACAATCAAGAATGTGCGTGGTGAAAATTGGCTCCACCTTGTGGTCACAGTGATTATTGAATGAATATCAAACAGAACTGTCAGGAATTGTCTGGCTCTTATTTCAAGAAAAAAAATTTTTTTTACATTATTTTCATGACGATCAAGCACATCCTCCTCCCACATCTGTGTGTGTGTATATATAATATATGTATGTATATAGCTGATTTTGATTTTAAAATTCTTGTGTTTCCTTGGGGCAAGATATGATCTAGATATTTCTTCATCAAATTCACTCTATTCCAACTAGATGTTTGGATGGAGCACAATGCGCTGTTGCTGTGTCGTGCTGTAATACACCACACTGATATCGTGGTTATGAGTGAATGCTGAATGATGCCGTCCCAGTATTATGTACATAAACACATGTAAACACGATTCAGAGTGCAAACTTTTCATTAAAATATAGAGTTAGGGTTTAATTAATGATACAAACCCACGATATGTAACACCTCAAAGCAGCAAATTGGCACAAAGTCAGAGAAGTAAGACAGCACAGAAAATAAAAACCCGTCTCCAAAAATAAATAAAGAATTAGAATAAATATCTCAATAAATATATAAACAGGTAATATTTTCCATTGATTACTTTTCAAACTAATAGACACATACATATTAAAATATGCACATTGGCAGAAATAAACAACCCGAAAAAGAAAATGAGTATTTAGGTACGTCGTTACTTAGAAATTATAGGTTATTGGTTAAATAAATCAAAAGGCACATTTATTAATAGGATGTATGACTAGGGCCCTCAAGAGTGGTCTCGTCTCGCAAAGTTCTCTTTTTTCCAGTGCTATTTTTGGGTCTTTTTGTGGTTCTCTACTCATGTCTAATATTCTGCCCATAAAGAGTGAGTGTGTGTGTGTGTGAGAGAGAGAGAGTGAGAGAGAAAGTTTCACGTCTTCGAAAACGGACTGAAATGAGTCCGGATGGACAATGAAATACAATGCATGTGTGTAGATCGAATGATCCAGTGCTTCATCTTGCTGTAAAAACCCTTTTCTTTTAAAGTGACTCTAATGAGCAGTTAATACAACTTTAATGGAGAAACCTCTTGGAGTTCGGACGTTAGTGCTTCCCCATCATAGATATCAGAATTTAGAGGCGTCGATTTCCTAACTCAAAAATTGACTACAGGGCTGTGTCTGATTCCCTAACTCCTCATATCTAGCAGCGAGGTAAGACAAGTTTAGGGGAGTTGAAATAGCAGCTTTGAGATATTTTAAAGCAATGTTTCTTAACACTTTGAGGTCCAAACCGTTATGCCAGGCAGTGTTTGAACTGATTGGTCTAAATTCGTGTGTCCTTTAGCCAGACGACGAAGTTTTCAGCGTCAAGTCATTTGTCAGTCCGCATTGAAAGCGCACAGCCAATCAGAACACGGCTGATGTTTTTGGACCAATGGGATTTCACTGTGGGCGGGGCTACCCAGCACAACTGCACAGGCGAAATGCCTCGTCACTTCGTTGCTCTGTTTAGAACATGAGAGGTGCGGTAGAACTCATTATAGTTAACGACTGAGTACTTCTTGGTTGCCATATTGACAGATAAAGTGTTGTGTCACACACAACAATCCTTTGCTCTTTTATTCTTTACGTCTTGCTAATAACTAATTGCACTGCATTTTTGGTGGTGTGTACAACTACATTTCAAGGCCTCGGTTCACATTTGCTGCGCAAATGCTCGGCAGATCCACGTCTAGATTATCTCTCCACTTTTTTGGTCTATACTTCAAATAGAGGCAACAATCTCGGTTGTTGGCAAGTTCAATACAACTATACTCTCTTGACTGAAAAATGAGCATGTATGTGGTGAAAGTGGTGGTTTTGGTGAAACTGCCCTCGATCAGACCGTTCACGTTCCCTGTTCTCAAACAACTAAAAGTGATACGACATCAAAATGTTCTCCTTCACAAATATGCTCTGGCCGAACGTGCGTGAAAAACCTACCGCAAAGACCATATACAAAACCTCACCACAGCACACAGTCCCCGACAAAAAGTGTCTCTTTCTCTGCCTTCCTCTCCTCTGGACATTGAGGTAAAACTCAGTAACTTAGAGGTACGAGGGGAGTGTATTCGTTAAATCAGTTGCAAAAAATAGCTTTCGATAGTTCAAGTAAAATAAGATACTCAAAAAAAGGTCTGATAACCATAGCTATAAACATTTTCATCTCATATTTTCTCCCTAAAATAAAAAAAAAAAAAAAAAAAACCCAAGAGAAAAAGAAAACAAACTAACAATTGTTTACACGTCACTGATCCCCATTCACTCCCCACCTCCCGGAGACGACCCCTGACCCCAACGACCAGCAAATCAGAGAGCGACCTCCCCGAACCCATGCACCCACCGCCGGTATGAGCGTGAAGGGTCCGAGCAGAGAATAGAAAGAGCGGAATGCAGCAGACGGCCTTGGAGGGGGCGAGGGGAAATTGTCGTGAAGGTTTATGTAGGAGATCTGGCTCTACGCCTGTTCCTCGAACGACGACAACGTCTTTGTGCTCCCGTCCCGCCGCAATAAGCCCCGCCCACGCGCCCTCCCCCCGGTCAGGCCTCATCGCACGGCCTTGTGCTTTCCTCCGCAGCAGCCGCATCTCTCCCCACAGCGCAGGCATGCGCGCAGGGGCAGGTAGCAGCACATGCAGGGCACGAAAAGAGACAACGCCAACAGCGCCATCCAGCGGGCGCAGCACAGCGGGTGCGGCCGCCCGCCCATCGAGTCCTCGCACGAGCACGGCTCCCAGAACTCGCCCTCGGAGTCCGACATGCAGTGGTAGAGCAGGCTCTCCGCGCACCACACACACGTCCACTGGCGCAGGCAGTGTAGCGCCGGGTCGGGAGCGTCCCGGCAGCGGCCCCGTCCGTTCTCGGAGGCGCTGAAGACGGAGCGGCAGTACACGCAGCGCGACGAGCAGGAGGAGGAGCCCTGCGGGCAGGAGCTGTCGTCGTCGGGCGAGATGGCTTCCCCTCCGCCGCCGCCGCCCCCTCGCTTGCGAGTCCGAGAGCGGGGCGTGGCGAGCGAGGTGTGGATGCAGCAGGGAGAGGGCGAGCCTTTGCCCGTCTCCTGCGGGGAGCCGCTGGCCGACGGCACCCCCGGCATGGCGTTGGGCATGCAGGTGGGCGAAGAGTTGCGCTGAGAGCCTTTGGTGTCCAGCATGACGGTGACCTCGCAGCCGGTGGTGCCCACGCCGGCCAGCTCCTTCTCGAAGCGCACCACGCAAAGCTCCGACTTGTCCTGGCTGCCACCAACCACCACGCCCCCCGTCAGCCCGCCCACCTTGGTCCGTGTAGCACCGGCGCGTCGGTAGTCCTCGTAGCCGCGCGTACCCCACAGGTCCTTGCAGGGGTCGAGGCTGCGCAGGTCCCCTTCCTCCAGCAGGGAGATGGTGGGTGAGAGCGGAGAGAGGGGGGAGGCGGCAGGGGGCACTAAGGGGGGAGTCGGGGGAGCCGGAGGCGGCGGAGGGGGCGCCGGAGGGTTCAAAACGGCGGTAACTTGGGTGAGCTGGTGCTGGGCAGGTCGGGTGTGGATCTGCGGTGAAAGAAGAGCGAGGGTTGAATATAACGCTGGAGAAGGCACTGCCATGACCCCCGTTTTATAGTCACACACTACCCGAAAAAAATACATCTTTTGACATACATTTGATGTGCATTTAATCCAAGGTCCGCATTTTATTTAAAGGGAACCCTGGGTATTAAGACGTTTATGGCTTAGTATAACATAAACAATGTCTCTTACTCAAATATGTGACATTGGACCACAAAGCCAGTCATATGGGTCAGTTTTTTTATATATACATCATCTGAAAAGCTGAATACATATGCTTTCCATTGATGTATGGTTTGTCAGGATAGGACAATATTTGAGATACAACTATTTTAAAATCAGGAATCTAAGGGTGCAAAAAAAAAATCACCTTTAAAGTTGTTCAAATGAAGTTCTTAGCAATGCATATCACTAAACAAAAATTCATTTTTCATTAGGGCTGACAAACGATTAATCGCAATTAATCGCGATTAATCGCATACAAAATAAAAGTTTGCCTAATATATGTGTGTGTAATTATTATGTATATATAAATACAAGCACATTCATGTATATATTTAAGAAATATTTACAAGTATATGTATTTATTATAATTTTTATAGAATTTATATTATATATAAATAAAATATTTTGTACATATTTCTCTTAAATATATACATTAATTTGTGTGTATTTATATATACACAATAATTACACACAGTACACACACATACATTAGGCAAACTCAAACTTTTATTTTGTATGCGATTAATCGCGATTAATCATTTGACAGCCCTAGCTTTGATATATTTATGGTAGGAAATTTACAGAATATCCTAATGTTTTTTGGCATAAAAGAAAAATCGATAATTATGACCCATACAATGTATTTTTGGCTATTGCTACAAATATACCCATTCTACTTAAGACTGTTTTTTTTGGTCCAGAGTCACATATGTAGTAGAAAACCCATGAAAGATTTACATTATTTTAAAAATCCACATCGTTATATACATGTTTTAGACTGTAGGGGGCACTATTATTTTGATTATATTTTTACCACAACACAACTTGGAAAAAACTTGGAAAATAAAATACTGATACGATGCCACATTGGCTTTTGGTTGTAATTTTCAGTTGAAGGGCAACAAGAGAAGCGATGTAGGTCTTCATTGCTTTCCTAGCTATAAGAAGAGAAGAAAAGAATGGGAAGATGCCTGTGAACGAATAAAACTTCCTAAACACTTGTGTCTTTGTTCCCTCCACTTTAGTCCTGATGCCTTAGAGGGTTTTAGTCAACCACAGCTACTGAAAGAGCTTACAAACAATGTAATATTGCACATTTAACGCAACATCCAGGAGCATTTAGACTCTTTCTGGGGAAAATCAATGGTACAGCATTTGGTTTAAGCCTACGCTTATATCTATTGCCACCTATAAGCTCTTTCAGTAGTTGTGGTCATCGTATCAGTATTTATTTATTTTTATTTAGTTGTGTTATGGTAGAAATAGCAACAGATAGTGGCAGTAGTGACAACCGTTTTACATAATCAAAATAATGGCACCCACCATAGTCCAAAATATATATATAACGATGTGGATTTTTGAAATAACATAAATCTTCCATGGGTTTTCTACTACATATTTCAGTAAGAAATATCATTTACGTCATATTAAGCCATACTTACCCTTGAATCCGATCCTATGACATTTCTACAAACATGCTTGAGCCACAGGAAGGTGCATATTAGTAACCCAAAGGTATATATTAGTATGTAAATTGTGCATATTAGAGGCTTTTGAAAGGGTGCCACCCCAGTGACAACTTTGTACCTTTTTTTAAATGAGAGTGTACAGTGACTCAACTATACCATTTCTCTGATGAACATGTTTTTTATTTCTGAATTAAAATTCATTTAGATATTTTTTTGGACAGAGGGTCAAAAAAGTCTTACAACGGCCTTGATATCATTATGAAGCAAAGCCACGTTAAAAAGATGAAATTCTTGAAAAGAAAACCTTGTATTTTTAAAGGGGTCATCGGATGCCCATTTTCCACAAGTTGATATGATTCTTTAGGTTCTTAATGAAAACTTTATAACATACTTTGAAAAACAATACCCTTTTTACCTTGTCAAAATCAGCTCTGCAGACAGCAACCATTTTGTTGCATGTTGCTTTAAATGCAAATGAGCTCTGCTCACCCCGCCCCTCTCTTCTGTGGGATGAGCAGCCATGCTCTGATTGTTTACTTTAGCCACACTTGCGCACTAGCATGTTATTAGAAAAGGCAATCGCAAAAAACCCTTATACTCCTGCTGTAGGTGAAGCTGGATCACAAATGATTTGCGCAAACATAGACACATTTAGGTAGATCGGGAGGCGCATTCCCTTCACAAACAAAAGTAATCCACTGTGTCTCAGATGTGGGGAGTAAATGACAATTACTGTCTTCATTGTTACATCCAACAACAAAACACCTCAATCCCTGAGGAGCTATTCTTGTCTACTCCTGCGTCGAAACAATGGCGGTCAGACTGTAACAGCTCATTCAGGGCGGATCTAAGGTAAGACGGTCGTGTCAGTCAACTATCGTGGGAGCGGCCTTGGTCTGTGTGACGTCACACAGACAAGAAGCTGAAAATGGCCTGATTTGGAAAAGGGGATATTATTTTTAGGGATTAAATAAAAAACACCGGATGGATTTTTATCATTATAGGGTGGTTGTGTGCCAACACACATTTATGTTCAAACAACATGTAAAAGTGAATTTTGCATCTGATGACCTCTTTATCAAAATTGCTTTGTGGCATATTAATGTTTGATGTTACGATCATCAAGGCACAATCTTAAAAAGCACAGAGATGTTGAAATTGTGAAATGCCATTTGGTCCCTATATATATATATATATATATTTGGGTCATTCTATAATTGTGGGTACATCTCATGTCCATGAAGTATATTTTCATCAATATAAAGCCCCAATGCTTCATTTTCTAGTACACAATTATATTTTTCCCAATCACTCTACTATATGTTGAAAAAGCCATATCTTTTCTTTAAAAATGATAAATCAACCCTCATATCACATACAACCCTGGTATTCAACTGTCCGATTTTGTAAAGTTGCTAATTCTACTCTGCATTTAAGCATAGAAATAACCTCAAATATAAATTAATTTCATAGTTTTGCCTTCAGTTAGATTAGGTTATCAAGACATTTGGTTGTGCGCTTCATAAATAATAAGTGTTTATTGTGATATAACTTGTTTTATTTGTGTCTGAAAAACCATTGTCAACTAAGTTACCCACTAGAAAATCCCCCATCAAAAAGGAATGGTTTGTCCCATTCTCACATAATTTGCACAGTATGATGGTATTTCCTCTAGCAGCACATGGATGAAACACTAGAAGTTATGTTCTCTCTCTTTTCCCTAATATTGGTTAAACTAGCAAACCTGTGTCAAGAGAGGATTAATTGACTGTCAACAGTGTATTATTATTATTATTATACAAGTATTATTTCTGCAAATTTTAGCAAGACAATTTAACTAAAACTTATGTTTTGTTTATGAAAATATATTTCTAAACGTACTATATGATCAGTAGTTCTAGGCTTCCATGTTGAGTATAGGCCCAAAACACAAAAAATGTCAACTGTGTTACCCAGTAAAGGTAATATGGTGGACAGCAGCAAACATAAATGGTATTTTATGCACATAATCCTACAGATCACCTTTATTTATATAGCACTTTATGCAATATAGATTGTTTCAAAGCAGCTATGTAAGGTCATGTTTGGGTCTTTGGGAAACAGGAAAACTTTTTTCTTCACATTGTCAAATTCTAAATGTACCCCTAATAATAGAATAATGACCTATATATATATATATATATATATATATTTTTTTTTTTTTTTTTTTAACCCTTCAAGTAATATGAATCCTTTACCTGGGCTGGGGTCTGCGTCGTGACAGCGTGCCCTGTCCCATACGCAAACTCCTCTGTGGAGCGCACAAAACAGGTGGAGGAGGACTCACTGGTCACAATGGTAATGGGTTTGGGCAGCATCTCTTTTCTGCTGTTGGATGACGACTCACTCCCTGTATGAGACTGAGACAGACTGCAAGTCATCAAACATGCAGAACCATCTGATGCTTAAGCAACAAGGAAAGAAGGTGTAAAGGTGTAGTTTGGATTGCCTTGTTTTATGAATGAGTCATTCACTGATTCTGCTTTGACTTCATTTGAAAAGTATTCATTCATTCTTTCATTCATTCATTCAAAAAAAAAAAAAAGAAACTGAATTATTGTCAAGATTTTAAACAGAAAACGGCAAAGCAAGTTGTTGTTGATTACAAAACAGTTTTCTTTGAATGAATGACATGCACTGCTGAATTGTGCACAATAAGACCATGAACACATATTAAGAAAATAAATATGGTCGATTCTGATTTACTGACTTAAATGTGGATCTAGGCATAAAGATGAACCAGATACTTTGAAACACCGATGTGATAAAAACACTCACTGCTTGACCGTCATCCTCAGTGTCGCCCTCTTCAGGTGTCGAGGAGGATGGCGAGTCAGATCCTGCAGGAAAATATTAAAAACGATTCTGTTTTATTATTAATGCATTTCATGAAAGAAAATAGGAACATCTAGATCACACTAGACACAGTTGCAATATCCTTGCATGGCAAACTCTAAACTACATTCATTTCTTTCACTCCAGCTTCTTGTTCACTATCTTTTGCTGCTTTGGTACCTCTGTCCAGCTTCTCAAGGACACTTTGAAGCCCTCTCTCAAAGGAGATGGCGTCAGCTGGACTCTGGAAGGTCAGACCAAACTTCCTCTCCTCCACACGCCAGTGATGGAAGATGGGGTTCACCTTGTTGTAGACCAGACCCTTTTGAATGGCGCATTCCAGCACAGGCTATGCAAAAAAAAAAAAAAAAAAGAGAGAGAGAGGCGGGTCACTTGCGGGCCACTCATGAGGGCGACTACCATTACCACAACTACCAGGACTGTCAGGCTGAGGGAACTTCAGTGCACTCAAAGACAGGCATGAACACACACGCACACACTCACTGCTCGATCACGTAGCCGTTCTCCACGTATGACGTACTCTCTCCGCCCACGACCTTCAGAGCTCCGCCCCTTACAAATGATCACATGACTGAGGCCGCCACCTCCAAGGGGCACCCAGCCACCGCTAGAATCGTCACGTGTCATCACCACCGCTCGGACACGCACACTGTTAGGGAAGTGAAAGCAGTGAGTGCACTAGCCAGCTGAGCGCAAACACACACACACCCACACACACAAACACAGACTTTGAGACAAAGGCAATTAAAGAAGAAAATACAACCATCAGTATAAAATATTAAAAAAATGGCCTCAAAATGAAGATAACTGACAAATAATAGAGGGACGATACTGTGTTAGAGAGATGCAGTGTGAAGATGTACTATTACTGGCCTGCAATATCCACTAAAATGATGACTTTCATAACCGATTTTGTTTCTGTAATCTTTCTAGCCATATTTAGTGAAACCGAACATTCAGTAGGGAAAAAAGGTAAAGTGGACTTTGTAGTTTAGCCATTTGAAGTTTATTGGATCATGAAAAGTGGACATTAAAGTGGTTGGACAAAGAAAGGATGTTTCAGACAATAAGCAGTTTTGGAGAAAGTTACTTTTAAAAGATTTCTCCCTAAAAAAGTAACTCATTACGTTACTTAGTTACTTTTTATGGAAAGTAATGCGTTACGTTACGTTTGCGTTACTTTTTAAATCTGGGCATGGCTTGCTTGTTTGTTTTTAATATAAAAAGTTATATTTTTGGCAAATGCACACACCAAATGCTTGAAGGAAAAGTAAATTCACATCTATACAGTAAAACACATGAGAAGAAAGTTCAACACTCTTCAGCAATTTAAAAAAAAAAAAAAAGAACAAATGTTAGTTCATCTTGAGTCATTTTTGCTTATTAGTGTCATTGAATTGGATCATCGAAGGTCAGCAGCCAAGAGACTGGTTAATAAAATAGGATTAAATACATAAAGAATTTTATTTGTAAAGGATATTTTTTAATATTATTTAACATGTTTACTTATTGCAGGTTTGTGTCATATTCTGAGTTGCATTTCACATTTTTTCTTCATTTTAAGAAATACTGAATCAGTTTTTTTTTTTTTTTTGGTGAAAAATGCATGCATTTTCACATTAATTCTAGAACTAAAGTAACATCTTACTCCTGGTTTCTCTCAACATGGTGATAGGAGAGGTTTCAGTCAATAAATGACAAAAAAGTAACTGGCGTTACGTATTTAAGTATATAGTATAAAAGTATATGGTATATAGTATATTATATAGTATATAAATATATAGTATATTTTATAAAAGCAATCTGATTATGTAACTCACGTTACTTGTAATGCGTTACCCCCAACACTGACAATAAGCAAGTTACATTACAAATGTAAAAAAAAAAAAAAAAAACATTTTATTAATAGAATAGAATATTTATTAACAGAGTAAAACAGAATATCATGCACTAATGGATTGGCCATGATACATCAATGAACACACCTTAAGAAACTAAGTAAGTTCAATTTTGATTTCATGTTGACTGAAATTTTGGATGTACTTAAGTACAGACTACAATCTTTTGTAAACATTTATAAAAAGCCAGCCAGTTTACATCAGTTCCAACCAGGTTAGTTTGGAGACTGGGGTTTTGGGAGGAAGACGCACCTCACAGTCTTTTGCTACAATGTGGTTGATGTGATGGTCACAGCTAGCAGCAGACACGTGACTGGAGGGGAGTAGATGAAACATGTTTGGCTCTTTTCCCTGCCTACGCCATGATGATGATGTTAGTCCAAATGAAGAGTCATTTCAGAGATGGTATAAAATACTACAAAGGAATTTGAATCAGTGTGTCCTTTTTTGTATTCAATTACATTTCAATACATTGATTTCACAGGTTTTGTCAAGGTTCGATATAAATTTGACACGCCCCCCTGCCAAAACCCTGCCCCCAGTAACCTACAGTTGGAACTTGCAAAAGACTGACAGGCTGAGGACGTTTCTGATTGGCTAAAAAAGGGCGGGCCGTTCCCTCGACTAGTTTTGCTGTGACAGAGACAGGTGTGATTTGTCAAGACGCCCATTTTAGTGATCTGTCAGGTAACATATACATTTAATGCTTGTTATTCAAAAAACATCCATTTAATGTTACGTAGGCTGCTATATATCTTAACTAGATGCGGGAATACATTAGAATTTTGATTGATTTCTTGAGACAAGATGGTGTGGCATGGTTGCAAGGACTGGTTCATTGTGTTAAATGGATTGAATAATGTTAAATCGCAACGTCACGTGTGTTTTGCGTGTTACCCAAACAATAGGTTCAGTCTAGAATATATAAACAGTGAAGCACGATTATAACAATGAGAGGAAACAGCGCGATTTTTTTAATGGACGGTCACGTGGGCGAGGAAAATCTAATCACACACGGAACAAGCGTTTACAGCCATCGCTCATTTCTGTAGATAAGTCTCTCATATAGTCGTGCGTTTACAGTGCAACCGGTATAAAATAACAAGGGACATCATGGCTCCATACGTTAATATGAGGGAGTAGCACAAAGAAGGAAATCGTAAATAAATGAATGGCCTGAGGGGAATGAAATGTGTGGAGATGATGAGGGAGAGGGTGGGAGATGAAGAGTTATATTCCTCCCTGAGATGTATCAATGAACGCGCCCATTCGCCATACAAGGCCCTCATAGCGGTTTTCCAGTCCGACAAGCTCCATTACAATAAACGCTATGAAATCACATCCATTTTGATTCAGAGCCCCGTTTGTGTTATTAAACGCTATCGGTTGTTCTAAGCCGTTGCACCGCCGTGTCGTCCGATCGACACGCGTTCAGCCGCACTCATTCGTTCATCCCGCTGTTTTATGAATGAATAAAACCACATATATGCTAGAGCACGGCAAATTCAATGGGCAGATGAGTGGGTGAAAGGAGGATATGGACAAGAAGAAGAAGAAGAAGAGAAGCGCTGGGGGGAGGGGGAGACATGAAGAGGAAGAGGAGGAGGGGGGTGAGAGAAAAATCACATTTCATTCATAAAGTTTGGCTTTAAAAATCATAATGAAACTCGAGACGCGTTGATAAAAGCATCCCTCTCCGCCTCTATCCCGCCAATGTGCCCCCGACGTCAGAAAGCTCGCCATATTCCGTCGATTTGGAACGACACGTTTTATAATTCACGGATGTATTTGGTGGTTATACGTGGAGCCTCCACACACATCATCCTCGAGACAAAAAGCCGTCTCGTACTGCACCCCGTGCGTCTTTCACGCGGCATTGAAGGCGTTTAATGTAGTGCACCTCAGCTGAGGCCCATTCACTGGCGTTATTCATCAAATGTTGGATGTATGTGGAGAATACGGTGTACAGTGTTGATAGCCATAGCTGCGTAATAGTGTTTATGAGCATCCTACAGTCCATTAGAGCTGCTGCAAATCAATCAGTCTGTTGTGCTCAAATAAAAATGCATGGACTTACTCGCCCTCCATGGCTCGGTGTTGCCCGCCGCTTCGAGCTGGCTGCCCCCCGGTCTCTCGTCTTTTTTATTCCCCTTCTTACCGAACACACACACTCGCGTTCTCACACTCATACACACACACGCGCGCGCGCGTTCTCACACTCTCGCTCACATAGGCGCGCACACAGTCTCTCTTTCACTCAGTCCTTGCGCTCGCTGCTCTCATTTTCTTGTCTTTCTCTGTCCACCTTCATATGGTTTCGGATGGGCTTGAGGATGCAGCAGCCATTTTCCACCGGCAGCATCATCATCGTCCTCCCTCTCTCGCTCCCTCCCTCCCTTCCTCTCTCTCGCTCGCTCGCTCGCTCTCTCTCTCTCAATCACTCCCTCCCTGTTCCTCTCTCTCTCTCTCTCTTTCTACCTGTCTACAGCAGTTCTCACACACTCGTATTAAACACACTCGTGGATGGACACAGTGTCCCCGAGTGGGAGCCGCATCGGTCCAGTTTTGTGGCTGTCGGGACATTTGGAGCGATTTGCTACTATAAATGGCCATGTGCATAAGCAGCCACCTCTGTCAAATCTGAAAAGAGAGTGGCTACTAAAAGGTTTAGACATAGCACATGATCAATAGTCTACAGTAACATAAGTGATAAGTGCACAAACTCGGTTGATCTAGTGAAGATCAGCGATGGATAACGCCTCAGTACCTTGGACAGCTCCCATACAGCTCTATACGCCATGACAGAATTCACAGCAGCTAGTCTCCATTCATCTCCAACTCCCCATTCATGTTCACTGATAGCCCACCATTGATAAACAGCCACGCCAGCGTCGAGCCTTTATTACTCAAATAAACAGCCCGTCTCGCTCCCTTTCAACCATCTGGATAAAGTACGTTAAGTTACAGCACGGTAGTGCCTAAATAATACATGTTTGCTATTTTAAAAATGCATAGTCAGATATCATTAATTGTGTAATGAATGTTTGCGCGCGAATTGAATTGCGCGGTTTAATTCAAATATGTAACAGTTTAAAAATAACATTCGCTAACGGAAAATGATATGAGGAATCATCAATATAATGATTTTTTTGAATTTATATGTTTGGATGTGTTTTTTGTTTCATCGTTCGTTCAAAGGTAACGACATTTAGTTCTTAAATTATATTATTATTATTATTATTATTATTATTATTATTATATAATTTAATCAAAACAAATATACAAATCTATGCACAAAAATCTCTTCTCTTTGCTTTTTATTGATGATGTTCTCCGGATGCTGTATTTATTGGTTTCAAATATCATTTTACACGGAAAATACAATGATTATTGTCATTTTAATTGGAATGATACATATACATATATTAGTATTATTCATCTTAAATATCTGTTTTCCTTCTAATAAAATTAATATCTACCCCGCAAAAAAAACAAAAACAAAAAAAAAAACAACTTTGTGTATTGACAATTACAAAAAAAAAGAACAATATATAGGTCATTCCACGAAATTGGTACCTTTTGTGTCTCTAAGAAATAATCAAACATAGATTTAATATAACAACAAATAAATGTGCAATTTAAAAAACATAATACTAAATAGCATTTATGCTGATAAGGGTAAGGTTTTTGGCCTGTCCCTCAGTATGATGTTTCTTTTTCAGCAGGACTTTTAATTAGCAAAATGAAATAAACATTACATTTGCATATTGTTCTAAATATAGTCTCATTGTTAAGCAATGTTTTTGGCATAATTATGCTTTTTTTCTATAAAATATAAATCATTTTATTGGTGTCCCCTGGTTTCATGTCAGCCTTGTTACCCTCATCAAAAAAAACCTTGTAAAATAATGTACATTCCAGTGACATCATTTCTAGGAGGCTACATTATCTCTCAAATACTTAAAACATAAACATGTTTCTCTTACTCCTCTATAATGTTCTAGTTTTAATGATTTATGAGGCTTGACTGAGGGTGGCCATTATGTAATGTCAATCCTGTTACCATTTTTTAAAATGTAAATTTAAGCAATCATTTCTTACATTTAATATAATCAATATCTAAAAGTAAAATCCTTTCAAAGTGTATGATATGTGCTTTTGTAAATTTGACTATTAACTAGCAATTAGCAAATTTGTTTGAAATCATCAGACCTGTTACTGTCAACCTGTTACTTTTTAGAGTGGGTAACAGGGATGACATTGACTAGGTTTGACCCTGTTTTTTTGGGTTTTGGGTTAAATGTTACCCTCGGTATATTCTTAAGCTAATGCCTATATCATTCAGTGGAGTAATAGGGTTGACAGAAATACCAAAACATGAGGTAGAAAAATAGTCATAAAATAATAAATTACATAGCCTGAGATGGCACAATACAATTTCTTGTCATTTTAAGCTGTCTTCATTTTATGGATATTTAAAAAATATTAATTAAACTTCTTTTATTTTTCAGTTTTTCCAAGTGGATTTTGTGGAATGGCCCACATTATTTTTTCTGCTGAACAAAAATCAAAGACATAATGAATAGCCTACCTAAATAAAACCTGGACATATTCCCACAATTTTTTTACTTTACTATTTAAACTGTATTTTTCACAAATACCAAATAAGGTTACAGTAATTTAGCTAACAGTAATAAAGATAATAACATAATGTGATAATGTTCCGGTTCCAAAAACCTATTTCTCACAAAAGCTATATCCCACTAATGACAAGGTTAAATTATAGAAATGTGTTTTCTCTAGCTTTGGGTTTGTATGTTGGTTTCACACACGTAGATCAATGTGTGTTATAACAAATATGTTGTAGCTGCATAGACATATTTGTCTAAAACAGAATATGGTTTGATATTTACAGAAAGGGGAGCTTCAAATTATATGTTTGAACCTTTATACAAAACCACTGCTAGAAAAATGGCTTTTGACTCAAAACCTTATTTACTGGGACAAGCCCTATTCTCTCCTATAATACTTAAATCTGTCTATATGATTCATATGCATGAGATACATAATGAACATACTAACGTCGACTGCTGTATTTTCAACATGTCAGCTGCTGTATTCACAATAACACACTGATAAATTAAAACCTTATGGAGAGGAAGGGCCCTCAACAGGATCCACGAGTGGAAAGGTTCAAGTCTGTGCTAACAAGGGCAGATCTTTTATTAGACAGCACACATTGTATCTGAAGAGCTGAGGGAAATTGCAGCTACAACCAAAAAGACACCAGCATGGGTACCGGATCCACTTAAAGCCAACATCCTGAAGTGCAAGAAAACATGTGACATACCTCAGCAAACTCAAGAGGGTGAAAATAAGGGCACGCTAGAAAGTATTAAAGTAAAAAACTAAACTTTCCTCAGATTGACTCTAGTTTGTCTAGTGCATGCCTGCATCATGAAATGTAATGCAAAATGCACAATTTAAAATAATTAGTATACAGTTGTATTCAGTCTGCTCAACTGTTGTAACAGTAATGCCACATTGCAAATCACAAGTGTTTTCGCATTAAACTTCTCTTTGTTTTCTTTCATAAAATTGAATATTAAAAACACACACACACACACACACACACAAGAGGCTTATCTGTATTGTCAAAAGAACCTTTCCAACTAGAGCTCCACCCTGTATGACAAAAGAGAATGAAATCTAACAGATGATTACACTACAAGTTCCTCCCTCACCTAGAGTGGAAAAGCAGGATAAAAGGACAAACAAAGACAAGACTGCAAATATGCAACCAATGCGACCTTATTGGAGTCTGCTAAGAAGAATACTGACCCAGACCACAGGACAAACACATCAACACATCATCCAGAAAAGAATATTTAATTCAAACAGAAAAGCAGTGAAACTATAGGTTATAGGATTTTAACGTGCTGTCTGGAAACCCATTGACCTGCAAAGTTTATTTTCAGCTTGCTTCAACACATCTTCTGTGATTTTCAAGAGATTCTGACAGGCCTGGCGTTTCCTCCAAGGAGGCAACGGGGGAGGCAGTGTCTCCTCTAAATATTGGATGAAAAAAAAATTGTAATTCAAAAATAAAACAATGCCAATATTACAAAATATAACATTCAAAAGTGTATAAATCACGCGTTTTTCTAAAGAAACATTGTCCAACAGCGACACCGCCAGGTAAAGTTAAAGCGGGAGTCTGAGTCTCTTTCGCCTTTTTTACTTCCAGAACAAAAATTTACAGATAATTTACTCACCCCCTTGACATCCAACATGTTCATGTCTTTCTTTCTTCGGTTGTATAGAAATTGTTTCTTGAGGAAAACATTTCAGGATTTCTTTCCATATAGTGGACTTCTATGGTGCCAGCGAGTTTGAACTTCCAAAATGCAGTTTAAATGCAGCTTCAAAAGGTCCTAAACCATTGGTCTCAATCTCAATTCCTGGAGTGCCACAGCTCTGCAAAGTTTAGCTCCAACCCTAATCAAACACACCTGATCCAGCTAATCAAGGTCTTCAGGATTAGTAGAAACTTTATAAACTCTGCAGAGCTGCGGCCCTCCAGGAACTGAGTTTGAGACCTCTGCTCTAAACATCTCAGCCGAGGAAGAAGGGTCTTATCTAGCGAAACGATTGGTTATTTTCTAAAAAAAGAGTACAATTTATATACTTTTTAACCTCAAATGCTCATCTTGTCTAGCTTTGTGTGTACTCTGTGTTTTCCGGTTCATGACAGTTAGGGTATGTCGAAAAAGTCCTGTCTCATTTTCGTCTCCAACTTCAAAATCACCCTACATCGCTGTTTTACCTTTTTTTTGTAAAGGCCGTTTGATCTTCTTGCACGTTCACTTTGTAAACACTGGGTCGGTACAACTGCAGCGATGTAGGATAATTTTAAAGTTGGAGGAGAAAATGAGATGAGAGTTTTTCGACATACCCTAACTGTATTGACCCGTATTACACAGAATACGCATGTGCGTGGCAGAGCAAGACAAGACGAGCATTTGAGGTTAAAAAGTATATACTTTTTTTTTTTTTTTTTGAGGAAAAAGACAGATCGTTTTTCTAGATAAGACCCTTATTCCTCAGCTGGGATCATATAGAGCCCTTTGAAGTTGCATTTAAACTGGATTTTGGAAGTTCAAACTCACAGGCACCATAGAAGTCCACTATATGGAGAGAAATCCTGAAATGTTTTCCTTAAAAAACATAATTTCTTATCAACTAAAGAATGATATGAACAGCTTGGATGACAAAGGGGTGAGTACATTATTTGTAAATTTTTGTTCTGGACGTGAACTTCTCCTTTAACAGACCCCCAAAAGCCTGGCATGAGTTTGCTGGAGGGTAACTGAGAATGAATGTCACATGAGAGGAGGCATCGCGATATGATTGGATATGACTAGTTATGTTCGGCTGTGATTGGTTTATGTGATAAATCCCGCCTCTTGTGATCGTGCGCGTTCGCGAATCAGTCGGAATGAATAATATAATGGCATTAATGAGAAGAAGAGTAATTTAAAAAAAAGTAAGTATAGAACTTACACACTTAGATATAGTCACTTTTTTTTTTCTCGTAAAAATAAGACTTAAAATGTCATGAAAGCATGATCTGTGGGAGTTTTTAGTGAATATTTACCTTGGTGAAATTTAAAAGAAATCTCTGTGTCTGTGACCTGACTGATCTGAAAAATTGTAAAATAGGCCTAGTTATTAAAAAGAATAGCTGAACAGAAGTTCGCAAATAAAATATACTGTTTAAATGGTTGCTGAAGACGCAGAGGATTAACCTTACTTTCTTTTTTTAAGGAAATGCACCTGGCCATCTACATAAATGCGTTCGCACAAATCATTCTGGTCCAGCTTCACCTACAGCAGAAGTGAGTATAAGCGTTTTTTATGCACCTTTGCAAATCGCTTTTTTTTAATAATGTGCTAGTTACCAAGCGGCTAAATGCACTAAAATAAACATTATGGCTCCTCACCCCACAGAAGAGAGGGGCGGGATGAGCAGAGCTCATAAGCATTTAAAGGAACATGTAACAGAACGGCTCGCACTAAAAAGGGCTGATTTTGACAAGGTAAAAAAGGTGTTTTTTACACTACCACTGAGAAATTTTAACCAAAGTATGTTATAGACATCTCATTAAGACCCTAAAGAATCATATCAGCTTGTGGAAAATGGGCATCCAATGACCCCTTTAAGAAATCAACAGATATGTCTAGGATTGGCTACATTACTCAACGCTGCAAAAGCACATTAAAATAGAAACCGATCTCCAGAGCACAAACCATACCACACTGGTTAGTTTGCCAATATCTTCAATGAAATGCCATTATTACAGCCTTACCTCAGGATGCTTAGCACCCCCGTAGAACTGGGCCTGGATCCTGAAGACTCTGATTAGTAGGCGTGTTTGATTAGGGTTGGCTCTAAACTCTACAGCAGGGGTTCTCAACTCTGTCCATCGAGGTTCACTTTCCTCCAGAGTTCAGTTCCAACCCTAATCAAACACACCTCAACAAGCTAATCAAGGTCTTTAGGATTGCTGAAAGTTACAGGCAGATGAGTTTGATCAAGGTTGGAGCTAAACTCCGCAGGAAAGTGGATCTTGAGGGCCAGAGTTGAGCTCTACAGGGTAGTGGGTCTCCAGGAGCAGGGTTGAAGGCTTCTGTTGTAGATGATTCTCCAACAACTCCTCCAATTTTCCTTCACTGACACCAGTGATGATTCCTTTTAGAAGGTGGTGCACTTGAGGAATGTGACACCAGCATGAATCTATAGACATCTTAACATCCGAGTCGAATTGTATACTCAACTACCTCTCACCATACTCCTTCAAGAAACATGCACAAATGTGACTCAACATTGGTTACCTAGTCTGAACATGAAGCAGACTATAAGTACGAGCCACTCTACAGCATCCATTCCAAATGTTGACTTCCTTTTGTTAAAAGTTCAGATGACATTTTATCAGTTTAGAAGACAAATCAACTACTTACCTCACTTTTTTGCATCTGAGACAAAAAGACATTTTCACAGTAGTTACTGCATTTAACTCAACATTGAATAACATGTTATTTATACAGTGTTTCAAAAGGCATTTTATAAAAGAGCCAGAAAAAAACATTTTATTTATCAGAAGTGTCCATGTCTTGTTTTCCTTCACATTTACACAAGCTCTCTCTTGATAAAAACCATCCTTGTTGAGAGGAACAACATGTGAATATCGAAAATAAGACATTAAATGTTTATTTAGAAAAAGAAAAATTGAAACCCAGTCATTAGATGTTCATCAGTAATGCAGGAGAATTGACACACCCAGCAGACAATCATACAGAGAGACCCTGATACAGGTAGATATTAATAACTTGTAGGCTAAAGAGTTCCGGTCTCATCCTCTGATAGTCATTATTTGCAGCCGTGTCGTACGGTATCTAAACTGAGTACAGATATATGGCCACTGTACAATGGTTTGATTTGTATATTTGGAAAAACAAACGTGAACCTTTATGTATACATGTGTCTAAACACTGCTATATCCACACTACACAATCATTTCCAGCTGCCTTGCATACTCGATGACTTGCTGGGCCAGTTCTGTGGAAGGGATGGTCACTTCCTCTGTCTTTTGGTGTTGGGTACTGAATGAATAGTATCCATCAGAACTCTGGGTCCAGCCTCTCTGCAAAGCACAAAAGCCAAACCATGAATATATCAATATCTATCTAAACAAGAAATAGTTAACCCTAACATTTTACTCACTCTCAGGGCATCCAAGATGTAGATGAGTTTATTTCTTCACAGTAACATATTTGGAGAAATGTATCATTGCATCACTTGCTCACCTCTGCAGTGAATGGGTGCCATCAGAACAAGAGTCCAAACAGCTGATTAAAAACATCACAATAAGTGACACCACTCCAGTCCATCAATTAACATCTTTATATATAAAAAGCTGCTTGATTGTAAGAAACAAATCCATCTCAAAGGCATTTTAAACTAACCATCGCTTCTTGCAAAAATCCAAAATAACACTAATTCTAAAATAACCAGTCAAAAAGTCCATCCCCTGTTGTGCTCTCACATCAAAATCCACCAACATATTGTCTGTTTTGGATTTTTGGATTCTTGATTCGAGCATATTTCTCTCCTGAATCAAAAGAGATGACATTTTCGCTAGAGAAAGCAAAGTTATGGATACATGACACATTTTTTAGCCAGAAGCAATGATTTGAAGTCAAAAGCATACTAATGACGGATTTATTTCTTACAAGCAATGCAGCTTTTCATTTCACATTAACTGATGTACTGGAGTGGTGTGGATTATTGTAATGTTTTCATCAGCTGTTTGGACTCTCATTCTGACGGCACTCATTCACTGCAGAGGATCCATTGGTGAGCCAGTGTTGTAATGCTCAATTTCTCCAAATCTGTCCTGATGAAGAAACAAACTCATCTACATCTTGGATGACCTGAGTACATCCAAGAATTATTAAATGATATAAATTATTATATAAATTATGACATGAATTAAAGTAAAAGGAATAACTGACACTTAAGCATCATGAACAATACACAGTTAAATCCATTATTTGTATGACAGTTAATCCCAAAATTCATTATTGTAAAAAGCCTAATAATAATACCTGACAAACATTAAACACTTACTTTCTTCGCATATTCTGTCATCTTTTTCGGAGAGGAAAAGAAAAGCACCCGCGTGGCTTCATTGAACTGAATTTGTTCATATGCTTTCTCTATACAACCAGCAATCTCATCTCTACAAAAAACGAGAATTAAAAAAAAAAAAAAAAAAAAACAAGATTTAAATGACCTACAATCAAGACCAAACTGTGCATATTTAGCTAATAAAACTATAAATACATCCTACCGGATAGTATCAAGAAGAATGTCAATGAAGAAAGTGTAGCTCTCAGCAGGGATATTTCCTTTGGCAAGGAAGACCTTGTTGTAACTACCTTCCATCAGATACTAAAATAAAGAAATGAAAATGTTTGAAAAAACAGACACCACCGTATGCATTTAATATAAGTGATGAGAGAAAAAAAAAAAAAAAAAAAAAGGTGTCCCACACCTGCTCTAATGAAACTGGATGTCTGATGTAGACATTGGTCTGGATGTCTTTTGCGCTCAGCCTTTCCAGCTCTGTGTGGAACTCAGAAACTCTGTTCTGAGAGAGCAGGAAGAGCAAGTTGAGACCCAGCAACTGGTGCCTGTAGGCTGACTCTGGCAACTCATCCCTGTGACATTTAACAAGAGATGAGACTGTAATAGGAGCAAAGAAAAAGCCAGCAAAACAATTCAGCATATAACACGTTGAAAAGGTGACTAAAACTGTATTCAGAATCCCAATCCATTTCTGAAATAATGCATATTTCCTGTATATATGCGATGGGCTGAATACAATGTGTCTCCAGTCTTCCTTTTGAATGCCTCATTTAACCACACTACAGATACCAACATGCAGTATATTGTGTAGCAGGCAAAATGTGATTCCAGCACAATTATTGTTAGCACATATAAAGTAAATTCTGAGTGCTAGTGAGTAAACAAGATGCAAGAAAAAAAAATTACTTGTAATCAAAGTAATAACACTTAAGTTGAGCCATGTAGCGTTCAAAGGAGGGGATGTCTTTTTTCAGAATGCTCCATAGTGCTCCAATCTCCAAAACATCTCCTACAAAAAAAAAAAAAAAGTCTCATTAATAAATAATTAAAAGTTAATATTTTCAGGGTGTAAAATAATATCATAAATACTCACTGGCAAGGATAAGCTGTTGTTTGGTTAGCTTGGTCCCAGTAGTTGGTAGAAAGTTCAACTCCAACAGGGATATCTACCCAAAAATAAAAAAAATAAATTAAAAACACAGACGAATTGATAAAATGTTCAAATTCAGGTTCATAAAATCTGATATTTAATACCACTCGGTTCCTCAGAGCTGTCAATTGAGAGACCAGTGTATTTTTATTCATAATAACCAACATATTAAATACTAAGAGTATGCAAGATAATAATTTGGAAAACAGAAAAAAAAAACACACAAATAAATAGGTAACTGTGAATGAGTATAAATGAAATCTATTCACACGCGTTATTTTATATCTCTACTGTATCAAATCGATATCTGCGAGCTAATATGCTACTCTGGCGGTGAACAAACCCAAATACACACAATTAAAAAAAATCATCTGTGCTTTTATGATATACATCAGCTCAAACAAAAAATTAAATTGTTTGTTAGTAAACAGGAATCAATCGGACCAGACAGTTCCAGATAGCAGCACTGCTAACTGCTCATCCATCTACAATTACGGCTTATTTCTATAGATTAGGAGTATAATTGCTGTTGGATATCATCGATCTTACCTTTAGCTTGCTCAGGATCTCACCACATTTATTAAGATTTGGATTCTTCTTATTCCACTCGGCTTTCAACGTTTCATACAACCCCGCAGTCTCTTTCAACACAGACGCCATGGTGATTCTGCAAATTCGTACGACACCGGTCTGTCAGAACACGGCAGCAAGCTGTCGTAAAGAATGTTGGTGTTACCATGGAAACCAGGATAAGTGGCATTTTAAGGGTGTGAAATTTAGGTAATAGCGTTGCAGTTTGTATTTCCTTAGTTACAGAAATATATATCGAAAGTATATTTTGCTTTTTCAAATATAATGTATTTAATTGTTAAATAATACAGTTACATCGTTAGCTACGCGAAAGGAAGGTTTCATCCATTTTTTGTTAAATTTGGTGTCTTTATGCAAAACAAACAATAATATGTTGATTGCAGCCAGGTTTTATGTCACACAAATGTAGATTTGTTTCTCCATGTTTTTAGGCTGATTGAATTTAAATGATTTTTAAATTCAATCCTTAAAACATTTAAAACCAACATCCTTATATTAACCCTCTTGAAATTGAATTTAATTCGTATTATAAGTGGGTATTATTTTCACTTTTATTTTGCTAATATTTATCTTGGGTTTATTCTTAGGTTTATTGTTGATGTGTTTAACAGTGAAATTATGACGCCTGTTTGTATTTAAAAGGTTTAACAAAGCTGTGGGGAAAAAAGAGATTTAATTTATTTCTTAACTCTTTTGTGTGGATCTTTTTTTTTTTTTTTTTCTAAAAACAAGACAGGAAAACTAACTCTTAATGATTTCTGGTAATATATGTATTTATTTAATTTGTTTTTCATTCATATTCTGTTTATGTAAACAGAACTGGTTGTAATTGTTGTGTAGAAAATTATTGTGTTGGAAAGAATAGTAGTGTGATATTACACACATACAAACGCACGCATAAACATACATGTACGTATGAGAAATATATATATATATATTTCTTAAATATATACATGTATGTGTGTATTTATATATACATAATAAATATACACACTACACACATACATAATGTGAGCACAAACTTTTATTTTGGAATCGATTAATCGATTTGACAGCACTCATTTTAAACGATTTTATGTGTATGGTAAAATTGTATCTATGATATGAAATCTATTTTAAATGCACTGAGAAAAATATTTAATGTACAATTGCTTTTGGAGGAAAAACAGCAACCTCAACGAGAATGTCCATTCCAGAAAAACGATAACAAAAATGTTGACAAGTCATTTGTCTTTTCATTCGTGATCACGTTTAAACTTGGAGAGTTGTTGGGGAAAGAGCCATAAAATGATGCATTTGCGCCCTCTGCTGGAGACTGTTGGCAGTGACAACATCATTAGTGTCGTTTATTACCAGAACCTGGAATAATGAAGGGGTGCGGATAGACTGGTCTCGACTGTGAATATTTGTAATTATCTATCGATACATTATCAAGTGTATTATCGAGTTACATACTGCTCCGACCGATTATGACATGGCTGAAGGAAGACGTCTCTACTGACTGGAGGACATGCGCAGTTGAAAGGAGACAAAGAGGAAGGAGTGGGTGGTGGTGGCGGCAAATGAAAATCTATTCATTGCAATATTTCTGTCACGCCAGGCAGCGATGGTTTAAAGCACTGGCACGATTGTGAAGGTCCAAGCCACACCCTAACTGTAAGCAATATTCGAGCACAACTTCAAATACGGCCAATCAATGGCGGTAAACAAGAGGGAAGACCACGCCCCTTATACATACTTCATAAAAATGGCTTTTTGTGAAGGGGCAAATGGTTAATTTTAACCTTTATTACAAAGAAGCCAATCCTCCACTGTAATGCTTGAGGTCGCACCACCCCTTATTTGTGATGTTTAACAAAGAGGGCCAATCACAGCCCCCAGTATTTCATCAAAACAGACTCCTTTGTCATAAAAACATCCGGACCCAAGGTGAAGCTGTACAGACAACCGCCTGTTTGTTATTGTCGACAGAGTCCATCCTCTCAACTTAGTGCGATTTCACTGTTCTTGGGGAGGATGGTTACCGATTTTAGTAAAAAAAAAAAAAAATACTAAATTACTGTAGTAAACATTATTTGACTAAAAAAAGCTGATTTTTTTTTTTTTTATTTGTCCTTTTAAATCCCACAATATTCCATTTTTTTAAATATTGTTTTACCGTATAAAAAAACAACTCAAGAGCAGATACCTAAATGTGATTTTAAAAAATAAAATAAAATAAATAATATACATTCACAACTACAAACTTTCTATTTTTCAATTATTAGGAGATTTTTAGTTAGTCATGCAACAGCTTGTTTACATATATTATTAATGTATTAATGTGATGTATATCGAAAACGTATTATAGGAAATCTAGTGTTAAAATCTAGCTGATGTATAAGATTACTAAAATATAAATGTCTAGGTAATGTTCTATTTTGTCTAACGTTGTTCATATATCAAGGTTAAACTATTGTCATTGAACGTTGTCTTGTTTACAACCGCGAAACAAGATGTTATTTCATGTAGTGCAGCACAATATTTCCCCACTTTTACTGTGAAACTGATACCCATATAAAGCACAACATCGTGCCATTGTAGGAGGGCAAACGCGTACAGTCGTCTACCGCAATATTAATAACGACAACAACAGTATGGTGTTGTTTATTAATCAGGCGATCGCGGCGGGCCTCTGTTTCCTGCTTGTGAGCGCTGTGCTTGGGTCCTGACGCGGAGCCCGTGCAGGGCCGTACTGGAGACCCCGCGCCGCCTGCACCTCTATCGTCTCGGGTGAGTTTGATACAATGTAGCAATTTCTCTATAATTCTCAATAACTATTGCAACGCTGCAACATTCGCATGCAGACCTCACCTCTTCCTGCTTCATATAGCCGGCCCGCTGCATAGGTCGGTGAATAGGTTGATTTTACAGCGAATTCCCAAGCATACCCCCCTGATCCAAGAGTATTCCAACATAAACTCATATTTAGCAGGGATAAAGATAGGCTACGCAATTGCGTCTATTGGAGCCCGAACACCAAATATTCACCAGTTATGCGCATTGGCTCCAGCGAATGCACTCTTACGGCAGAAATACTACGTGTTTCCAGGCAGTTATTGTCAGATTTGTTCGTATTGCGTCTGTAAACGCACATATTACAGCTAGGAAGCTAGCTAGCCAGCTAACTGAATCTGCTGCAGAACGAGCGTCAAAAAGGCGAATTAAAGGCGTCCTGTGCGGTTAAACCAGTAAATTGGTTACAAATAAAAGCATTTGCACCAGAGGGAATGTCGAGCGAGTTATTATAGCTCTGCAAACGCGAAAAATAACCGCCGCGTCCTGCAGGTCCAGAGTGTCCATTCATGTCTGTGGTGCTCTTCTGCTGAGAGATGCTCTCAAAATGACCTAAACAAATCTCTGTCAGAAGAAGCTTTCGCAGATAATTGTTAATGATGGTCTGTGTGCTCTTCGCAGAGACAACAAACATTAGCGGCGTCCCCGCCTACCTCATCCTCATTTTGAGGTTTTGATTTGTTTAGATCGAGACTGCGACCACGAACAGGACAGCGACTCGCCAAAGTCTGACTAATTCGTGAAAATCGGTGTTTGTGAGTGTGTAAATCGTGACATTTGACCCTCTGTGGTGTTTTCTGTCTGTGAAACGGAGTGAGGTGATGCGCGCGCTTTTCGCCTCAACTTCGCTGGCGGTACAAACAGTGCACCAAAGTTCAGCTGCTGCTTTCAAAGGATGTGAAAACGATCAGTCGTTTTATCTCGTAGTAGTTCCTCCTAAAAGGATTACTATGCTTTGAATTTCAATATGCGTTTGTATTAGCAACAACGAATATGTAGGCGAACATAAATTAGTCTGTGTAATTTTAGTGTTTTAGTGATATAATTGAATGTGTGTGTGTGTATATATATATATATATATATATATATATATATATATATGATATAATATATAAAAAAGTTTTCAATGTTATGTTTTTCATATATAAATACTTTGTTGACGCATGAAGCAAAAGATTTACCTGGTAGCTTTTGCTTTTATATTGCATTTTTACTTTGCAGTCTGCTTTTAATATCATTTGCATTTTTGTCAACTGTGTGATTTATTTTCTTTAGGTCGAAGTCGATAGTATCTCAAACAGTCAGTGCAATTCATGAAAATTTTTTTTTGCTAATTGTTCTGCTTTTGGTGCGCATGGTCCAATTCCAAAATCAAATTGACTGTGAATTAAATGACCTACATTTCACTACTGAGGAAGTATTTACTTTTGAGTTCTGTGTAATGTTTAGCCGATTTGTGAAAAAGCTCACAGGGTTAATGTTTGTGCACTTTTTTATTTATTTATTTTTTTTTACAGTTGACATGGATGATGAAGATGGCAGGTGCTTGCTAGATGTAATTTGGTAAGTTCAGTCTGCAGCAAAAATGACTCAACTTTGGACATCACTTAAAGTTTAAGTTTTTGGTTGTGCGTAAAACCCAGCTGAATACCATCTTTTTTGTTGTACAGTGACCCACAAGCACTCAATGATTTTCTTCATGGATCAGAAACACAAGTGAGTACTGAAAGTGGGGGGGGGGGGCATTGGGATTTTTGCAAGTTCCACTAGTGGGCAAGGCAGAAATCTCACTATGATAGTGTAACCCAGATACATCACTGAAAAACACAGCACACTCGCCCAACAAGAATTCCCTGAACCTCCTAATCCTTTCTGGGTTATTTTTACATTTCTGCTCCTAAACCGGTTGTCCAACTTATTGATCTTTTCTTTAGAACATAATTGCTCCTCATAATTTCAGTCCTGATTTTTTTTTCCTCTTTGGTTAACTCACATATACGACATACTAATCTAATTTTCCTATCTTTTGACTCTTGTTTTCTTTCCTGTTTGCTTGGCCTTTTAACTTGCCTGCATTTTGTTCTGGTTGATTGGTGCACTGTCCTCACTTTGCTCTTCCCTTGCCTTTCCCTCTTTGTCTGCCTATTTGCTCCTTACGCATCTGCCCCCTGTCGCTTTCACACGCCCGTCTGTGTGCTGTGGTGATTTCTGCCTGTCCTATCCTGGGTATATCTGTCTGTAGCTGGACACTGATGACCTTTTGGATGGCTCAAGTGACCCGTCCAGCTCATTCTTCTCCAGCACTGGGGTGAGTAATATCCCCCGTTTGCGCCGACCTCCCGTCTCCATCCTTTTTTGTAGCACGTTTTCCTCAGCCCCGCCATCTAAATCAGATGCATTCCGCGCCAGATCTACAGCAATCAGTCCCAGAGGCCTACCTCCATCCCTGCCATTTTATTCCCTCATCATTCTGAATGTGTGGCTAGGTTGAAGGCCTAACATCGGTCTCTCTTTCTCTCTTCCAGGGCCACGTTCCTGAGGTCCAGCCACCGGCTCAGCTGTCGACAAATGAGCCAGGCCTTCCAAGAGTCAGCGTTGATTTGGACTTCCTGGAAGATGACATCTTGGGGGGATCGCCGGGAGGAGACAACGGAAGCAATGGTGTTGGGACAAATCATGAGCCTTGTGACATTTTGCAGCAGAGCTTGGCAGAGGCTAATATCACAGAGCAGAGCCTTCAAGAGGCAGACGCTGAGCTTGACCTCAGTCAGTTTGGGCTAACTGGCCTTACGCAGGTGGTCCAGCCCCTGCCTGATGCTGGCCTGTCTGGGGTGGGCATTGGAGGTGCAACTCAGATTTTTCCAAACCAAGGCGCCCCTGCTGCACCCTCTAATGCCACCCCAGACATGCTCAGCTCAGTCCTGGCACATCAAGGCCTGCAACTTCAACCCCAGGTCATGAACAAAGCTATCAGTGTCCAGCCATTCGTACAGCAAGTGGGGCTTGGAAATGTAACCCTTCAACCTATTTCGAGCCTTCAGGCCTTACCGAACGGCAGTCAGTCTGGACCGTTGGGCATTGGACAAATTCAAGTTGTGGGCCAACCCACAGTAATGACTATAAATCCATCTGGGCAGCAGATCTTGGCGAAAACCATGGGTGGCTACCAATTGCATCAACCTGGGCCTGAGGCAGCAAGCGCTGGAACGCAGGCTGGGCTTGGAGGCTCTGTTTTGAGTTCAGGAGGAGGACTTTTAATTCAAGGGGGAAAGGCCACTCTAGGGTCCCCTGCCTTAAATGGGCCGGCTGTCTGCTTGAGCAACACAAACACCAACAACAGCGCCACTACGATGGCCACCGCTGGTGGCATTGTGGGTTTCGGTAATGCCTCTTTGGGTGCAGGAATTGGATCTCAAAGCCAGCCTCAAGGCCAAATTATGCAGAATGTCATCATCCAGCGAACGCCAACGCCAATACAGCCCAAACCTCCGCAAGGGGGTGCCATCCAGCCCAAAGTCTTCAAGCAGCAGCAACAGCTTCCTGCTCCACATGCCTTGCCAAATGATGCTAATAAGGCTCTGGGGGTGCAGCAAATTCCAGTATCGGCTGGGCAGAATGTAACGTTCCTCGGGAAGCCTGGCTCAAACGTAGTGTTGAGCACACAGGCCACGTCGCAGGGAACGCAGTTTTCTCAAGCGCTCTTTAAGCAGCAGGGCCCCCAAGCGTCAGGCAAACCGCTCAGTGTTCACTTGCTAAACCAACAGGGCAGCATTGTCATTCCGTCGCAAACTGTCCTGCAGAGCCAAAACCACCAGTTCCTGCTACCGGGGCTTCAGGCAGGAGGTCAGATCCTGACTCAGCATCCCGGGGGTCACATCATTACCAGTCAGGGGCCTGGAGGGCAGATAATCGCTAATCAGATCTTGACAGCCAATCAGAACATCAACCTGGGTCAGGTGTTGGCCTCGCAGGGTCACCCTGGCGCCGCTCATATTCTCTCTGGACACATCCAGCTCCAGCCCGGTCAGATGGGTCAGCCCACGCTCTTCCAAATGCCGGTGTCCTTGGCGCAAACGCAGACGCAAGCCCATCCGGTAACGGGCCACGTACAAACAGTCATCCAGGGCATGCCGATACAGAATTCCCTGTCTGTGGAGAGCCTTAGCCCAGCGGTCAGTTTACAGACGTTGCAGCAATCTGGTGGCATCCCTAATAACGGTAACAGCGGATCGACGGCCATGGCGCCGTGCCAGCCAGGAGAGGGTATAACGGTATTGGGCGGCTCTACGGATCCTGCGGCTCAACCAGCACAGAACCAACCGCAGCCCTCAATACTCACGGTTCAGACGACTCCACCGGTTTCAGTAGCAGCTTCGGTTCCTTCCTCTTCATCTCCATCCCCGACTCTGGCCACATCCACGTCCTCAATGGTGGGCTTGGGTCCTCAGGCCCAGCACAGCCCAGGAAAGGTGCTGTTCACATCACCTGGTTCCAGCATGATCCTCAGTCAGGAGTCTCTTCAGATGTTCCTGCAGCAGGTCAGTGTGCTCTCTTTAAACCTTATCTGTTGTTTGCAAACTGTGTCCCTTTGCTAATATGCTAACATAACATTTGATCCCCAAGCTGACCTCTGACCAGTTTGGATGATTGTTTTACCTCTCCCATTCCTGAACTGATAAATGTGCCCATGTTAGGACCAACAGCAGCAAGCAGGAAAAGACCCACCTGCCGCTGTGGGTGTACCTGCATCTGTTATCGTCAGCGGCAGCAGTTCTGGTCCCGCCCCTTCAGGCCATGACAGCTTGTTAGCTGAGACTCGGCAGAGGCAGAGTCCCAGCCCCTCCCTTGGCCCCGCCCACATGGCAACAGTGGTTAACAAGGTAGATGAGCTCATGCTCCGCACTAAGCCCCACCCACTTGTTGCTGCCACTGCTGCGTATTGGACCACTGTCTCCCAGCAGAACTCCCTTTCTTTCTCTGTCCCCTTGTCTTTCTACTGTCATTGCTCGGGCTTGGATGCCTTTTTATTGCTCTGTCACTCATTCTCACTCATGTTTTTGCCTGTGTTTTCATCAGGTCTTTCTGTCATTGATACTATAATTATAGTGTAATGTCCATTAATCAGTACTATTTTTGCATGCTGTACCTTCTCAATATTCATTTCTTCCCTGCTGTTTATTTGCATGATCATTTTTGAGTAGGAAGCTTGCCGAACTACATTGACACTAATTGGGATAAGGGTTGATGCAAATAACAGTGCAGTTGTTGCTCTTCAAATGGTGTCACATGCAGTAATGAAACTCTAGGGACTTTACTTTTCGGTTGTGTGTTTGCATCATCTTCGTGCATCCTCCTATGGGCATGTCATGATGGAGCAATGACTCTTCCTATTGGTTTCCCTTGCCGCTTATTCTGTCCATTCATATTAACATTCAGCCTACTCACTACTTCTGCTATCCTCACGTTCAGTAACTGCTCTCTTTAACCTCAATCAGCCTCCCCACCACCACCACCCAGCCCCCCCCCAAGAGAAATTAAATTAATTCCTTTCAAGATCACTTTCAAAGATTTGATCTTGATCACTTGCTCGCTGCCCTGAATTACCTTTGCCCTCTACCAGCAAATCTGTTTTAGTTTTAGATTTTTACTTTTTTAAAATTTCTGTTCTCTGTGAAACAATTTTTGTTTTCTTTGCAAAAATTATGTCCTCGTGTCCGTTGTCCTAACCCCCCTTCAAAACCCCAGTAGTGTCTATCCAGAAAGCACTAATCTTTTAGATGAGTACCTTGTGTACACTTTAGATGTTTTGTACATTTTAATACTTCAGCTGTTTTAGTCTTTATGAAAATGGTCTTTTTGAGATTCCGAAGAGATTTTTCCTTTCTGTTTCTTCTTGCTTTTATATTATCCTACTTGTATTTATTTATTGTTGCTTGTTGCTGTGGTGTTTTGTTTTTTTGCACTTTATAGGTGTGATTGCAAGTTAGTCATTGTTTTAGTGATGCACTGAAATGAAATTCTTGGTTGAAAGTGAAACTCAGATACAGTTGTTTTTCTCATGCCTTTTGTACCATTTGCATATGTTAAAAATGACTGTGAAACTGAATTGTTCAACAATAATATAAAGAAACTCTTACTATTGATATTCTCAACAGTAGGGCATTAATGTATAAACTGTTTAAAATTAAATGTAAAACTGTAAATATGACGCCTTCTAGATGTGCTGTAATTTACTATTGTGACGTTGAAAAATGTAATGTTGTGTGTATTCAGAAGCACATGGATTTCTGTATGTATTTAAAGGGATAGTTCACTCAATAATGAAAATTACCCCATGATTTACTCTCAAGCTATTCTAGGTGTATATAACTTTCTTCTTTCAGACGAATACTATTGGAGTTATATTAAAAATGTTTTATAATGGCAGTGAATGGGTGTTGAGATTTTGAAGTCCAATGAAGTGCATCCATCCATCATAAAAAGTACTCCACACAGCTCCAGGGGTTAATAAAGGCCCTCTGAAGTAAATCAAGCCATTTGCGTAAGAAAAATATCCATATTTCAAACTTTATAAAGCTTAATCTCTAGCTTTCTAGCTTCTGCTAACTGTCGTACATGTTTACGAAGAGAGTGGCGTTCCAGCGGATGATGTAGGAGTAGCTTAATTAGCATAATTAGAAATACAAAACAAGATTTTTTGATATAAACCCAGAGGAGACTGTTAACAAAGGAAACTTTGCTTCCTGTGCTCTTGTAAACAAAACTTGATTCTCGCAAGACCAGCATACTCTCACCAGAGCTTACGCTACGCCTACATCATCCACTGGAATGCCACTCTGTCATGAATGCGCATACAACAGTTAATGGAAGCTAGAGATTATTACAGTTTATAAAGTTTTATAAAGTTTATAAATATGGATATTTTTTTTTACACAGACAGATTGATTTGCTTCAAAAGGCCTTTATTAATCTCCCTGGACCTGCATGGAGTACTTTTTATGATGGATAGATGCACTTTATTGGGCTTCAAAATCTCTACAGCCTTTCACTGCCATTATAAAACTTGAAAGGGCCAAGACATTTTTTAATATAACTCTGATTGTATTCGTCTGAAAGAAGAAAGTCATGTTCTCCTAGGATGGCTTGAGGGTGAGTAAATCATTTTTAGATGAACTGTCCCTTTAGGCATTGTTTTGTCTTTTCTGCTGTTCCCATCTTCTTGTTGTATAGTGTCTTAGCTTCATTAGTTAATACATTTTCACTGAAGTTCTGCCCTAATTCACACAATGATTGTAAAATGTTGTGGTTTGCGATTAGGTTCCCCAACTTCCTAAATCTGATGAAGTCTTTTAGAGAAGTGAGGAAAAGTCTCAAACAAATAGATATGAAAATCCAGATCTTCCTTAAATTGTTCCTCTTATTTTATGTAGATTTTTTTTTTTTTTTTTTTTTTTTTTTTTTGCTGTGCATCATTGAAGCTCAAATGTCAGTATTCCAAAATGTTAGTTTGATAATCTTTGATCCACTTGTATATTGCTAAAAATGAAAAATGAAAATTTCAGTGCATCCCTAAAAATACATTTTCCCAAAATGATGAATTAAAAATACGAACCGGCTGATTAACCAAACATCCACTGACTGTTTTCTCTCTTCTTCCTCCTCCTCTTTTATGCTGTCTAGGTTCCGTCGGCAGCACATTCACAGACTATAAAGATCCAAAGCGCCTCCCCATCTCAACCTGTGGTCACCCCTGCACCAACACCCACCCTGACTGACAGCCCTCAACCTGCCCAAGTTTCTCCCATAACCCTCGGGCAGCAGATCCAGTCTCCTCACCAGCACCAGCAGTCTCGTCCTCCGTCGCAGCCCCAGCCTCAGTCTCAGGCACAGACTCCTTCGCGCTCCTGCACGCCTTCCTCGCTACCGCCTCTCTTCATCATACACAATCAGATCGGAGGTTCTCCACAACCACCACAGCCAGCTCCTCCACCTCAGCAACAGCAGCAGCAGCAGCAGCCTCAGCAAATACAAGTGCAGCTCCAGCCTCAAGTTCTTCCTCAGACTCTGTCTCAGCCTGCCACCCTACAGCCAGACATACCTCCTTCCTCCTGCTCCCCGAAGCCTCCGCAGCCACTTCCTGCACAGTTCCAGTTCCAGCCTGCTGTGAGCTCGCCTCCAGCTGCAGTGGTGAAACAGCAGGTGACAGTGGTGCCGGGGCTGACTGCAGAACAGCAGCATCACCTTCAGTTGGTCAGTGCGCAGCTGCAGACCATGTCATCCATCACGCAGCCCTCTCCTCAGCAAAAGCAGCTTTTGGAAAAACTTCACCAGGTATTGCGTCATCACCTTTATAGTGCTTTCTAATGGTAAAGTTTGCATTGAAATAAAAATAGTGTCACAACTGACCAAACCACCCATTAGCACATTTTTGAGGGTTAATGAGGGTCTGAGGGTTTGTTGTTGTCATATCAGCTGTAATAAAATGATTGTGTGCTTGCGATTTATACAGGTCCAGCAAAACATTCTTCTCCAGGCTAAGCAGCAAGCTCAGGCACAAGCCCAGGCCTCTCAGCAACAGGCTACAAACCAGTTCAACAAAATGCCAGATCAGCCTTCAGTCCAAGTTGCAACTTCGTCGGCCAGTGGCACCATACAAGCGCCAGTCCAGTCCCTTCTGCAGCAGAAGTCTGTGCTTGTCAAGTCCTCTACTGCAGGTTGGGATCAGATATGTTTATCCTTCAGATGTTTACTTTTAAAATATTCCAGTGTTTACAATGTGTCATCTTCACCTCAGGTGCAAATGACACTCAAGTATTTTCTGCTGTGTCTGCTGGGGCTACAGTGAACCAGGGAATCACAACTCCAAACCTTGCGCAGGCTGTTCAGGTGAGAGAAATGTAGTTGTTTTTGTTGTGGTTTACAACAGAATTACCCTTAATCAGTATTTTTACTCAATTTTGAACACTCCTGACTCTGGTTTGTAGGCAAAGCCTGGAGTCATAAGTTCAGTTGGTGGGCTAACTTTGAGTAAAGCAGGTTTGCAGATACAGGTTTTGGGTACTGCACTCTCTCAAATGCCTGCACCTCCACCACCTGCTCCTCAAACACAGGTAAGCTTCGAAATCACAGTACATTAGACCATTATAGGTGACCTATTATACCCCTTTTTCAAAATGCCAAATAAGTCTCTGATGTCCCCAGAGTGTGTATGTGAAGTTTTAGCTCAAAATACCTGACAGATCATTTTTATAGCTTGTTAATATTGCCACTTTTAAGGTATAAACCAAAACACACCATTTTTGGGTTTGTACCTTTAAATGCAAATGAGCTGTTGCTCCCTGCCCCCTTTTCAGACGAGGGCTGAGCTTCAAGTGCTGGCAGAAACAAACCCAGACAATCTCACACACTGAAAGTGTCAAACTTTTAGTCGCAGTGTTCAGCCTTGTGTTCAAACCAGAATCGGTTTAAAAGTCAGTCATCTGATTGTACTGTGAATGATGCACAGACAGGGAGCATGGTGTGATAAAAATAATGTCGTAGCTGGTCTCATGGTGCTATCACGTGCTATCACAAACTTTATAAGTCCCACTTGTGATTATGAGCTTGACAAATTCAAGCGGTCGACTTCACGTTGCTTTCATACGCAATTTTTAACCACCACATTCCTATTTGCGATCATTCTGGTAGCAAGTGAAGGCAGCAACAGTGAAAACAGGCAGAGATGATGGTAACTGTAGCAACATTAGCTTTATAGAGTCCCAAGAAGCTCTTTCAGAAAGGCAAATAGGAAAACAAGCATATGATACTTACTTGCTTACAAGCGTTGGTATTGATCCCTAAACATATGGGGACTTTACTTTTTTTTCTGGGACATTATCTACCAAAGTGAAATTTAACCATGTCTTCAGCAGCTCAGATTGTGGGAGTCTTTGTTGGTGCATCCCAACATACGACACTTGTAATGCCTCTTTGGCACTGACTTTGTATATCTTTAGCAACTACAGCAGACTGCTGCTTCTCACTCAGGGCTGTGTCTGTGCTAATAGTGCAGAGACCATCACAAATGGGCGGGGAAATCTAGAATCACTTGTTCAGAAAGACTTTGATTAATTGGGATTATAAAAAATAAATGGGTGGATTTTGACCATTATAGGCTGGTTTTTTCACGCACTGCGGCCACACAACTGCATAAAAGTGATTTTTGCATATTAGGTCCCCTTTAAAATGAACTGGATGATGTCATATTTGTGGTGATCATTTGTTATCTCTTGTCTTTTCACAGACTTCAACATTAAAAAGGCCTTTCAGTATGGAACCAAGCAAAGAAGCCAGGTAATATACATGTACAGAGCGTAAATTGCAAGTGTTATTAGTAAAATCTAAAAATAACCCCATAAATGATGAGAAAGTGACATTTGAGGGATTAGTTCTGTTAAACTGCTTGCCAGTCATTGAACACAAATCATTAATTATGCATCATGCAATGTTTGAAACCATTTGTTGATGACCTGCTAGATGTTTTGCACTATGCTTTTTACCCACATGCTCGTGTACCTGTTTGTAGGATGCTGGAACAACTGCGAAAACAGCAAGGCTCTGTTCTCCATCCAGACTACAGCTCCCCTTTCCGCTCATTTGAAGACACACTTCATCGACTGCTGCCGTACCACTTGTACCAAGGCATGGCTTCATCCTCAGAAGACTACCGCAAAGGTAGATGCTCATACCTCTTTGTGAACATTTGTGACCCTGGACCACAAAACCAGTCTTAAATAGATACATTGTATGGGTCAAAATTATCGATTTTTCTTTTATGGCAAAAATCATTAGGATACTAAGTAAAGATCATGTTCCATTAAGATATTTTATACATTTCCTACCGTAAATGTATCAAAACTTAATTTTTGATTAGTAATATGCATTGTGTGAAAACTTAATTTGGACAACTTTATAGGTGACTTTTCTCAATGTTTTCATTGTTTTGCACCCTCAGATTCCAGATTTTCAAATGGCTGTATCTTGAGCAAATCCTTTCCTAACAAACCACACATCAGTGGAAAGCTTATTTATTCAGCTTTCAGATGATGTATAAATCTCGATTTTTAAAAAAAAAAAATTCTCTTTACTGGTTTTGTGGTCCAGAGTCTCATTTACTATCCTGTAGTGTAGTTGTGGTGCACCCTCTTTGGAGCTTGTTGTGTAACTTTTGCTTTATGCTACTCTGTCCAGTGGATGATGAATTTGAGAACGTCTCATGCCAACTCTTGAAGCGCACACAAGCAATGGTGGATAAATATCGTCATTTGCTTTTTGAGGAATCAAAGGTATCATTTAAATCTCACTCACTTGACCTCTCTTGATGTTTGGACCTTTTGAGCCCTAAAATCATTGGTATCTTGTGTTCTTGTTACCTTGAGCAGAGGCTGGGTCCCTCCGCAGAGATGGTTATGATTGACCGGATGTTCATTCAGGAGGAGAAGGTTGCTCTGAGTCAGGACAGGGTTCTGGCCAAGGAGAAACCAGGTAATGACTAAGGTTCAATATAAGGATGCACGATAATGGATTTTCACTGACATCCGATATGCCGATATTTTTTTTTTTAACATCACGTCGGAAATTGAGGAAATTATAAGCAAATTATTTTTTTAGTTTTTAGGTTAGTTTTTAACAAGAATTTATTTGTTAGAATTAAACAAAAAATAATTAAGTTTTTTTATAATGACAGTACTTTGAAGCTTTGAAAATAATTATGAATAAACTGTCCATCGCTGAATGTTTTTTCCCCAGAATAATGCAATAAAAACACTTAAGATTTAACATTTGTAGATGGTCTCAAGCAAAAGAGCTGAATTCTGAAAATCTTTTAGAGCTCATAATTTAATGAAATAATGATCGCATTTAAAAAAGTAACATATGAATAAATCAGTATTTATAAAATTATTTAATTTACCAGTGTCATGTTTGTGGGGTTTTTTTTTTTTTTTTGTTTGTTTGTTTGTTTGTTTTTTTTTAATTCATGTAAGCTATAGCTTCTGACCTTTAAATCAAAACATACTCATGATTTTCTGACATCAGTTACTGGTTTATTTAATCAGAAACAGTCTAAATGTTATTTGTGTATTTTACTTTCATTCTATTTGAAGTAGGCCAACAGCGCCCGCTACGGAATTAAAACTCATTCTGTACATGCATTCTCAGATTAAATGCAGCAATCCAAAACAGTGAATCTAATCATCATTCAGGCAAAACTTTGCATCAAAAATGAGAGACAGTGCTGACTGATCTAATCGCTAGCACATGTGAATTATTCCTCTTATCAGCAAGACATATCGGCATAATTTTTCATAACGGGTTGATGCCGATATTTACACTAAAGCCATTATCGGCCAATTTTGATATCGGTCTGATAATATTGTGCATCCCTAGTTCAATACAAGTTAAGTTTGCCAAGAAATTGCTGAAATTTAACCACCTGCATCTTTCACTCTCTGCAGAAGAATTTGTGGCCAATTCCTGTTTGCTAGACAGCAGTGCAGTAAGACCCGTGCCGGTGGAGCTGAGTTCTGTACGAACCGCATCATCATCAGCAGCAGCATCAGCATCAGCAGGTGCAAGTCAACCTGTGGCAGCCACACCTGCTCCAGCTCCACCTGCAGCCCCTGCTCCAACCCCAACCCCTGCACCTGCTCCAGCTGCTGCCCCCACTCCTGCTTCTACCCCTGCCCTCTTCCCTCCTACCAAGCTGGTGATTAAGCAAGGTGGAGGGGGAGCGTCGGTATCCTGGTCCACCAGCTCCACCCCTACGCCTGCTCCCGCGGTCCGGCCATCTGCGGAGCCAGTGGCGCCAAGCGCCTCCTACAGCCGCACTCCGTCCTCCCGCGCTGCGGATGACGACGACGATGTCGCGCTTCCCCAGCGGACCAGCAAACCGCCCATCAAGACCTACGAGGCACGGCAGCGAATAGGTTTGAAGCTAAAGATCAAACAGGAGGCGGGGTTTAGTAAGGTGGTTCACAACACTGCTTTAGATCCGGTCCACTCCCAGTCTCAACTCACTCCGCAACCGCCGACTCCCGAGCAGCCGCAAAAAGTCAAGCCCTCTCATGTAGCCCCACCCACCACAGTCATTAGAACTCCTCCCCTGACGTCATACCCCACCCCCTCTTCCACTGTCACTACGGTAACCACACACACAGGCTCCGCCTCCAGTAGCGCAACATCCTCTAGTGGAGCCCCGCCCTCATTTTCCTCCTCCTGGTCTTCATCGTCCCCTTCCACGTCTACGGCACAGATGAACGGCACTCTGGAACACCACGAGGTAGGCGGGGTTAAACGGAACCCAGCGTCCACAGCGACTCCTCCGCTAACCACTTGCCGGCTCCCGCTTCGAAAGACGTACCGTGAGAACATCAGTCCACGTCACAGGCCGGGAGTTCCAGGAGGAGGTGGAGATACGTTGCCCATTGTACCTGCAGGACCCCCTGTTGCTTCTTCCCCCCAGCCACAAGGTTCCTCCCCTCAACCTGAACGGACTGTGATAGCCAGCGTGAAATTAGAGAGGCAGGGCGGACACGGGAGGTCTCACCCCCATGCGGAGTCACAGAGCCTCGCCGCAGTGGAGGATGTCCTCTACCGTGGCATCAAAAATGCGTACCAACACCGCCGAGAGTTCTCGGACAAAGAGGATGAGGACGAGGCAGAGGAAGCTGGCGGTTTGGGGCGGTTGAAGGGCATAGGGAGCAAAAACCGAGAGGGAGGAAGGGGTACCTTTAGGATGGATCAACATGCCCCTGGCCCACCTTCTCCTGGAGAGTCTTCCTGCACAAGAGACTCCACACTTCCTGCCAAACGCTGTAAGTCGGACTCTCCGGATATGGACAATGCAAGTTTCTCTAGCGGCAGCCCACCGCCCGACGACTCGTTGAATGAGCACCTGCAGTGTGCCATAGACAGTATACTGAACCTCCAGCAGGGCCCACCTGGACACGGAGGCTCAGGGAAAGGGGCTTTAGGGAGGGTTCATGGGGAAAACCTGCCTAATCAGCACCAAACCCATCCTTCCTACAGACAGTCCATGCCTCCTCTCTCCACGCCACCCTCGTCCGCCCCCATGTCCCAGCATCCACAGGTAGGGGGACGAGGACAGAATGGGAATTTGGTTTCACAGACGCACAGTAGATAACAGCCCCTTTAGCCGATGTTGACTGAAAGACTGAAAAGCGGGATGTCAATGGATCGGGGAAGCAAACGGAGACACTTTTCCCATGTTCAGCTGTGTTTGCTTTGTTTGTCTGTGGTTTGTGCTGATGAAATGTGTTCTCTTTTGGTTTACATATGGCCCTTTAAGTGTACTTTCTAAAGTATAAAAAGTGCACTTTGATATGATTTTCAAAATTTTGTCCCTCTATTTTTTTCCTGGGTTCGACTCCGAGACGGTTCCTACATCAGTTTCCCAACTTGTGAGAGACAAATATGACCATTCGTTTAATAAATAATGTTTGTAATTATTGTGACGTATGCAGATTGCAGGAACTTTTTAAGTGATATCATGAAATTGTCATATCAAATAGTAGTTAATTTGGAGAATTTATTTTGGAGAGAGTAATGGCTCACCTCTCCCTTTGTTTGAATGGTCCACCATGTAATTATATTTTTTGGGAACTGGTGGTCACTGTGTAGAGGCTCATTATTGCATAATAGTATAGTGCTATGTCTTCTGTCTTGAAGACTTGAAATCTGGTGTTGGTTATCCAGCTGCAGAAATTAACAAAGAAGCATTCACAAACAAACGTCACCAGAACTGAAGAAAATCTCTTGACCTTTAAAGCATTCCAGCATCAAGAGCACATTTACAAGTAAACATTAAACACAGCACAGCGAATGTGGTCACCCTTTTAATAAAAGACGTAATATGATTTTTTTTTTTTTTTTTTTTCTGGGAAGAATATTGAAAGTCTGACAAACAGTTCCCAGACACAAAGCCTCCCTCCATTCGTTTTTTTTTTTTTTTTTTTTGTAGGCGTATGTATGTTCAGACACTTTTACACATTCAAGATAGAATCACTGAAAGATCTTCAAACCGTTCAGAAGCAAACACAGCGAAAGCAATGACATGGAAAAAAGAACAATAATAATGTAAAGAGAAAAAAAGAAAATAGAACTGTAAGAATTTGAAGTATAGTACTACAGATTAATTTTGTATTGTATTTATTGTGTATAATGACACTTTTTAAAAAAACTGTACATTTAGTAAAACTGTAAATTAAACCTTGCTTCTTTTATGAAACAATCACACTTGTTTGCCGTTTGACTTGGTTGTTTTTTAAGATTAAGATTTATCTGTGTTTATGTAATGATCTTACTGGCCAGTAGGGGGCGTTGCCTAATCAGTTCTGAGTCAGAGAGGCACAACAGTGCACAATATAAATGATCTGCCAAGTCTCTCAAAGGTGGTCTGCCATGCAGCATCGAGTCACGTGAACATTTGCTCTGCAAACAGATCTCTTAGATCAAACAAAATCCAGAGAAATCATAATAGAATATGTTGCCCCATGGTGCCCCATCCGCTGAAAGACAAGCACCGCCACACCCTCACGTTTGCAGCCAGTATTTTATGTAAATGAATGCCTCCCTCCCTATAAAACGCTTGGCTCCACCCTTAATATGTGCCCCCTCAGTCCCTGTCCCCACCCTGGTTTAAACCCACTGTCATCACTCGCCTAAAACCCACCAGCCGTCCAGGGCTCTCTCCCCTGCTTCTGCGTCAGGCAGTGTTTGAAGAAGAGAGAAACGTAGGCAGGGAAAGAGGCAGTACTTGTGTGCATGCCTTAGAGCTGATTTTGCTGGAGTAGTCAGAAGCACAGGGAGATCAGATCAAGACCTCTCAGCTGAAATACAAGATCATTTAAAAGGTTTGACTTGGTGCTACTTGGGTGCCTTGGACAAAGATCGTTCTTCTAAGGTACATCCTCACGTGTTGAAACACCTCCAGAGCTGGTGGTTAAGGTTCATCTCTTCAAGCACTTCAATCTGAGATCCAGCATTCTGCAGGTAAGAGGACAAATCTTGCACCTTTGGTTTTTGTGTTGCACTTGAAAATCTCTGATTAAATCCTGCTTCTGAATGAAGTTCAGAGCAGCTGATGCATGCATCGATGAACCAGAAAAAAAGGACTAAGCAAGGGAGCAAATGCCTCTGGCCTTTCCTCCGTTTATTGGCACACTGTGTTCTGGTTCTGTAATACCTCTGGAAGCTCATGGCTTCTCCAAAAGAAGTCAACTGTCTGTGTTGCAATTGTGGTAAATGATGCCACAAGGCGTTTTCCATCTTCTGCGCAACATGTGAGTCATATTACATAAAGTCAAATCCCAACTATCACCCTTTTGCCAAGGCAGCTGTGCAAAAGTTGAACTTTTAATACAACATAACTAGTTACTATAGAGGCTCTAAGTACATTCAGTGCATGAACTCCATTTTGTTTCAGAATAAGTCCTTACAAGCATGACACGTTAGTAGGGAGTGTTTTTGAATCTACTGTGAGCCAAATGCTCAGAGGAATTACTGCGAAAGCCTGTCAGGGTTTAACAAAACCTACTGAATACGCTTGTTTGATGCATCACTGGTGTATTCATCCCTTTACACACCGTAATCCTTCACTCATTTAACTTTCCACTGTCAGCCGCTGCTGGAAAACATGCCTCACTCGTTTCAATATACGGAAATAAGTTATGAATGTGCGTTTGTGGACCCAGAGTTTGGGTGTGTGTTTTAAGTGTTTCCAAAATGAGCACCAGCTTTTTCCAGGGACATGCATGGACAATGCACTCTACTTTCCCTGTAGGCTGAAAACGTCTCTTTAGATTCTTTATGTGAAGGTAAATGGAAAAGCTAGGCATTTTAATAGAAGCAAAGCCTAAATATACAGCTAAAACACCTACAGTATAATATTCAACCATTCAACCTTTCATTTTTTGTTTTTCAGGCAAAAAACCCAACAGAAGAAACCCGGGGGTTAAACATTATATAACAAAGTATACTATAGTTTGTTTAAGAAATATACCTTCAATAAATATACCTAATAAACCTTCAAGGCCGAATATTTGGGTACATACTGTAAGCAACTGTAAGTGAGAGAAGAGTCTTTACAGTCATCCCAGAGGACACGTAAACAGTGCAAAACACAGCCATAAATCAGCTGCAAAGGAAACTCTGAATACTCCCGCAAGTCGAAAATGTCACGCTGGGGACGCAAGAATGTCAAGAAGGCCCCTGAGGTGATCAGGACAGTGACCGAGGGCCTCAAATCACTCTATCGAAAGAAACTCCTGCCCTTGGAGCAGTACTACGGCTTCCACGACTTCCACTCGCCGAGTCTGGAGGATGCCGACTTTGACAACAAACCCATGGTGCTAGTGGTTGGGCAGTACTCCACAGGAAAGACTACCTTCATCAAGTAAGACCCAGTTCACTAGGGCTTTTCTGAATCTAGGGGTCTGAAGTAACTGTATGTTTGACAGAAGCTAAAACTATGGTGTCTATGTGGTTACGGCCCTGGATAGAGGTATTAGCCCGCTCGAGGTTTAGCTCACTGCGTGTGATGTCTGTTTATTTTCTGTATATATAACATTGGTTTGAACTCAAGGATTGGTTTTAAATCATTTACTGAATGGAAATACATTTCGCTGAACTTACACCGAACTGTTCCACGGTGTTTTGTTTGTTCTAGTAGACAACGGGGAATGAAAACCACAAGGTTATTAAAAGGCTTTCATGTCAACATGGTAACCATGGCTTTGTTCTGTCAACACAGGTATCTGCTGGAACAGGACGTCCCGGGGAGTCGCATAGGGCCTGAGCCCACCACCGACAGCTTCACCGCTATCATGCACGGAGACGTGGAGGGGATCATTCCTGGAAACGCCCTCATAGTGGATCCCAATAAACCATTCCGCAAGCTCAACCCCTTCGGAAACACCTTCCTCAACAGGTGAATAGAGTCATGCGGGCAGATGTTACACTGAGCCGCTATGTACGACATGACTTAAAAAAATGAGGCTGGGTTGTGTGAAAGAATGTGTCGACTGATCCGTCTGCTTACTCTGGGCACGCAGGGAAGATAACAGAGAAACAGTGTGTTAGTTTTTGCTCTACGGAATTTCAAGCGTCCGTGCCAAATTTCTAAGGTAGGAGGGACTTTCCTTATTTGTGGAAAACTGGTGGAAGGGGGAGATATCACAAGCGAGGGCAATGAGCGCTAATGTGCCTGAAGCAGAACTGCATGTGTGATGAGTCCACCAGAGCTTACGTTTGTCTTTACATAATCAAATAGTTATGAGTTTTACATTTTATGAAGAAAGGATTTTTGCATATTCTTAAGATAATGTGAATGAGCCTTCACACTATGCTGGAGTGTAATGGGTGGCTCCCAGGGCATTCCTATGGTGTTGCTAAGGTGTTTTGTGTTATTGCTTCCTAATTTTATTACAGAAAAAGAACGTCATGATTTAAGGTAGCATTCATGTTGCACAAATGATATGCACCAAAGTTAGCAAATCTCAAATTGATGTCATGTGGTGTAACAACTAAACAAAAAGTAATAACATATTTTCCTTACACCTTGAATACTTAAAAAAGTCAAATTATCTGATATTTTATACAGTAATGAGAAACTGTTGGAGTCTCTGTGATATAATTTCCTGATACATGTTTTATTTTCTGCATGTTGTTCATGCCACATGGCTTTGATTTGGTGGACAAACATTTCTCAAATATTTAAAAGCCGGGGGTACCGGGGTTTAAGCGCTTTATAAAAAAAGCACATATAAAAAAGACATTACATATTATTAACCCTTTAACTGTCACTCCCATTTTTGAACACAGACATAAAAATGCACTATCCAGACTTAAATTTTTAGAATTCATGAATGAAAACATTTTGTAATATGATTTTGATGTACATTTTCCGTGGTAATGCAATGTCTGATTTTAAAATGCCTTTCAAAGGATGAATTTTGAGATTTTAAGTTTCAACTGATATATAATTTCTTATGATATCTAAAGCGTGAAAGGGAAAAAGGAAACGAAGAAACTCCTTTGTGACAAAGGTCAGAACTTATGTTATGATGTAGATTTTTCAAGTTGCACTCTTGACATATACATTTCCTATATAATTTGTAACACAAAAATATGTTAAAATATCTATTTAGGAGTCTTAGACCTTTCCAACAATATATAGTTTGTCATGATTAGATTGGGATTTGTTTGTAATATGGTGAAGTAAACTTAGGCGTCACACAGAGTGGACGGTGACAATTAAAGGGTTAAGCAAGCCTTTAACCACCTAAATTACCAATTTTAAAAAGAATTTTTATCAAATCCTAGTCATTTACCATAGAAATACAATGTTTTTTTTTTTTTAACATTTTTGACTGTTATAGCAGCAGCTGTGATCCGATCTCCCTAAAACTTTGCATGCTTGTTTAAAATCACCTGTGTCATGTGCTCACCAGGTTTTGTGAAGTTTAGAGTTTTCATTTAGGCTTTACAGGCTTTTGGGTATATTTGGACAGGCCCCTTTTCTAAACGACTCCATTATAGCTTCCCAAAGGGTAAATTTAAACATTTTTTTAAAAATTATTGACCTGAAGAGTCCAGAGAATTGCACTGCAGTGTTTTTTTCCAGCGGAAAACCTAGGACTCGTTCGCAAAAGTAGGTTTTTCACAGTTCGATTGACAGCAGTAGTTTGGGAGGGAAAAGTTGTTCGGAATGAGGAGGTTTATGGTATGATACGAATATTGAATGTATGTGTGAAAAAAACGTGCAATATACAATGGTTTATGCCTTTGGAAAATGTGATATCGCCCCTCCAGTGGCCGATTTCTTTCAAATTTCTCACAGACCTATACAGCTATGAGTCAAACAGGCCCACCGTTAACTTTGTCTAATAGGTGCTCAAGGATCATCTGTTTTTTAAGATACTCAAATGTCCTTCTTCAAATGTTGATTTTCACGTTGATAGGACAAACAGTTGCATAGTTATGGGCGCTTTTATGGTTTTTCCCTTTTAATGCCAAGCTCTGCAAATTTTTTCATGTGACTCCAGATTGCGCTCTTACATAAGTGAACCTTTGAGAGTTCGGCAAAGATATCTCATTCCGTTCAAAAGTTATAGCCATTTTAGTAAAGACAGCCCCGCCTCTTTAGAGCGTTTTGGCATCGAAAGTTCAACTTTTTTTTTTATAATTATGGATATTCACTCTTCAGAGAATCTCCCTGCACTGGTGAAAAACCTATAACTAGTACGCAAAATGTATTTATTTTTTTTTAAATGCAAAACACCCGAAAAATGAAGGGTGACAGACAAATCGGCAAGCACTGTGACTGACGGTTTAGGAGTAATGAGCGATTTTTGTACTTGTAGCGCCCCTTGTAGCGAGCCTTGATGACATTGTAGGTGGTGTGAGTACTACCATCCCTCCAAGTTTCAAGTCTCTATGACATAGAGTTTGGTCTGCATGATCAGTTTTATGTGGAAATTGCTGATCCTTGGCCATTCTAACAATTACAACAGGGTTTCAGCACTACACGGTTGAATCCCTAAATATTAGTAACTAAAATAAATATTTTTTCTTCTTTATATCACTCTTACATTTTCTCGACAAAGATATTCAGAAAATAAAAACAAGCCCATCATTGAAGAGGTTTAAGTCTTATACAAGTTATTATATTTTTGAATAAATTAATAGATCTTGAAAAAACATTGACGTTAATATTTAGAACAAACTTCTAATCCTCTGAATGAAGAGTATTAATATGATGAATGATGTGGTAGATAGAGCAACGCCTGGAATTATAATACCAGGCAGTAGCCGAACAGTGGGAGGAAAGTAAACTCTAGTTCAAGTCCAGGTCATCTGAATACCTCAGTCTTCTCATTAACCTTGCCAAGGGAGTTTCAACATAATTAGCTTGTAGTTATCTGTCAACACCAGAGGGGGTGCTGTTTTGAGTGCCTTTATCAGATGGAGCTTTCCCCCAGTCTCTGGGTGTATTTTTGCAAACATGTTTTGAGAACTCCTTTTCTCCTACTTCCTGCCCAGGGAAGCAGTCCACTCGTTAAACTCATTTAAAGCAGGAAGAGACCATGTTTTTCTATGCCGCAGATCATTAGAGGCAAGTATTGTTTGATTTTGGCAGCGCTGGTCATTTTCCCTCAGGAAGCCCTGTGTGTTTCAAGCACCTCTTCCACACAATGGATCGGCCTGGGAGGAGTGACGTTAGAAGTCTGCTTCTTAGATCACACACAACAGCTGTGATAGGAGTAATTTTCAGCTTTTCTCAAAGGAGAGTGATTTTTGCTAAAGAGCTCCTGAATGTTTGATAACAGTACTGTGTCCTTTTAAGGAATTATGTTGCAACTGTTGTGTGCATAAGAGTAGAGGCTCTGAAGAGTATTTAGACAATTTTGGGCACTTGCAATGTTGTAAATTCATTGTATTATTATTAAAAACAGTAACAGTATTATAGTATTTTACTGTTATAATACTGGAAAATCATTGATAAAACATGCAATGCTGTATTTAACAAAATCTTGACTTATTTTAATAAACTTATGGAAGTTGGTTCCATAACTAAATGCAATACAAAATCTATTTAAACTCTCTGTCTTTCACAGATTCCAGTGTGCTCAGATGCCCAACCAGGTGCTGGAGAGCATCAGCATCATTGATACCCCGGGCATCCTTTCCGGTGCTAAACAGAGAGTGAGTCGAGGTAAGCTGACTGGAAAAGTAGGAAGAAGGGTTTGGAAGTATTTTATGCCAAATTTCAATCCGTTTCCCACGTACAATGTATTTAAACTGGTCTGCAGTGTCTCTTTAATTCAGTGTTGAACGCTGAATTATTGGTAATGGGTATTAACTGGCATAAATAAAAAGGATAACACTGATCTGAGTCATGTTTCAAAGTAAAAACCAGATGATCAATCTCTAGGCTCTCCCACAGAGAACATCATTAGGTAATCTTAGCTTATCAGTGATGCACCTCTCTAGCTGATGTCTGCATTTCCTCACATATTTTCCAGCAATTGAAGTGACGCACAAAAATGGGAAAGCGAGCCATTAAGGTGTGACTGGGAGAGGAAAGGGAAGGAATGTAAAGGCATGACAAGTATTAAGGGGATGTAAGAGAGTCTGGAGGATTCAACTATTGTCAGAACTATTCTAGCATATATTGTTCACACAATCATGTCGAAGATTTTTAAAGAGCTAATAAGACCGCAGGAGTTGAAAACAGTTTCAAGAGAGCACAACAGCTGGGTTCCAGAATTATTGTCCAGAGAATAAGAATAGCCAACTCTGTTGCTCGAGGGAGTTTAGCTCCAACCCAAATACTTGAACCAGCTAATTAAGGTGTTCAGGATTGCTTAAAAATTACAGGCAGGTGTGTTGGAGCAGGGTTGGAACGGAAGTCTGCAGGAAGGTAGCCTTCCAAGAGTAGGGTTGGATACCTTGACGCAAAAGAAGAGCTACCATCCTGCAAACTTCAGTTTTAGCCCTACTCCAACACACTTGCCTGTCATTATTAAGTGACCTTGAACACTTTGATTAGCAGGTTCAGGTGTGTTTGACTGGAATTGGAGGTGAAATCTGTAGTAGTGATGCAAAGTCTGATTCAGTTCACTTCTAGAACAAAAATGTACAGATAATTTACTCACCCCCTTGTCATCCAAGATGTTCATGTCTTTCTTTCTACAGTCGTAAAGAAATTATGTGTTTTGTGGAAAACATTTCAGGAATGTTCTCCATGTAGTGGGCTATAGTGTGAACATCCAAAATGTAGTTTAAATGCAGCTTCAGAGGGCTCTAAATCTAAAGGGTCATAGCAAAACGATCAGTTAATTTCTTTAAAAAAATTACAATTTATATACTTTTTAACCTCAAACGCTTGTCTTGTCTAGTTCTGCGATGCGCATGAGATCACAGTGTAATCTTTTTTTTCTCCAACTTCAAAATCGTCCTACATCACTTTTGGAAAGGGCATTTGACCCTCCTTGCACATTCACTTTGTAAATACTCATTAGTCTCTTCTGCAGTGATGTAGGACGAATTTGAAGTTGGAGGAGAAAATAAGATGGGTTTTTTTTTTTCGACACCCTAACTGTCATGAACCCGGAATACACAGAAAAAAAGGAAGAAAGACATGAATCTCTTGGATGACAAGGGGGGTGAGTAAATTATCTGTAAATTTTTGTTCTGGAAGTGAACTTCTTCTTTAAGTCATGTCGTAATGAAGTCAATATACATTTCTTTTCTGACAACTCAGGGCCGTTTTATATCAATGAAACGCTCAAATAAAGTTATTTGTGTGAACGCATATTGCGGATTATTGCCTTGCGTTCATTTAAGTAAATGTTGCTTGTGGTCAGTTTTATTCACTGATTCTTCATGTCGGATTCGAATCACGACTGACCAGTATTGAGTAGCCTGCACATGAACACTAGTCTTAAACTCATTGATTTGGCTTAACAACTTAAAATATAATCTGCATGCACAATAAACCAATTTCGTTTTTTTCCATCCATGTTTCAGTGAAAATGTAGGACTATTTAATACAACTAATCATAAGCACATTTCCAGTACGTTTTGTTTATTATTAAAGAAACTTACATTGCGCACGAGTCTTGTTTAAGTCCTCAGTGTTACACACGCGTCTGCATAAATGTCAACAACTCACTCGTTAGAATCCTCGGTAATCTTCGGCAAACTTCGACGGTTGTCTGAACCGGCTCATTTGGTTCTTTTCAAGTCGGACGTGTTACTTCGGCTGTGCGTCTTGCGTCATCATCCGGAACTAGTGTTCGATTCAGTTCGATTTTCTGAACCGGCTTGACCGGGTACTTCCTTAGAACCGACTCAAAAGAACGATTCGTTCAAGAATCGGACATCACTAATATATGGGCAGAGCTAAGTAGATTACTTAGATTGTAATCCGTTACTGATTCCAAATTACATGACAAAACTTTACACATTTTAGGTAATATAATCAGATCACTTTTAGATTATTTTTGACCTAACTAATTTTTTATTGTTTATCACATTGATTTTAAATAAGATAATCTTACCATATTGACACAAAGAGAAAATATATTCAATTTGTTGTTATCAATGTCATGAAGTGTATTAAAAATTATATTACATCAAGGTTTACCAAATTGGTGTTTGTAAAGGATCTGTAGGATGTTTATGAGTTTAATGAAAAGCTAATAATTAATTAAATCACAAAAAATGTTAAACTAAAATAAATGATTGTAAAATCAATCAAAATAAAAAAAAGTTACTAAAAAAATATTTTATTTGTTTACCCATATGTCATGTGACCAACGTCACAGAGAACCATGAACATGCAAATGTGACACTTTTAAAGTAAATATATTAGGTAAAAGATGTCAAAAAAATTTGTGAATTTGTGTATTTAATGTGTTTGAAAGACAAAAGACATAGAAATACATGGTTAACCTACATAGTAATAATTCAAATAAAAATGAATGTGTTTATCAGTTGATGCAATGTTGAAACACTTCTTAAACCTAAAATAATTTTTGTAAATCCAGTGGTCAAATGCTGTGTCGCCACCTGACTAATGACTGATCTTTGTGCGAATGACCACAAAACTGGAGGACTTATTAATTGTATATAAGCGGTAGGCTATTTTAGAAATGAAAATGTAAAAGATGAAAAAGAGGAATTAGGGAGAATCAATAAATTATGAATAATTTATTGCTATTGTGTAAATAATATGTAATCTTGTAATCTATAGAAAAGTAACTGTAGTCTGATTATGAGTATTTCATAATGTAATCTTATTACAACTACTACAACTACATTTTTGGAATCTGATTATGTAATCCAGATTATGTGTAATCAGTTACTACCCAGCTCTGTCTGTGGGACAGCAGCTCTCCAGGAACAATGATAGAGAACTTTGTTTACAGCAATAGTGTATGCTTCTCAAAAATCCACAATCCAGTGTGAGTTTAAACTGAAAAGATCCCCACCAATCAGAGAAGTCAATGATAAATGATAAGTCACTTCCTTGCTTCAAATCAAATCAGAGCTGGTTAAATCAGAGAGTTTAGTCTTCTATTTTCCTCAGTTTATTGATTGTGTTCTACCTCTTCTTTCATTTTACAGGATATGACTTTCCAGCAGTTCTCCGCTGGTTTGCTGAGCGTGTGGACCGGATCATCCTTCTCTTTGATGCCCACAAGTTAGAGATCTCAGATGAATTCTCAGAGGCTATCGGGGCCCTTAAAGGCAATGAAGACAAACTTCGTGTTGTGCTGAACAAGGCTGATATGGTCGAGACCCAGCAGCTCATGCGGGTGTATGGAGCTTTAATGTGGTCTCTGGGGAAAGTGTTCGGTACTCCAGAGGTTCTGAGAGTGTACATCGGGTCCTTCTGGTCTGAACCTCTTATGGTGACCGACAACCGCAAGCTGTTTGAGTTGGAGGAGGAAGATCTGTTTGCCGATATCCAGAATCTGCCACGCAACGCAGCCCTACGCAAACTTAATGACTTGGTCAAGAGGGCTCGTCTTGTGAGGGTACGTTAATATATTAGTAATGACCGTTACTTACACTCTTAAAAATAAAGGTGCTTCACGATGCCATAGAAGAACCTTTTTTGCCTAAACGGTTCCATAAAGAACCTTTAACATCTGAAGAACCTTTCTGTTTCACAAAAGGTTCTTTGTGGAGAAAGAAGGTTCTTCAGATTATAAAAAGGTAAGAAAGAGATGTTTTTTTGTGGAACCAAAAATGGTTCTTCTAGAACATTTTAAAGCACTTTTATTTTTAAGAGTGGCGTTCCAAACCTGTGTGGCGTTCTTTCTTCTGTGGAACACAAAAGAAGATATTTTGAATAATATTTTAGTATTTTGTCTCAGTACAATGAAAGTCAATGGGGTCTGTGTGTGCTTCACTCATAGGTGCATGCCCATATCATAAGTTACTTGAAGCAAGAGATGCCGTCTGTCTTCAGGAAGGATAATAAAAAGAAGAACCTGATCTACCAGCTCCCGGTCATCTTCTCCAAGATTCAGCTACAGCATCATATCTCTCCTGGAGACTTTCCTGATTGTGCCAAGATGCAGGTTAGTGAACCATCTGGTCCTTGTTTTGAAGTTAAAATACCATTGCTGTTGCTTGAAAGAGTTTCTTGACTTTCCTTAGGAGCAACTAATGGCACATGACTTCACCAAGTTCAAAGCCCTGAAGCCTAACCTGATGGCTATGCTGGATGAGTTGTTGTCTGGCGACATTGCCAAACTCATGCCCCTGCTTAGGCAGGAAGAAATAGAGGCTGGGGTCCAACCTGGGGTCCAAGGTGGGGCTTTCTTGGGAACCCGTGCCGGACCCTTCGTGGAAGGTGACCCCTTTGGTGAAATCGTGGATGAAAATGGCGAAGTGGGTGAGGAAGATGAGGAATGGGTGGTGACAAAAGACAAGCCCAAGTATGATGAGATCTTCTACAACCTAGCACCAAACGAAGGGAAACTAAGTGGCACCAAAGCCAAAGATTGGATGGTGAGCACACGGCTGCCCAACTCTGTGCTGGGACGCATCTGGAAGCTCTCGGATGTGGATCGCGACGGCATGCTGGATGACGAAGAGTTTGCCCTGGCCAGCCACCTGATTGAAGTGAAACTGGATGGTCACGGGCTGCCCCCCGAGCTGCCTGCCCGTCTCATTCCACCATCCAAGCGCCGCCAAAAAGGCTCTGATGCTTAGACAATACGCCAACGTGGCTTCCACTGATTTTTGTCCGCACTTCCTGCATGTTGTCCAGCTCCACAGCAGCTGCAGTGCATCTCCGTTCACTGTATTTTGGTGCCCTTTTGTAACACGCAATTAATGTCTTACTTTGTATTCTTGGTTCAAATGCAACAATTCAAAGATTCCCAGCTGGAAGCCAAAGAGCACTGTGATAAACCAAAGACTGGTTTCAGTCATTTGAAAGGAATGTTGCATCTGTCGCCATTCTTTTCCTGACTGTAAAACCATATGACATCACATCCAGAAATGCTACACACACAACTTATAATGGCTCCTGAACTAAGGAATAGAAAACGAACTCTTGTAGATAACAGACGTTTCATTATTTAGTGTAGAAATCTATAGACTTGGCTTTACACACTTTTCCATGTGGCTTTTAATGTAGTCAACTAAATCAGAATGTGAAGTCAAGACAAGCACTTAAAACTCTCAAACTCCTTTGACAGCAGACTTGAGAAGGCAAGTGAAAACCTTTCTGAGAACATGTAAATCAGTTTACTAGTTTGTTGCTGTCTTTGCTTTTAAAATCAAAAATTCTCTATATGTGATCAGTTTTGTTTTTGTCTTCTTTTTTATTGAATGAGCTCTATGCATACTATGAACGATTTTCACAAAGTATATATAAAGTCAGTGTCATACATGTTAATGCAAAAAAGTGGAGATTTCTTCTTGACTACTGTAAACAGTTCCACTGACCGCTTTAGTTAACCAATGTTTTCACAGTAAATATATTGAGCTGAATAAAGACCCTTTGACTTGTACCTTTTTGGTGTCGAAAAGAACTGCACTGTAAAAGCATAACACTGATATGTAAAATTTTGAAGAAGAAAATGAGCAAATTGTACTAACTATAAACCAACATTTTACACCAAACATAGCTAGCCCATACTGAGTTTGTTTTTATTTCCTTTTCGTTATTAGGGGTTCAAGCGTGTAGTGCTGAAACCCTGTTGTAAATGTTAGAATGGCCAAGGATCAGAGATCTCCACGTAAAACCGATCGTGCAGACCAAACCGTAAATCGCAGAGACTTGAAAATTGGAGGGATGGTAGTACTCACACCACCTACAACGTCACCAAGGCTCACCCCAATTGGCCTGACGGGGGCGCTACAGCGCTCAAAAGTACCACTCGTTGCAGGCTCAAGTGTCTTATGACATTTTCGGGTATTTTGCATTTTTTGAAAAAACAACTTTTGAGAATTAGTCCTAGGTTTTTCGTACGATCGGAACCAAACTAGTGCATGAAGATTCACTGGAGAGCAAATGGTGACTTGGTGGCGCTATAGGCCGTTGAACTTTGAGCACCTTTTAGACAAGCTTAACAGAGGTCGATCGGAATGAAACTTGGTGGGCCTGTTTGACTCAAGGTCTGTGAGAAATTCTAAAGAAATTGGCCACCACATTTTTCAAGGGCGTAAATGAATGTATATTGTGTGCAACACGCACAACATTTATATCATAAGATAGATCTTCTTATTCTGAACAACTTTGCCTCTAGAACCATTGCTGTCAATCCAACCATTTGTTAAATGATTGAGAAAATGTAAAGAAAAAAAAAACTTTTGGAAACTAGTCCTAGGTTTTTTGCCTGCCTTTACTAAAACGGCTATAATTTTTGAACGGAATGAGATATCGTGGACAAACTCACAACACCTATGTAAGAGCTCAATCTGATGTCACATGAAAAAAGTAACAGAACTTGGCCACTTGGCTATAAGAGGAAAAAAAACATAAAAACCATAAGCCATAACTATGCAACTGTTTGTCAAATCGACATGAAAATTGGTACACACGGTCTTGGTCCAAAGTGCAGCAAGTGTCTATAAGGACATTTTGAGCACCTATTAGACAAGGTTAACAGTGAGCCTGTCTGTCTCACGGCCCTAAAGGTCTGTGAGATATTGGAAAGAAATTGGCCACTGGGGGGTGATAATGCATTTTTCAAGGGTATAAACAATTGTATATTGCAAGGTTTTTCACACATACGCACAATATTCAGAATCAGAATCAGAATGAGCTTTATTGCCATGTATGTTTTGTACTTCTATTAAATGACAGACCTCATTCCATACAACTTTGTCTCTAGAACCACTGCTGTCAATCAAACCCTTTGTTAAATGATTGAAGGATTACTTTTGCGAAGCAGTCCTAAGTTTTTGACTCAATCTGGAAAAAAAACACTGCAGTAAAATTCCCTGGACTCTTTAGATCAATAATTATCAAAAAAAAAAAAAAAAAATGCTGAAATTTACCCTTTTGGAAGCTATAATGGGGTCGTTTATAAAAGGGGCCTGTCCAAATATACCCAAAATCTTATAAAGCCTAAAGGAAAACTCAAAACTGCAGGTGAGCACATCCGACAGGTGTTTCTAAATAAGCATGCAAAGTTTTAGGGAGATTGGACCAAAGCTGGCACTATAACAATCATAAACATAAAAAAACATATTTCTATAGTAAATTACCTAGATTTGATTTTTTTAAATACTTGATTTAGCTGGTTACAGGCTTGCTAAATAATATGTAATGTCTTTTTTCACGTGTTTAAATGTCCTAAGGCTCTTGAACCCCATAGTCGCTGCTTGCAGCTATTTCTATTTTTATTATTTTTTTAATGTCTTTATGTAACGATTATTGCTAGAAAGTAACAAAATTTCACCAATCAAATACCAAATTTTGATAACAGGGTCATGCAACCTTCACTCAAAATAAACAAATTAAAAAAGGGTTATATATTTTTTGTTACGCCGTCAGGTTGACATTTAACATTTTCCCTTTTCACTGACTCTTCCTTGAGAAAGAAAAAAGAGACTTTTGAAAGTTTCAAAGCCTCTTTTCAACGAAAAGACCAGTTTACGAATCTTGAATTTTTGGGAAAGGAGGCACTAGTAGGCAGAAAGGCAGCAGTCTTGTGCACACATATGCTGTACAGTTGCTCGGTGACAGGCCAGATAAACAGTGAGTCACAGATCTCCCTGCCAAAACCCCATACCACCATTTTCCATCTTCCAGCAGCACAACCACCCATTCCTCTCTTTGCTTATACTTTCCAGCACTTCATCATTCCAGACACTGTTATAACTTCATCTTACTCAATACCTCTTCCCTCACAACCTGTGAAAGCATTGTGTGTGTGTGTGTAACCCTTCAAGTCTGTGAAGAAAGAGAGGAAGGGTATCTCCCTGTTTCTTTCCTCAATTTATTAGTGGAAAGAAACATAAATGCGAAACAGAGGCAATCCACCCATCGCTCCATTGCTAGCTGGTTTACATTGTGACTCAGTGGTGAAGAATGTGGTGGGATGGGCCTGAAGGAGTTATTAATATCTCTTTTCCTCGGGTCCGTTAAGTTTCCTAAAGTCCAAGTTCAGGCGCCATCTCTTAATGGAAAACGTTAACATCCCCCTATTTGGACTTTTCTTCAGGGCTGGTTTTAATCCAGAAGTCTCCAAGTTTATATGTGTGTGTGGTGACACAGGCTGTGTGAAAATACAGTCTCAATAAAATTGCGCAAGTAAACATAAATCATTATAATCATCTGCAGTTTAAACTGAACAATTTTCTAAAACAAAACCGGCTGGTTAAAATATTTGAAAAAAGAATGAGCATACTTCCTATTAAAATATAATAATAATAAATATACTGAACAACAACAAAAAAGTACGTTTTAGTCACTGTGTCAGCATAACAATATTCCCTCGGGACACAATGGCACGTACTTTTCCATAAGCCTCTTACCAAGCATCTGAAAGTATTCACATAGTCTCTCTGTGCGAACTATGAGACATTTTGTATTTTAAGTAGGAAAAAAGAGTTACGTAAAGGCAAAAAACACGTGGCAGTCTCTTGACTGCATAGCAACCACCGAGACAAGAGAACATGCACAATATTTGTACATGTTGTGGACACCGCCTCCACTCGGGATTCCCTCTCACAGTCCAGCACAGAGGGGTCTGCATGTACGTCACGTGCCTACATGGGGAATTCCTCACAAAGATGCCCCACAAACCACACGCTAGCCTGGGCGAGTGTCATTTCAAATTAGCAGTGCGCGTCCTCTGGTGGACAATTACAGTGGATGCACTGTCAGAGATTATCTGGAGCTCGGGAGGCGGCAGCAGTACTTGACAGCATGTGGAAAATTTACGCTAGTAAAATGTTAACTTACTTATTTTTATTAGGGGTTTAAGCCGAAGCGAAACTTAGCCAGATGGCAGAGCTCAATTTGGGGAGACACTGGCAAAGAATCGGCCTATAGGTGGCGCTACAGCGATCAAAAACGTGAAATAGCTCATAACTCCTAGACCGTTTGTCGTAGACAAGGTTTCTTATATTATTAGAATCCTTGGCTCAAGACAAACAAAAATTAAAAGTAAGTAAAAATTTCCCGCCATTTTGGATTTTCTGGAAAATCTATTTTTAGAACTTTTCCCCATAGGCTATTTGTCCAGCGGTGTTGGGGGTAACGCATTACAAGTAACGCAAATTATGTAATAATATTACTTTTTTCAAGTAACTAGTAAAGTAACGCATTACTTTTGAATTTCTAAGAAAATATCCGAGTTACTTTTTCAAATAAGTAACACCAGTTACTTTTTTCCCCCCATTTATTGATTGACAAGTCACTTGTCGGGAAATTGGGAGTAAACATGATGTTACTGTATTCTAGACTAAATGTGAACATGCATCTCACTCACAAAAACAGATTCAGTATTCCTCAAAATGAATAAAAACAGTGAAATGCAAACCCAGAATATGACGCAACCCTGCAATAATTAAATATGTTAAATAAAACAAATATCCTTTATGTATTTAATCCCATTTTATTAACCAGTGTCTTTGCTGCTGACCTTCGATGATGCAATTCAAGCATACTAATAAGCAAAAATGACTTTAGATAAACTAACATTTGTGCTTCATTTTTTTTTATAGCTGAAGAGTGATCTCCTGCATAAATGTACTTTTCTTTCAGCCTGAGGTGAATTCATTTCAGTTTTGGTGTAAAAGGGCTGTTACATTAGAATTTTTTTATATTAAAAACAAAGAAGCAAGCCCTGCCCACATTTAAAAAGTAACGCAAAAGTAATGTAACGCATTACTTTCCATAAAAGGTAATTAAGTAACATAATTAGTTACTTTTTTAAGGAGTAATGCAAAATTGTAATACGTTACTTTTAAAAGTAACTTTCCACAACACTGTTGTCCAGTTCACTCAAAACTTGACATGGATCATCTAGAGACCCTCATGGCAAAAAATTATCAAAAGAATTCGATCGGTGATTCATGTTTGCGACAGAATGCCAAGACGTTCGAAATAGGCGGGGCCAAATGATGACGTAATGCGCGTCCAACGAATGCGGTTTCTTGGTCCAAGCCTCAACTCTCTGCTCACAGTCTACCAGTGTACCAAACACAAATAATTGTTATATTTATTTATTTATATGTATATTTTCATTGTCTGGCGATCTGCGATTTCGTTATTGAGTTAAAGGGGAGGATTATAATTTTTTTGGTAGTATTATATCACAGTGACACGTGACGTCAGACTTAACAAACGAATAACTCTTGAATGGAATGAGATATTTTCACCAACTCGGAACACATATGAATGAACTTAGCCTTTTAGTCAAATTACGAAACTTTGGAAGTTTGACCACTTGGTGGCGCTATAACAGGACAAAAAAAATTGATTGAGTTTAAATTTGGCATGCAGTGTCCAATGTGCCAACTATATCTATGAGGTTATCCCGAAAAAACATGGCCGCCATCAGCCAATCAACTTTGAGCACCTATTAGACGAGGTTAACGAAGGCTGATCAGAACGAAACTCATGGATCTAGAGGTCTGAATACTTGAATACTACACCACTCAGTGTTTCACACACAGAGCTGAGTAGTAACTGATTACAAGTAATCTGGATTACATAATCATATTCCAAAAATTAAGTACCTGTAATGAACCCCTTTCACAAGCCTGTGATGACACGTTTTAACGGTCTTCATCCTCATAAATTCTTTAAACCTTTTTATATTTTGATTTTTAAAAATATGTATGTGCATTTATAACACTATACTTTGTATTATACCACCTTTTCACGAAGTTATCAAAAAACTAGTTAACACTATGCGAGGGTGTTTCTAATGTCGCGTCTATGGGAGGGAGGGTAAATTTGACATTGTTCTCTCTTCTGACTGCCGATATCAATTTCTTTCTTTTGAATGAAAGTCGTGAAAACACTATCGTGTAGTTTTTCTTTTGTTATTTGAGCAAATGGGAATGCAAAAAAATATATTTGTGGTACTCTCCCATTCACTGCTTTCGGATTTTACCCAACTATGACGACTTCTGCTATGAGAAACCCGGAAATGTGAAAAAGGTCCATTAGATTAAATTACATTTTAAAATACTGTCATATTGGATATGGTCACATGACATGCAAGTAAACAAATAAAACATTTCATTTTTATAGTAAGTGTTTTTATTTTGATTGATTTTAAAATGATTTATTCTAATTTAACATTTTCATGATTTCATTAATTATTAGCTTTCATTAAAGTCATAAACCCCCTGCAGTTCTTTCACAAACCCCAGTTTGGGAAACCTTGACATAATATAATTTTTATTGCACTTCATGTTATTAATAACAACAAATGGGATATATTTTCTTACTCTGTGTATTTTTATGTCAATTTGCTACAAGATTATCTTAGTTAAATCAATGTAATACATGAGTTAAGTCAAAAGTAATCTAAAAGTAATCTGATTATATTACCTAAAATGTGTAATGTAATGGATTACATTACTAACTACAATTTTTGTCATGCAATTTGGAATCAGTAATGGATTACAATTTGTAAGTAATCTACCCAGCTCTGTTTACGCGTACACAGAATATTTATATGTTAGATCTCATCATTCTGAACAACTTTGCTTCTAGAATCACTGCTGTCAATCAAACTGTTAATTAAATATTTGACACCATGTATAAAAAAGTACTTTTTCGAACTCGTCCTGGACAGTTTGTTTTTCACAAAAACTGATACAGACCCAACTGTGTATGCATAACGCATAAATTAATTTGACAAAGAGCACGCCGAAGTAGACTTGAGGCTATATCTCCTCAATGCTTTATCATGTTCAGACCAAATTTGGAGTTTATGACAACCATGTCCGAGGTTACCTGCTCAGTTTTGGCACAGTGCCACCTAGTGGTCAAGAGATATTTAAAAAAAATGCCAAAATGGATCTAGGGCTGTTTTTTTGCATTTCATTGGCATATTGGCACTAAACTATGTATGCGTCTTCTTTGTCACCCCATTTAACCACACCACATTAATTTGGAAGCAGCGCCACCTATTGGTCAAAGTGATAAATCATTAAATAATATTTGTAGTGATTTTATTTACTATTTTTCAGTCTTTTTGGGTATTTATTTTTTTTTTTTTTTACACTTTTTTAGTAAGAAAAAAGACTTTTAGTATAATTCTAAAAGTATTCACCTTTAGGCTGTGGTACAGGTGTCTTTTCTTTTCTTTTTTTAATTAAGTTTTATATTGCTAGTCTTTCAAGATAAAAAACTTACTGCAATTAAACAAACTAGCTTTACTTAATTATCCATAAATCATTTTTAGAAAAATCATGTTAAAATGAGAGATAGATGTCATATCAATATGACACAAACTTTTGAGTTTTTTTTGTACAGCTGTCATTGTTGTAATATATGTATTGTCAGTGACAGTTTGCAGCAAAGGATGAGTTGAGGCAGGATCTAAATGCAAGCAGTCAACTTTATTAAACAATGAATCACACTCTCAGGAGATCAAGTTATGCTCACCCTTACCAAAAAGAAGTATACTTCAAGTTTATTTTATTAAGTATACTTCAGTAAAATTCAAGTATATTTTTAAGTATACTTTATGTAGTAAGTATACACATATCAGTGTACTAGTAGTATACTTTTTAGTGTACAATTTTAATACTCCTTGGGACTAAATCGGCCCACTTTCTAGTATATAAAAGTATACTTTAAGTATAACAGTAGTAAACTAGTAGTAAACAGTAGTTTTCAGTTTGTACTGCAAGTATACTAAAAGTGAACTTACAGGTATACCGATAGTTTACTAATTAAATACTTTTTTATACATTTTAGTACACTTTGATATATAGTCTCAGCAAACTACTAGTTCAGCAGTTTTATACTGCAAGTTTACTCATACTCACATTTTTTTATGAACTTTAAATCATACTTTAAGTATACTACTATGTCCCTATTTAGGTATTAATTTGTATATATTTTGTTATATGAATACCTGAACATACAAATCATTATAAATAAATTAATCTAATATATAGACAATATCGTCTTTGTTTGTAAAGCATTTTACAAAACTAAGACATCCGGAAAATGGATATAAGAGGTTGAAAAGAATCTAGGCCTCAAAACTAGATACACAACCCTCAAGAACAGTGGCAATCAGCAAATATTAAAAAGATGAGGTCTTTACATCACAGTACAACAAATGACTAACAATAATGACAAAACAACAAAAAAGTTTAAATGAAGTCAGCAAACAGCAAAACAATGATCCTATAACAGTAACTGGATAATTTATTTATGCTGATTTTGAAATTTCAACAGTATGAAATTCTTTGTTCAGACAACTGTGTTTGACAATTTGGGACAGCATTTGGGGTAGTTTTGTTGGTCTGACAAGGGTGTTTATATAGTTTCAAGAAAATAACATTTTTTAGTATTTGAGACTGTTTCGTAAAATGGAAAATATGTATTTGCATTTTTTACAGTGTGGAAGCATTTGTTTTGGTTTCTTCTTCGCTTGTGTTTTGAAAATTCTGTACATAAGATGTGTAATAGCATCTCTTATGTATAAAAATGACAACACGGATTCTCAAGCACAAGTATGGCCCTGATAATATATTTGTATAGTATATTTAGTATAAGTATATTGATAGTATTTACTATAAGTATAGTATATTTAGACTTTTTCTAAGTATAAGTCAAGTATACTTAAATGCCATTTTAAGTATATTTCTGATAAGTATATAAAGCACATTTCTGAGAAGTACATAAAAGGTAGACTGAATGTATACTTTCCTGTTTTTAGTTTAAAAGAAGTATACTAATAGCACACTTGAATTAACTTCTTTTTCGTAAGGGCAGGCAAACCACTATAAATCAACGAGAACGGACAACAGAGAACACAAACTGAGGGAACTAATAAGTAACAATGGCAACAAATGGGAACATACCTAGAAACCATGAAATGAACAAGAACTCAGGCAAACAGAAACAGGGAGAAGAATGAAAACGGAACCAAAAACAACAAAACAGAACGCTTTGATCGTGAAACTAAGCATTTAGATATCTGGCCAAGGCATATTTTGGGTGGTATAGAGTAACAATTGATATTTTATGCATTTTATGTAAGTAGTCGTCCTATAAATATAAATACTTATTACAAGCCATCAGAGTTTCAACTGCACTTAATGCAATAAATTCGATAAACCTCCATATTCTCACTATATCATACTATATGAGCCATAAAAGCCTGATGTATCAAATATAATACAAAACATAAAACACATCTGCAAACTTTTGAATAAATAAATATTTTGTCTGAAGAGCTGAACTGTGTCATTACAGATCGGACTATAATTTTATATGTCAGGCTTTTGCTGTAACTTTCAGTGCTTAAACTCATTGAAAAAATAAACAAGTTGTTTTGGTTAAAAGTCAAATACATAGATAAAATGAAATTGTATCTAAATCCGTGTATTTCAAAAGTAAATATGCACTGTTTTTCTACAAACACATTGATATGATACTATTTGTAAGGTAAATGTTGGTTCTTGTTATTTTATAAATATGTTTTTATTTTTTGTCCAAGCCCAACTTTTATTTTGAAACGAGACAGCAGACCGACATGTTGGAAGTTTCCGCAGAGATGTGTTGATGTGGCTGGATTCCAGAGTTTGCTGCTAAAGTTGAACTGTAAACAATATTCATGGATAACTCCGGGAAAGAAAAAGAGGCCATGGCTCTCATGGCTGAAGCCGAGAAGAAAGTAAAATCCTCGCAGTCGTTCTTTGGCTCACTGTTTGGGTATGTTTTAAAACTTTTAACAGACTGCTGACAGGCCAACCCGGGTAAACAGACAGCTAGCATGCTAGTCAATTAGCTGTCAAACGTGAACTTCATATAAGCGATTATCGAAGTGGAAAAAAGGTCTAAAAACAACTTTTCCTGCCGAATGAGATTGTTTGAATGTGGAGTATGAAATCACAATTAATGTTAAGTGTCTGTAAGTTTTATTTATATTTGTTTTCCAGATGTGAGTTCGTAATGTGGTCAAGCAATGACTAATTGTACGAAACCTAAATATTGTCATTTTAGATCTTGTGTCTGTATGAATCTGTACTTATGCGTCTACATTGTAAAGGTTGGGATCTAATGGTGTGTTCAGGCGTAATGCTTCCACAAAGCTAATTACAAAATAGTCAGGCGATGAGAAAGTGAAATGTAACTGTAGGCTTTGCTAGCAGTCAGCTGACATCCAGATGAGCCAGTTACAACATCACTAGATATACATGAACACATTAACCTGCGTGTTCTGCTTGGACTCTGAGAAATTCCAAACTTGTAATAGCTGAGAAACGTAATCAATACTCATTTTATGGTAAATACGTTTAAGGAAAACAAAAGCAAAGAATTAATCAATTTCTATTAAGTGTTTTCTATGACAAATGTTATATGTATTTTCCCCCGTGCTTTAGAATGTGTACTTTTAATTATCTCATTATTATTATTATTATTATTATTATTATTATTATTTTATGAGCAAAAATAATGACTATCATACATCTAAGCCATGATTTACAGAAGACTTATACTAAAATGTCATTCAGTGTAACAATAGTTCATATTCCAAAAACAACAACAAATTGTAAGGCATATTTAGAACACAAATTATTAGACATTGAAAGACTATTTAAGGATCACAGTGCAGCTGCCAAAATACTAGTTGTCATTGTAAATCTTTACCAATCTTTGCCACTATCATTCAAACCACTAGGTTTTACCTGTTTGCCAGCAAGAAGTTTTTAATCATTTAAAATGTAATAAAATTTAGTATGATCAGTTTTTCTTTTATATATTTTAATAAGTACAGGTCAGAATAGGGATGTTGTTATTTCAGCTGATTTTAACCATATTTTGAAAAGTTATTTGGAACATTAGACACTTTACTTGCATTTAATATGCTTTCTATGTATATGTAATCATATATATGTGTATGAAAATTTAATATACACTCCAGAGTCCAAGGTTTTTTAATGTTTTTAAAAGATGTCTCTTCTGCTCAACAAGCTTGCATTTATTTGATCCAAAGTACAGCAAAAATAGTACAGTAAATATTTTTTACTATTTAAAATAACTCTTTTCTGTTTGAATATATTTTAAAATGTCATTTATTTCTGTGATTTCAAAGCTGAATGTTTAGCTTCATTACTCCAGCCACATGATCCTTCAGAAATCATTCTAATATTCTGATTTGCTGCTCATTAAAACATGTGTTGTTATTTTTGTTGTTGTTATTATTATTATTATTATTATTATTATTATTATTATTATGTTGTTGTTGTTGAAAACAGCTGAGTAGAATTTTTTTCAGGTTTCTTTGATGAAATCGAAAGTTTAGAAGAACAGCATTTTTTCAGAAATAAAAAATCTTTTGTTGTCTTTTTGTTTTGATGTCTTTATCATCACTTTTGATCAATTTAAAGCATCCTTGCTAAATTAAATTTCTAAAAGTATTCATTTCTATTTTAGAAAATTATATTTTATATTTATATTTTCATATATTTTCCAGAGGCTCTTCAAAGATGGAGGAGGCTTGTGACTTGTATGGAAGGGCAGCAAATATGTTCAAGATGGCCAAAAACTGGAGTGGTAAAGACATACACTCTGTTTTGTATGAATTTGTGTGAATGAATCAAAAATGCACTTATTTTTTAAATGAGAATGAATTTTTAGTTAAAGCTTACAGGCTATGCATGTCTATTGCATATTGTATTTTTATCATAATATTTTTTGTAATATTTGCATGTGTTTGTTAGCTGCAGGAAACGCTTTCTCCCAGGCGGCCCTCCTACACCTGCAGATGCAGAGTAAACATGACGCAGCCACAAACTTCATTGATGCCGGCAATGCGTTTAAAAAATCAGACCCTCAAGGTATTCATCTGAATTTCACATTAATTGTTTCTAGGAATGTAAAGGTATGAAAATTTCCTATCACGATTATAGTGCCCAGAATTATCACGATTATCAGTATTATCACGGTATTGTAAAAATGTGCTGGAAATGTTCAAAAAGTACTGACACATAAATCACTTCACCAAGTTTTACATTTAAAATCAACAAACAACAAATAAAATTACTTTTTGTTTGCCTGATCAGTAAAACAATAACAGTACCAATGATGTCCAGATTTTAAATGACAACATGACTGACAATTTATATGGCATGTTCAAATATCCAATGTAAATGATCAGATAAAGGCTTTGAAAACGTTTCATAAAAGATAAACCTCACATTTCAGCCTTTAAATAAAGAAAAGGTTTAGTCAAAATGATAATTGATTAAAAAATGATTATATATATTTTATCTGCTCATAAATCTAGATAACTTATCTGAATTGTTTAAATGTGTAGAATCCACATAAGCTTGTTTTTCCATCAACTGGTCAAAATTTAGGCTACAGCAGGGCATGCAAATTTGGTCTGTTTTTTGGATAGAAAAAAACTGCACACAAGTTGAATGTAAATGTAAGTCTCTGTAAATCCACTGTATGACACTAGATGGCGCTTATGGTAAAGCTGAATTACAGCTGTTTCTGTGAACTCCGTGGATAAAGCAGTATTGCGATTAAGAACACTTCTTTAGATATTGCATGGAGTGAAGATGAAAACAAAATGCCATCAAATCTTTTCTGAAGACAGTCAGAACCTTCAGAGGTACATTCATATAATTAACTCATTCATATATTCATTTCATTTGTATAATTCACAATTTATGTTTTTGCCGGTGGGTGCCCAACCCCCAATTGCGAAGTGAAACGCACAGACTGCAGATACATTAGTTGCCAAATACAAACATTCTTTCTATGAGGGTTGCACTTCACTGAATAAAATTATTTAATAAATACCTCCACTTATTCTAATAAGCACTTATTCGCACATTCACAGGCCAAAGTTTGAGGGCGCATATGTAATATCTGAGGGATTGCAGAGCCATGATCACCATATATTTGGGAGAGCAAGCCCGCTGCAATCCGAGAGATTTGTGCTGGCACCCTCTCATATTACCATAATGAACTCTTTGCATTTGCTATTAAAATAACGCCAAAAAATGCTTCAAATGAAGGTTGAAAATGAGAATTAAGTCGTAAAGGCTGCAATCCATTTCTTATTGTTAATATGAACGGAGACTCTTACAACTGTGCTTTATGCTGTACAGTATTTATTTATCATCAGTTGTTCAAATCGCGGTAATCAAATACGGTTATAATGATAATTAAAATATGAAACAGTAATACTAACTGTGGGGAATTTTATCATGATTTATCGTCAAACCGGTAATCGTTACAATCCTTAATTGTTTCATACTTCTCAGCATCCAGTTGCTGTTAACAAGTATGTTTTGTGGAAACTGTCATGCACTACCATTCAAAAGTGTGGTGCAAGTAAGATTTAAACAAAAACAACAAAAACATCCAGAAGTGACAGTAAATGCATTTATAATGTTACAAAATATTTCTGTTTTAAATAAATTATATTCTTTTGAACTTTTGCTCATTTTAAAATCTCCAGTGTGCATGTGTTGTGAATTAGGTGGAAATTTTTTCTCCTGTGCAAAAAAATCTGAATAATCCACAGTTATTAGTGAGTGAGACCCACTGTATTTTTTTTTTTTTTATAATAAAAATTGTTCTTACTCTTGTGTTAATAATTATCTCACTGTCTATATATAGCTCATTGAAAATGATTAAGGTTCAGTCATCTGTCTGTCATTCTCTCCACAGAGGCCATAAACTGTCTGAACAGGGCCATTGAGATCTATACAGACATGGTAAGAATCTTTTTTTCATCTGTGGTGGCTGTAGATGGTGTTTTAAATATAAGTAGAGCTGCTTTTGTTGTACAGAATCGTTGTGACACTTTTCATACGTTTATCTTTTTGCGGTAAAAAAAAAAAAAACGGAAATTTTTCAACATAACCCAAGTAGTACTCAATGCAGAGCCAAATGAGCTCCAGCTCCCCCTCTCTGGATGTCCAGCTCCACCTCTGTGTGAACTAATGGGTGGAGTTATGTTTAGGGTAGGGTAAGGGGTAGGGTTAGGGTGTGGTTAGGTGTCCATCTCCACCTGTTACCTCCAGCGAGGGGGAGCTAGAGCTCCAGCTCCTCCCATTTGGCTCTGCAGCGAGCAACCTCTCACATAACCACAGCAATTTCTCATACAACATATTGCAAATTACTTGACACACCACTGGAGGGCACTGTAATACAATGCATGTGATTTAGTGCGCACTAACCAGGGGCTGTAGTCACAAAAAAATGTGGAAATTTAGGAGCACAGGGTTTGAAAAAGTATAGAATTTAATTTAAGTATTATTTTTTCCAGGTCTGGAAAAGTATGGGGGGAAAAAAAAGCAGAGTGTGGAAAAATATTTGTGTTTCCAGACTTTTGCCCCTAATTACTTTTTTATCATAGAAAATATGTATGTATGTATGAAAATAAATCTATTATACAAGAAGTAAGATTTCATGGCAGCCGTTTAGTGATTCTTTAGTAATGGTCAAATATGCACTTTTTGATGAGGCAAAATGCATTTAGGGTTTCTTCTCATAATATTCTTAGCACCGTATTACAGAGCCTCAAGGACCTTTGCAAAAATACAAAATATACAGACTTTTATTTGTGCAGGAGAAATCATAACTTAGCATTTGGACAGTGCACACTGAGCTGGCTATTGTGCCATCAGCCCATTAGCCACCACAAAGTATGTGTTAAAGAGACTAAAGGCCTTGAAATTGGCATACTGCCCTAACGAAAGTTAAATTTTAAACGCTGTTTTACAGTACCAGTCTTTTTTATAGACCTTTGAACTTAGCAAATTTTATGTCATCAGCCTATTTTGTGTTCTGGTTTCTGTGCCACTACAGAGGATGTGTTGAATTGGACGTTAGGCCTTAATATTAGAGATAATAGTTTATATAAAACTAGAAATTATGCGCAAGCATGCAAAAAATTCCCATGCACATATGAATAGTTTCTCAAGGGCACAAAAAAGTTTCTTGTGTGCATGTAAAAGTCTTTATATATATATAAATAAAATAAATAAAATAAAATACACACACACACACACACACACACACACACACACATATATATATATATATATATATGTGTGTGTGTGTGTGTTTTATTTTATTTATTTTAGGGAATTTGTATGTTGAGATTGACAGTTATTTTGTGTTGCATCTATTTGCGATTAATTGCACCAACTGTTGTCACCTTCTCACCAAGCTGCTGGCGATGGTCTTGTAGCCCATTCCAGCCTTGTGTAGGTCTACAATCTTGTCCCTGACATCCTTGGATGGCTGTTTGGTCTTGGCCATGGTGGAGAGTTTGGAATCTGATTGATTGCTTCTGTGGACAGGTGTCTTATACAGGTAACAGCCAGAGATTAGGAGAACTCCCTTTAAGCGAGTGCTCCTTTATCTCAGCTCAGTACCTGTGTAAAAGACACCTGGGAGCCAGAAAACTTGCTCATTAAAATGCAAATCAATTTATAACTTTTTTGAAATGCGTTTTTATTGAGTTTTTTTTTTTTTTGGTTGTTATTCTGTCTCTCACTGTTAAAATAAATCTACCATTCAAATTACAGACTGATCATTTCTTTGTCAGTGGGCAAATGTACAAAATCAGCAGGGGATCAAATATTTGTTCCAGCACTGTATTTGTAAAACCTTGAAAAAGTGATTTATTATTTTCTAAATATACTGTTTTGTGAATATAAATATATTTTGCTTACAGAAATTGTTTTATCAATATAATCTGCTATTTTTGATGGCTTTCAAAGGAGGTGTTTTTCAGCTAAACTCATAAAAGAAATTGAAGCTGTCAGTCGTGTATGCATTTAGTTATTCCTTCGAGGAATGAACACACAAAATCATAGATTGTAAGCGTAATACTATTTGTTTTGTATCTCCTCTTGTAGGGTCGATTTACAATTGCAGCGAAGCACCACGTCTCCATTGCTGAAATTTATGAGGCCGAACTGGTTGACATTGACAAGGTCAGATTTCTTTTGTCACATTGATAGATTGTTTTCTATTATCTGTCAAATGTATTCAAAATCTGAAAGTTCGATTTATTCAGAGTACTTTATCACCTTTTTTCCTTAGGCTATTGCTCACTATGAACAGGCGGCAGACTATTATAAAGGCGAGGAATCTACAAGGTACGTCAGTTTTAAAGCTGGTTTCACTCCTATTGCACAAGACTGACCAATCCTAAATGATGATCTAGAAAAGATCAGTACTAAATAGGTTACCTATAAAGTCAGATCTTGTCTACTGAGTGGTTTTCATTACAGTATCAGTACGTAATGCATAGCATTCATGTTTGCTGAAAGTAAAGACCTTTGCCCCTGTCTCACATTTACAGTACCATTATTGAGATATACCACCTTGCAGGGCACAAAAGACACCTGACCCTTTTATTTATTACAATTTGATCTTTTTGGGGGAACTTTTTTCTGTAATCATAACCGAGTCATACTCTAAAACTGTTGCTTATCTGTTTGCTCTGTCTGTTTGATGCCAAAGTTCAGCCAACAAGTGCCTGCTCAAAGTTGCCACCTATGCAGCTCAACTGGAGCAGTACCCTAAAGCCATTGAGATCTATGAACAGGTAAACAAAACCATGTCAGTCTGGTTTCAGTGCACTTGATCCCCTAGGAGATCTCAAAGAAAGGTCATCAGTGTTGAATCAGTAATGTTTTACCTCCATGTGTAGCAAACATTGATTTTGAGTACGTAAATAAAGGTAGTTGTTGAGAGTGAACATACAGGATTGTTTACACCACTTTTTGTTCCTGTCATCATTCATTTCCTCAAATGAAGATTGATCGTAATTCATGTGAGGCTTTCTTTATCTAACAAACAGATCTTTATATACAGTGATATATACAAGAATACAGTGGCTTTTATGGAAGCTAGACGTTACATATTAAATCTTTGTCCCATTGCAGATGGAAAAATATATATTTGTATCAATGTAATCTGCTATTTTTGAAAAGATTGAAATTAACCAGCTGACCTCATGAAAGAAATATAAGATGTTCTATACCTGTCAGGCATTTTCTTTGTTCGGTCAAATATCAGTCACTAACAGTAAAACTCCAAAGTTGATTGTTTATATGTGATGGTGGGTTTCCAGGTTGCAACACACGCAATGGACAGCACTCTGTTGAAATACAGCGCAAAGGACTATTTCTTTAAGGCAGCTCTCTGCCATTTCTGTGTGGACATGCTAAATGCTAAGGTATGAAAAACACCCCAACATAACCACCTCTTTAAACAAGCTGATGGAAACAGCTGTCTCGTTTGCAGTTCCCTTTCATATTCTTTGTCCTTGATGCCGCCCCATGTAGCTTGCCATCCAGAAGTATGAGGAAATGTTTCCAGCCTTTTCAGACTCGCGCGAATGCAAATTGCTGAAGGTAAGGCTGGATCTCAGCATAAAAAGACCACAGCAACAAAATGTCAAATTACTGTTAAAAATAACTTATTTACACCTTATAGAATCTGCAAAATGTAAATCATATTACCAAAATAAGAGGGATTATATAGAATGCATGTTTTTTTTTTTTTTTTTTTTTTATTTAGTACTGACCTGAATAAGATTTTACATGAAAGATGTTTACATAAAGTTCACAAATTTATAAAAATGACCCCGTTCAAAAGTTTACATACACTTGATTCTTAATACTGTGTTGTTACCTGAATGATCCACAGCTGTTTTCTTTTTTGTTTAAAGATTGTTGTTCACGAGTTCCTTGTTTGTCCTGAACAGTTAAACTGCCTGCTGTTCTTAAGAAAAATCATGAAATCAAAAAGCTTTCACGCATTGGGTTTCCTTCTGAAGCATCAGTGAGCATTTGAACCTTCTGTAATAGTTGCATATGAGTCCCTCAGTTGTCCTCAGTGTGAAAAGATGGATCTCAAAATCATACAGTCATTGTTGGAAAGGGTTCAAATACACAAAAATGCTGGAAAACCAAAGAATTTGTGGGACCTGAAGGATTTTTCTGAAGAACAGCGGGCAGTTTAACTGTTCAGGACAAACAAGGGACTTCACTTTATGTGAAATATCTTATTAAGGTCAGTACTAAAAAATAACATGCATTCTTTATGACTCCTCTTATTTTGGTAAAATAAATAACATTTTGCAGATTCTGCAAGGTGTGTAAACTTTTGACCTCAACTGTATGTACCTCAGTATCATCATTATTGTTATTATCTCTTTATTTATTATTGTTGCGTCAGGCCTGTCAAACGATTAATTGCGATTAATCGCATACAAAATAAAAGTTTGAGTTTGCCTAATATATGTGTGTAATCATGTGTATATATAAATACACAGAAATTAATGTATATATTAAAGAGAAATGTTATGTACAAAATATTTGTATTTATATAAAATATAAATTATATAAAAATTATAATAGATACATATACTTGTAAATATTTAAGTCTGCATTTATATATACATAATAATTACACACAGTACACACACATATATTAGGCAAACTAAAACTTTTATTTTATACGCGATTAATCGCAATTAATCATTTGACAGCCCTTAAAAAATATATATAATATGTTATATATAATATATCATCATATATATATATACACACACACACACACACAAATATATTGTTTAATTATTCATTGTAATTTAACCCACACTTTCATTGTGTCCCCCTTCTGTAATGCTTCTTGTTTCCAAAATGTTTCCAAATAAATCGTATAAAACTTGAAAAGTTCTTTGCGCATACTGAGGATTTGAACAAATCCCAACCCTAAGGCATTTGTGTTTAAATTCCTAAAGTATGTATGTATTGAATTTTTTTTTCATTTATTTATTTTTTATTCATTCATTCTTTTTTTTTCTCCCCCTTTTTACGTATTTATTTTAAAGTATTCCAAAAAACTTTTTATGATACTGTAAATTATTGTTCGAGGGTGTTGTATGTTTAGCTTGTGTAAACATGCAAATTTACGCAATCTTGAGATGATACATAAATTTACAAGGCAAACCAGTTTGTGTATATTTCCTTAAAGACATGTACACATCTGGATTTGCTTGCTGTGATTTTTAATTAAGTTAAATGAAAGTGTAAACATGTACTGACAGGTTTACTCTCATTTGTCTAACAGAATCATGCCAGTGATGTGGTTTATTCGCAGTACTTTTACAATCATTTTGTCTGTGAAGAGTGTGGGGTAACAGCAGCACATTGTGCTTAACATGTTCTTTTTTTTGTTTTTTAACAGAAACTTTTAGATGCATTTGAGGAACAGAATGTGGATGCATATACTGACGCTGTAAGACATGCACTTCCTGTTGCTTGTAAAACCTCTGGAAAGAATTTTAATTACACAAGAAGCATAGCTTCCAAGTTTCACTAAAAACGAGTTAGGCTGCTCACATGACATGCCTATTAATGTCTGTCACGATAATACTTTCAGGTAAAGGAGTATGACACCATCTCACGACTGGATCAGTGGCTCACCACCATGCTGCTTCGTATCAAGAAATCCATACAAGAAGACGAAAGTGACCTTCGCTAAGATCCTCTTTCTCCTCTCTGCCCCTTGCCGCTCGCTCTGCCTCGTGCCTTTAACACCCTGACTACAGTACAGACTATCGCCATCCCGCTCTCTTTTACCACCAGCTCAACTCTCAGTGCCTTAACGTCCTTGCTTTACCTCTCTCTGTCTATATGACACGGCCGTACCGCCAGACCTCAGAGAACACTAAAGAAAGGAAGGGCTGCTTGTTTAAATTGGATTTGAGGGAGCGTTGCATGAGAGCTGAAACCAGCTACAGTAATATTATGGGGTGCTGTGCACAACAAGCTTCAGGAATGCCTTGTGCTCTGGCTGAAACGGAGCACCTGTATTACTGAGCACAAAACACCTTTGTTCATTCTGTTCAATTCTTTAGTAGTGGCATATATATTTTTATTCTTATTGGAAAAAAACATACCCTGTATCTCTGCCGATTTTTTTGCTTGCTGATTCCTGCGTAGACTAATCTTGAAAAATGATTTAAAGTTTCAGTTTGTTTTTTTTGTTTTTTTTGACAGAAGAAGAAAAAAGTAAAATAAGGACTGATTTAATCTGCACAGTGTGATTTTATTGACCATCCAAAAAGGGAGAAACAAGTCACTTCTGTCTGTGATTTAGGGCATATGCTTAAGATTTTAAAGAACAAAAAGCACCTGAAAGGACTGAAGTTTTACACATCAAAAAATATATTACAGTAAATTGTATTTTATGTCAAAGAGAAAAGTAATTATAGGCCATTCTACAGAACTGAGCTGGAAAATTTTTTTGCATGCATCCAAACTGTATAATATCTAAGGTACATATTTCTAGTAATTGTGCAGCTAATTCATAGTGTATTTTTATAAGGTTTTGTAGCCTAATATGTGTCCTTTCCCCAAATTTGTCACTAGCGAAACGGTAATAATTTAATTAGAGGGGTTTTATCGACCTATTAAGATTTTGCATACATCTATGTTGTAAATATATACATACTTTTTATTTTATGAAAAAAATTTCAGAGGTAAATCAATAACAATCACAATTTTAACAATATTTCAAGTGTAATGTATGAGATTTGTTATATTTTGAATCAATTTTTTCCTTGTAAAAGGCTAAAAGATGATCATACTGATTTCAAAGTTAAGGATTCATTAGTTGAACCCAAAAATACCATAACATCTTAGCTGATAATTCAGTATACTTTATTTTTTACAAAACATCACATTTCTGTAGTAATGCTTTGGTAGTGACCACATCACATTACAGAATTTTAACTCTCATACTAAAACATACTAAAATACTAAAAATTTGCATAATTGTAGTCAAATTTTATTTCCCCCAAATAAAGGATTACATGTTCCCTTTTGTCAATGATGACATGTTTCAGTAGTGATAATTTTATGGGACAACACCCAAAAAACAAAGATGTCACTACCAAAACTCTACCAAATGTTTCAGTAGTAACAATTTTAGATACTTCTGAAGCTAGTTCAAAGATGCTAATCAGCATATGGTTAGCTAGCACAGTTCTGAACACAGGTACACATATAAAAACTAAGTGTTATGGAATAACTCCCAAAAAAGTGTTTAATTATATAAAAATGGTGTTCGGTAGTGACGTTCCTTAAAGTAACATTTACGTTTAAAGTAAGATTTTTAATACTTTTTTAAATACTTTTGAACACATTTACGTCAAAATGATGAGGTCTCTTCACTTACACCTTGTAGCTAAGAGAGAGTGACATAAATATTTCCTGATCCATATACAGTATGTAGGGGTGTAGTTAAAATCAGTCTTAGCCAATGGACTAAAACATACACTGACATCTAAATGCAGCGCACATTTTTAAAAGTTTCATAATTTACAAAGAAAATATAAAATAAAGATTTTTTTGAACTTCACTTTTTAAAAGAATCAAAAAGATTCTTTTAAAAACAACAATGCAAAAAAATACAATTATCTCAATATCATTTTCATAGTTGAAATTTATGGGTTAAAGTTCGGGAGAGTCACCTCCCAGTTGAAAGTACCCAATAAATTATGATTCTTTATATATATATATATAGCTTACTGATATTTGAATATATATACATTTTTAAAAATATATTAAGCTTACTGATATTTGAAATATTATTGTGGGTTTCAATAGATAAAAGGAAACATCTCAGATTTGAATTCTTAAATGCTTTTTAAATGCGTTTTAAAAAACACATGTAACAGTTTGCACCAATTCTGTAGAATGGCCCATATACTAATACTCAGAATGGCTCATTTAGAACTATATACAGGGGTTGGACGATGAAACTGAAACACCTGGTTTTAGACCACAATAATTATTAGTATGGTGTAGGGTTTCCTTTTGCCCCTAATACAGATACAAGTCCTGCGCAGTAGCCTAAGTGAGCCTTTCATCTTGGAGGAAAATATTTCCTGTTTTGCTCCTCCAAAATACCCCAAAGTGGCTCAAAAGTATTGCAGGTCAGGTTCATCTTCATGTACCTCAAACCACTCTGTCACATGTCTTGCTGTGTGTACTGGTGCATTATCAAGCTTGTACACAGCACTGCCTTCATGGTACAATGTTTGAACTACTGGGTGCACACATGGTCCTCCAGAATGGTTCAGTAGTCCAGAACATTAGCATTAGTGACCAAAGCTTTGGCTATAGCAGCCTGACCATAAATATTGGCCCTGTGGTATTTCCGATAACAGTTCTGGTGGAAACAGAACAGTCAAGGTGCACATTTGATTCTGCAGTGTGATGGCCAGGTGTGGTTATATGTTTTTTGGATACAGTCCAGGTTAATAACCCGGACATCCCTTTTAGACAGCATCTGCGTTGTGTTGCGTTGACAGTTACTCCTGTTGGATGTCTTTCGTCCTTCATGGTTGTATGCCACCCTGGATACCCTAGCTCTCTTTACATCACAAAGACTTGCTGTCCTGCAATTTGTCCTCTTTTGAACTCTGATATATGTCCTATATGTTGTGTGGACTGGATTATTTTATGTAGAGCTGTGCTACTGCACTGCTAATTCAGCATTCACACTCTTCTTCTTACTGATGGAACGTAAAATGAATGAAGACTGCCCTACAGGCCATATATATATATATATATATACAGTATATACACATACGGTATATACAGTGCACAGCATAAATGAGTACACCCCCTCTAAAACTTGACAAATTCAGCAATTACTCTTTACTTACCAGATGTCAGGGTTTGGACTTTGTGTTTTCTCCCCAGCCTTAGTTCCTGTATTTCCTTATTTTGTTCCCTTCCTGTTCTTGTTTGGTTAAATGATTACTCCTCAATCTCTTCCATATAGACATTTAACAGCGGACAAAGAAACTCTGAACAAAGCACTCTTTGAGTATACAACTTTATACAACTTAATGGGGGAGGAAGATGAGACAGACCTGGAAATCAATTAGGACACAATGGGAACAGGAACAGGAAAACCAAATATGGGCATAGGAAAACACAAGGGAAAACTAAGAAAATCACACAGAATAATCCATGACCCTGACACCAGACATGTTTTTTTTGGAGATATAATGATCCAGCAAGCCTGCTTGATCAATTACCAAAGAAAAATATCAACATTACTTAGAAAAATATATATATATTTTTTATCAAAGTGATAAAATGTTGTTGCAAAAATGAGTACAACCTCTTGAAAGTTACTAAATAAAACTAAAAAAACAATTAGTGTAGGTTTAAGGCAATTTTTGATCAACAGATAAGTATATTAAACCAAAACTTTTAAAGACAAGTAATTTCCTGACAATTAAAAGTGTTATATATAGCCTACTGAATCATACTTACAATTAATGCTGGCAACAATGGAACCACTTGAGAAAGAAATGCCAGGTGACTTATTTCTTAGCACAAAAGAGGAATACCAAATTATTATTTTAAATGTGAAAATATAGCAGAAGTAACACCGATATTCAAAAACAATGGACTTGTGACAAGGCTCCTGAAATATTCAGGTCTTTACTTTAAATTTTTATTTAGTGATGGGTAGAAGGAGCAGGAGAAAAAACATGCAAGTGTCTCAGAGCAGGCAAAAGCTATGAAAAGAGTGACACTTTATCTCACAGAGTACGACGCAGCCTGTAGAAGTGACATGCATTGTTATTGTCACCACTAGAATTACCTACTGTAGCCAAAGCACAATAAACTCATTTAACTTCTTCCAAACCCCATATTTACAAAATATAAACTTCTGGGAATCCATACTCTGGTCCAAGTCAGTCATTTCAGATCCAAAAGCATCCAAAATGTTCTGGTGTTGCTAGAGGAGGAGTACAGTGAGAAGTGCCTGGTACCCACAGTGACGTTCAGTTGTAGTAAAGCTCTTCTAGGGATGTATGAGTGCTAAAGGTGTGAGGGAGTTGTGCTTTATCAATGCTGTCATTGATGTAATATAAAGCCTTGAAACTGAAGATGCTGCCATCTCCTTATTCCTTGCGTTGTTGGGCATTTTTTCAACATGACAATGAAGGTATTCATTCTGCCAAGGTGAAAATCCTTCAGTGGGCATGTATTTCACTCAATCTTAACACTCTTGAGCAGCTGTGGGGGATTCTGGAGAGACGAGCTGAGCAAAACTCCGCATTAAGGACCCGGGCATTTAAGGAAGTCGTTTAAGGAAGGAGTTAAACAGGACAGATGTGGCATTTTGTGCATGAACTTGTACACTCAGTGCCAAAAAGAGTCAGAGCAGTGTACTTAAGTTCTGGAGGACACTAGAATATTATACATTTGCTGAATTAAATCTATGGTGTACTTATTTAGACTATAAAAGACTATAAAAAAACATCAGAAAATTAATTTATCCCTGTTTTTAATCTACATGACTTTTGACTATTATGACCTTGTATTATGTATTATGACTTTTGGGGTATAAATTAAGTTAAAACAGAATACTTGTTACAACATTTTAAGCCAATGTATTTAACTTAAAAGTAAACATCCATTGGAACATTTGTTAAACAAAGTATAATGTCTATTTGAATATATTTTCCAACTTTTGCATATCTGAAACACATTTGCTGATGAGCCTTTTCATATTAAAATGCAAATAGGAAGTATGACAAAACAGGCTTTTGAAAAAGGTTTACTTATTAGCATGTGATCCATAAAAGATTTTATGTGTTATGAACAGAGCTGCATTTTCTCAATGTGGTGTACAAACATGTTGAAGCCGCACATCGTGACTTATTTCTGAGAACAACCACTTCCTCACCACACTGAAGAATTAGAGATGCATTTTGCTTTTTATTTCATGTGAGCCCTGAGAAATATATATGAAGCCAGTTTCCGCCACTGAATACAAATAGTTAAGTGCAGATTTTTATCTCAGAGTTCTGACTTTTTTTTTCTCCGAATTTTGAATCGCAAATAACGTTATAGGCTGAACTCACAACTCTGACTTTTTTCGCAATTGCAAGTTTATATCTTACAATTCTGACTTTTTTCTCACAGTTCTGACTTATTCTTTCAGAAATGTGAAATATAAACATGCAACTGCAAGTTTTAAAGTGTGAAGGGAAAAAAGAGACTATTTTCTTACAATTGCGAGTTTTATATCTCACAGTTCTGACTTTATAACACTGTTGCATTTCTATCTTGCAAATTTGACTTTATTCCTCACAAGTTTGACTTTTTTCTCAGAATTGACCCTTTGCAAAATCCTCCTTAGTCACTGTTGCTATGTCCAACAAACCATGCTGCTCTCACACTACTCATCATGTTCTCATGCAGTGAAGCAAAGAAGAAACTGACAACACGCCACCAGACAAGAGCAGGTTACTTTTGGTATTTGGAATTTTTTTAGGGAATTCAATTGAGTTTTAGTCAGAATTGTCAGAATTGTGAGACAAAAAGTCACAACTTCCTTGTTTCATTTTTTATTCAGTGGCAGAAACAGGCTTCCATAGTATTCACTTGGCCTACATAATATGAAAAGATAATATAAACTAGCTAAACCCTGCTTAAAAAGTCGCTAAATGTTGCTTGATAACGTCATATGCTAATTAGCATATTCATGACGTCAGAGCGTCATATTGTCTTTCCTCTCTGTGCTCACATACTGCATTTTAATGCAGCCAAATTCTCAATTATATATTTTACTGTTTCTGTTGTCAGACAATGGAATGAATATGAAATACTAATTGAAACGCGGCCCATTGTGACATTATGATATAATTAGCTCCCGAAGATATTAATCTGCACTAAAATCCTGATTCATAATCACCACATTGTCTAAGGAAATCAAATACACATAGGAGTAGGTCAATGGCTGTGCTGTGATTTCGGCTATACTTGCTTGTGAAATAGAGTTAGAAGCAACAGAATATCTATTTTAACTGTTCAGCTTCTCGTTATTTCCCTATTGTGGATAATGAACCGGAAGTCTTACCCACAGTCTTACTTGTGCGTTGAAGAAAAAAGTGGATTGGCGAAAGTAAGAGACTGTAAGTTTTAGTTGCTTTTATCTTGTAAATGCGAATTTTGTTATTGTTTTGAAACACACAAGCTTATATATAACCTTAAGGCTAACACATTCATACTAAAAGCCAAAAAACTTAAATTTCGATTTAATGGACTCGAAAACTAGAGATATTCGAATTTTCGTACAACTCGTTCATGCCCTCAAAATATTTTTGATGTGCTCTTGCAATTATTTGAGCAATGTAATGGCTTGTAATTCGTAAATGTCTCTCACTGTACATTGCTATTATTGTTGGTATGGTGGTACGAACTGTAGCGTACACATTACAAATGCACTTTATTACTAAAATACCCTCAGTCGGTAATTGGAAGCTGGCCTGGAAATACTATTGTTCATCGCTATGTTTTACAGATGATAATATCAAAACAAACCCCAGACCGTTTAATCACCTAAGCAAATGTCTAGCATTCACGCTTCTGTTTAATAAAATAATAATTAAAAAAAAAAAAAAAAAAAAAACTCGTTTGAGAGTCGTGCCCAGGTGTGTTTGTCTGATGAGCACCAATCATAAACAGTCAGGTGCCGCTAGAAAGGAGGAGAAGGTTGACCTAGCACTTTCATAATCTCTGACTACTACACTAAGAAACAACACGCACACCGTGGTGGGCAGTGACAACGTGGTTTCCTTTCCTCAAGACGATCAGTTTGGACTAAGAATGTTAACAGACGCTCCCACGGTAAGTCTTGCTATGTTTTTCCTCATTGTTCTGTTCAAAAACTTAATCTTAATATGTTTAACCTTGTTTCAATCAAACTGGCAGTTTAAAATGCCAGTCACAAAGAATTTAAAGTGGCACAGTGTGAAATACTATACTGAACTATTACTATTGCTAGATATTATTCATTCATGTGTTCAAATCTTTTGTAAATTCTTAACATCGCGATAAATTAATATAAACGTAATATAAATTCTGATTTCTTCTAACGTTACATATATACATATTTCGGTATTTTGGCAGAAACTATGCTTTATATATAGTGTTTAACATGAAGCAGCCGTCATTATTCCACCATAAATATTTAAAACTGTAGTATGCATGTTAAATTTGGAATTAAAAGCGTTATTTTTGCTTGCGACTATTGACTAATGAGTCAAGAGAGATATTGTAAAAATCATAGTTTACTAGATTACTTGTGGTTTATTCATAAAAATGAAACGGAAGGCTTTAAGATACAGCCACAATCCGTATAACGTTATCTGCTTTATCAGTTAAAAAATAAGGCCAGTATCTGCTGTATAGGCAAAAATACTAAGGTAATAGATCAGGTTGCATGGCTTGAACTTTTTAAATCAAATGCCAGATTAATAACATTACATTCTCTGATTGACACTGATCCACCTACATTGGAAATATTTACTAAAGGAGTTTCTAACACCAGTGCACACTTTCTCTCAATATGTCGTCTGTCTTTAAGCTCAGTGACCTCACGGGACTGAAATGTACTTTGTTTCAGAGCCTGTGCTGTTTAATTAATCACCCGAGACTAGTTTTCCAGCAAATTAAAAGGTTGTGCCTAATTTTAGATCCACATACAAATGCTGTTTATGCAATTAGTAAGAACAAAATAATATTAGTAATTAATTTGCTGTGTGGAAATACTGGCATTGACAAAGCTCTATCTAGGGTGTAAGAAAATATCGATACACGTGAGTATCTTGATATTTTGTTTGGCGATACTGTATCGATTCTCAAAAACGGAATATCGATATTAAAAAAAAATCGTACAAGATTCATGGCAGGTGCTTCGTTTTGAGTTTATATCCGCTAGATGGCAGTCTTATCTCTGAACTTAAACAGTGACAGGAAATATTAGCATAAAGGCACGCCAGTAATGTTATCGTTAAGATAGTTCGCTGCTAGTAATGGAGGATGTTCCTTCTCCCACTTTATTTATGTAATTCTTAAGTTCAGATCAAAATGTTATGACATTGTCCTCCGGTTTCACAGACCAGGCTTAAGCCTAGTCCCAGACTAAAATGTGAGTCTGATGAGACATCTACATTAATCCGGATACATTTGAAAACGGAGTTTTCGTTTTAAAACGCTCCCCGTCCACACTAGCGTTTTCCAAATGTTTCTCATCCACACTGAAACGTAGGAAAACGTTAAATTCGCTATACTGCGCATGCGTAAAAACTCACTGAGATGATACAGACGGAACAGACATAAGTTTTCACGCAATTCTTGGCAGGATCATTATATTTAAGGAAATATATCATTCACTGACGCGTCCATGTCGCGCGCTTTCATGTTTGATCTAAAAAGCAGCTGCCCTCACCTTTAGCTGCAGGAGTCAGGACAGCAACTGTGAGTACATTTTCTGTCATCTTTTTAGGACTGTAATATGAAGAGTGTACAAATATATTTTAAGCAGCAGTGTGAAAGTGAAAAGCACATAACAGCCACAATTATCGGTATAGACCATTTCGCTAGATGTAAACAATACTGGTCCAGAAGCACTTCCTGTTTTTTTGTTTTTTATTTTTATTTTTTAAATTCACATATACAAATACATCTTAAAGGTGCTAATGTAACATTTCCATCCAGTCAAATGTTATGTTGGTTGTATTTTTTTGTGATTGTTTGTGTAAAGTAAAAAAAAAAAAGAAACAGGAAGTGTATCGGGACCAGTATGTTTACATCTAGCGAAATGGTCTAAAAACATAGATATCTATTGGTAGAATATGTGTCACATGACTAAACACGCGTCATCGTTTTTAAAAGCCTCCGTTTTCACAGTCCACACTACAACGCGAAAACGGCGTTTTCAAATTTATCCACTTTGGAGAGCGTTTTCAAAAAGCTCTGTTTTCCTTGACCAAAAACATCCTCAGTGTGGACAGAAGGCCAAAACGGAGAGAAAAAGATTCCTTTTTTAAACGAAAACGTATTAGTGTGGACATGGCCTTAGTTTCAACCAGGGGCGTAGCCAAAATAGATGCAAAAATATATATATTTTTATAATCGTATAAACATGGGCGGCGCTACATAGGGGCTACCAGCTGCTTAAGCACCCACAAGAAAGCAAACCCATAGCACCGCCATACATAAATTAAATAAAACAAATACATTTGACTCATTACGCAAGCATAACTCCTGCATTGCAGTATAACCTGACGTGATTAGCAGGCGCACTTTTCGAAATGTCACAGCATTTCATTTTAAAAACGAAAAATGCCAAGTAGGCCTGCCAAAGACTAAAGATTTTTCTAGTTAACTATTCACACGTTTATATTTAAATTGAATAATATAATAACATACTAACCGTCCTTTAATATATAGGCGTATAGACTATTCTGCACTCAAGCGCGCGCATAAAGACTGCTCCAGCAAAAGTATTGATTATGAATGTGTGTGTGGGGGGGGGGGGGGAGGAAACATTTGAATTATTTGTTAATAAACTAGTGCTTTCTTCTCAGTCAGTGTCAGCTGAAAAGATGAAGTTGCCAAATGCCGACGCTACACTGGCCATCTCCGCATAAACGTCTTTAATAATAGTAATGTACCTTTTCATTCCGACTGCATAATCAGAGATTTTTTTTTTTTTTTTTTAATTGGTTCGTTTAATAGGCATCATTTTAAGCATTCTATGAATTTCTTTGTGAGCAAAGGAGCCGGTTCATTGCTGTAACGTGCTCCATTTCACTGAGACGGAAGAAAGCACAACCCCTGTTTTACAAAAGCACAACATTTCGGTGTTATGAAAGTGTACATAAATCAGAAAAAGTTCTTTCCGCAGGAAAAATTGCATGGGATTGCGCTGGCGCCTCCGTGCCATGCAGTAAGCACAACAGGTTAATAATTAAGTTGATAGGCGCACGTACAGTGCATATATTTTCATCTAAAAGAAGCAGCTGTGGGGATGCCTAAAACACAGTGGCGATTCTAGACAAATTTTACTAGGGGGGCCAAGAAGGGGCCAGTGTTTAACCAGAGGGGCACATTAAAAAATGACAACAAATGATATTTAAAGATTATAAACTTTATTTTACTTTAAAATCATACAAACATTTATTATGTACAAGAGTGAGTGCAGGTGCAAAAGAGGTAGGGCCATAAAAAAAATGATAAATACAGTACAGTGTACAAATACAGTGTTAGTTAGTTGCTGCTGCGCTCTCATTCACCGAGCAGCGCCACAGTGTTTCGGTGCGCCGCTCTAATTTACCCGTGTAGAACGATGCGTCGCATTAGTTCCGCTTTTGGCGCTCGTGTGTAAAATCTTAATAAATTCATAATTGTTTTATTTGGTCAGCACGGGGGGGCCACAGGGGTGGCCAGGGACATGTCTACAGAGGCACGGGCCTCCCTAGGCCTCCGTGTAGAACCGCCACTGCTAAAACAGGACCTGAATCTGGAACAATGGCGAATTCTCTCTCTTTATTCTTTCTTTCTGTCTGTCTTTCTTTCTTTCTTTCTTTCTTTCTTTCTTTTTGTTTGATTGTTTACACACTTCCTGTAACTTTGTAGGGGAGCGCGGGACACAACCTAACACTTTTTGAATTTCTCAGTTTGTGTAAATCCACGTGGTGTTCAGAGGATAATTTTTTTTTGTCAACGTTAATTTCACACTTGTCTTGTACAAATATGATGCTTTGTTACAATAATTACAGTGTATACGTTTTTCGTTATTTACCTCAAAAGAAAGGAAGTGAAAAGTGACAACATGCCCCCTATGTGGGGTACATTGTAACATGCGAGGGACACGTTATAACATGACCATATGACAGCTTAAAATGTTATCTGATCGAATAAAAAAAAATATATATATATACACGACAAACGAAAATATTTTGTCAATAAAATAAATATATTAACTTTTTCATATAAAATAATGGCGTTTTTTAAGAATTAAAAAAAAAAAAAAAAAAATAGCGAAACACAGCTATACAATATAGTTCAAAACAATGTGCGCAAACACATTTTGGTGGCAACACCAAAGCAAGCTCCCATCCGTAGTTTTTGGGGATTTATAGTCTGACAAACACAGTTGTGTTCACAAATATTGCATTACCATTAAGTAATCATCTATACCGTTTAAAATAAAAAATAAATAACGTTTCAATATCCATCATGGCACCAAGTCAATAAACAATATAAGAAAACTTTATATACTAAAACAGGTTATAAATGTTTCTGAGCTTGTATCCCTAAAGAAGATATGCGATTCTATTAAATTACTACTTAGATGGTATAAATCATGTTTTAGTGCAAGTTTAAGATGTCGATTATTTAGTGTTAATTTCCTAACATTAGAAAAAAATATAATAATATCAAAGCACTGAAACTGTAACAGTTTTTGAAATAATGTTTAATTTACTGTTATTAACAGAGGTGGGAATGTCTGTAGTCACTCATAACACACTATCAACCATATACTCCAGCAACACCCCAGCAACTGCATAGCAAGAGCCTATCAACCACCCAGAATAGCCTAGCAACCAACTAGCAACACTTTACTAAAATTATTTATGTTTCAAACAAGACTTTAAGACAAGCCAGAATAAATTTGTCTTTCAAACGTTTCAATTTAGTTATTACAGGTATGGGCTGAGCTTTTTTGGTTACGCTGTCATCACTGCAGCTGAAAAGTAGCACATGAAACACTGCTTACATTTATATTTTATTCTGTGATAATTCTGGGGTGGCACAGCTTTTTCTTAGGGTGGCAGTTGCCACCCAGTGCCACCCCGGTAGATCCGCCCCTGGCTCTCATAGAACACCAGACACAAAAACGAGCCAAAATGCTTTACATTTCTTGAAATAATAATTTCTCAACGTTAAACACTGACAAAAACATCATTGTCATTATCTTTATTCACCTGTTTCTTGTGGTTTCTTTTTGTAAAATCCATAAAAGTAAATAGTGAAAACTACATGGCTAATGTGATAGAATAGCATAGTTTAATATAGCGGGGTAGATTGTAACGCAGTGTTAAAACGTTCCCCTATAAGCGCGACGAATATAAAAGTGGTTAGTGTCTTCTTCTGACTTGCCAAGCATCAATAAACTGATAAATAACAGATTGGCGATTAAAATAATAGCATGTTTGTCTCATTTTAAATGAATACTAAAAACTGAGAAGAAAAATGTACTTCAGCCCAAAATTTACTTTTACTACGGTAAAATAAATATTCAACGATATCATCAAAAGGCTTTTGAATTTTGGCGCACTTTTTTCTCTGTGTAGTGTTGCTATGGCAACTAAATTCTCTAAATTTGGTTATGCTATCCACAAGTTTCCGGGGGTCGCTACTGTAAAAAAGAACGTGGGTACAACTTCTGGTGAGGCGGCGGACGTAGTATACCGTAGTATAATTGTATTTTGTGTGCTAATTAGCGAAGAGGCTAAGTGTTTTTTGGACCATTGTTTACTTTGTAAAGATGCACATCTTTATGAGAGATGTCATTACGTTCTTAGGGAAAACATATGCTCTTCGAATTTGTGTTCCCACAACATTAGCAAGTTTGGATCGCTAAATCTTGAATGACTGTAGTGAAATGACATTTGAACCGTGTTAAAGGGCATGCCAGATGAAGCCTCGATTCGAGGCTTGTTAAGGTAGAAATCCCTTTCGTAGAAGCCTCACTTTCTGTCCAGTCGTGCGCGATTCACTTTGCGTGTCCTAATGTTTGACCCCTAGATCTTACTTTGCGAGTACATTTTCTTTGGGACCTATTTAATAATTACATTTTTTAGATACCCAGTCATACAAGTAATATGAAGAATACAAATTATTTCAGGAAAATTAAATATTTGCCATATGCAATTAATATATGTGTACACTATTCTTCTATTACATCATATTGATATTCATACTGTCATTTAATGGCACTGTTCAATGGGTAAATTAATTTATCAGAGTAAGAAATTCAACAAACAAACACACACACTGTTTGGCTTTTATTTGTGCATATAATATGAATCAATCTATGAACATTGTGGTGAATGCTTCTTCCGACGGAACTTGCATGCTTTTGGCTGCTTTATTTTTTACTAACCACCAGATCGCGCTGTTTTTGACACTCTCGAAGCTTTGAATCTTTTCCTGAAACAGAGGAAAGTTTCGGTGCTTTACGAGGCTTCATTTGCCCGTCACTCCTGTCAGCTGTTGAATGAATGAGTGTCACGTCCCGCTTGTTTACTTTGAACCGGAAGATGCTCCCACTTTTGACAGGCCTTATGGGGCGTAGGAAACTTGTGGATAGTGTGTGTGGAAATATTTAAACCACGTGTGTTACAATTAACCCCGCGTTACTTAATACAAGTTTTATCTGTAAGTAGGCCTACTTGTTTACACAATCACGTTTACAGAATAATTGCGTTTATTTTCTTTAAATACAGTTCTTAATACAACATATAATTTTACCGTTTAAACATCAAGCATATGTGAACGTTTAAACTGCTTAATTTGTGTGTAAAGCCTATTATGTGAAAAAAGCTTATTCTGGCCAGTATAAATGCAACATGCTATTCTATCATTCATTCTTTCTTTTCTTTTCTTTTCTTTTCTATTTATTTTTATTTTTTCGTCGGCTATTAAAAATGCCTTGCAGATTGTGCAAATTGTATGTAACTTACGACTGAAAAATTAAAGTGAATGAAGTGAAAATTAAATAAAGTCTGTTGCAGCATTTCATTTTTTGATTGTCGTTGGCCGTCTTGAGGAGCGAGAAAGCTTCGGAGAATGGCTCATAAAAAGACGAGGATGTGAATACTTTTTACACGTCGGAACCTAAAATAACGGTATGCGTGGACATTTCACATGAAATTTGGTCAGTGAGGGGGAAGTTGTAGGGACAAGAAAAATAGGCTACAACCGCATCTCTGGTTATTTTAATGTAGCTATCTCTAATGTTAGTAATACCAGTCGTTTTTTTTTTTTTTTTTTGCACATCAATAAATGTGGCACACCCAGTTTTTCTGAGGCACACCCGAAGTCTCTTTTCTGGCTACGCTACTGGTTTCAACTGAAAGAAACTTGCACTGCTTGATCTTAAAACATGCCAGTGCCTTTGTATGTTACAATTATAAACTTAAACTTAAACCTAAACCTTTAAAGCAGGGTCTAAAATGGTCTGTTTATAAAACCTTACATTTTATACATTTAATAACTAAAGAACCCTGCATGCATTTTATTTTCCCCCTTTACTTGTACTGCACAAAAAGTAATTCAATAAGACCGTAACAGGGACTGATCTTTTGAACTTTTTGAACTGAACTTTTTGCGAAGGTTTGCATATGGTGGTGTGTACAAATTTTCTTTAAAGTATAACCTATTCTTAAAATAAGAAATATCCCAATATAGCGCCTTGTTTACAGTATCGCAGTGTATCGCAACATCGTATCGCAACCCCTGTATTGCACCAATTTTCATTTTTGAGCGATCTGCATCTTAACTGTCAGCCAGCATTGTTTCCGCACACAAACCACTTTTAGAGGAAACATTCTGGTATTTTTTTGGTATGGTATTTGAGGTTTTCATATAACTAACCAACTGTTTGACTGTCACATTCTTGTCTGCTAGGCTCACAGCTGAACTTGACGTCAATGGGAATCTAATCGAAGACACTGAATTCACTGGAAGTTGCTGCTTGTAGAAAGCAAATGTACACTCAGCTAACATTGATCCACAAGGGTGAATCAAGACGCAGCGCTTCAAATACGTTGTTTTGTAAAAACCCACCATTTCCTGTAAAGGCCAACATCCTAATTTGCTTCTCAAGAGTGCGCTTCTCCTAACAGTTGTTGTAAAATGAGAAAGAAGTATATGAAATTGCTACTCGTTGCCCTAGCTAGCAGCTTCTGCATTGTCATTTTCTTTTCTAAAGTAAAGGACGTGGAGCACACCCAAGGAGACTTGACCAAGATCCCTTCGGTTCCAGCTGCCACACCTGGAAAACCTACAACTGTAGTGATAAGCACTATCAAAAAGAAAGGCAAAAGTGTTGCGCCGTTTGAACTTCCACCCCTTACAATTTCTGAGGCGTTCAGAAAAGACGTTCCCAAAAACGGTGCTTACTGGAACCGGAAGCTTCATTCTCTCCTCAGGCAGTTTGACTCCACTGACAATCAAACGCACAAAGACCCACGCGCCAAGTTTCAATGTCAGCCTGAGAGTTTTGAGTTGCTACAGACGAACATTCAGGATATTCATTCGTACCCTCTACTTTATGGAGATTTCCTTAGAGGCATGGAGTGTCGGGACCCGCCACTTCTTATCAATCAGCCTGACAAGTGTGAGAGCGGAGAGGATCAAATGTTCCTTCTCTTTGCGATCAAATCCATCCCAAGGCACTTCGAGAGGCGCCAAGCAATCCGAGAGACCTGGGGAAGAGAAGGCTCGTATAAAGACAGGCTCTGGGTACGAACCGTCTTTCTGCTGGGCCGATCATCTGAGGATGATCCCAGTCTCGACAAACTGATTTCATTCGAAGCACAGCAGTTTAAAGACCTTCTCGTCTGGGATTTTCATGACTCCTTTTACAACTTGACTCTTAAGGAGCATGTGTTCTTCAAGTGGATGCTTAAGAACTGCCCTAACGTGTCTTTCATTTTTAAGGGTGACGATGATGTTTTTGCTAACACTCAAGCGATACTGGATTATCTGAAGTCTCTGAAGCCCGAAGAGGCCACGGCGTTGTACACCGGGCAGGTCATTTCTGACGCCAACCCGTTACGGGACCCTAAAATCAAATATTATGTTCCTCAGTCCTTCTACGAAGGTTCTTACCCTCCTTATGCTGGAGGTGGTGGATTCCTCTTTTCTGGAAACCTTGTCCCATCTCTGTACCACGTTTCCTTTTACATACCCTTCTTCCCTATTGATGACGTCTACACCGGGATGAGTTTTAAGGCACTTGGAATCACTGCAGTGAAACATGACGGTTTTAAGACCTTTGACATTCGGGAACAAGATCGAGAAAACCCCTGTGTGCACAAAGACCTGCTCTTGGTGCACCAGCGTGATCCTCAGCAGACCATGAGACTGTGGAGAAATATGCATAGCGCCATGCTGACCTGCTGATGTTTGTACACTATAAACACTATTGTGTTCAGCTGTTGTGCTTGATAAAACCCATGTTGGAGACAAATGAGCTGGTGAAATTTTCTGGGGACAACACTGAGCATTAAAGTACCTCTAAAGAGACTGCATGAAGACTTTTGTTTTCAGTTGGGTTTTATTGCTTTGAATATTACACTTGATGTGTAAAAATTGTGGCTGACACCATCATGTCTTATGTTTCTGTACAGCTGACATTGAGAGAGGTTAACTTTATAGGTTAACTTTAAGGGATATAACTTTTAATAGATTAACTAACAGTGAATGAGAATTCTGTTGTCATTCACTTATCCTTGTCATTCTAAACTCGTACAGAACAAGTTTTGCTTTGTTGTGCAGAGCATGGATGTTTAGACCGTTTCAGATGTTTCTGGATCAGATCGTGGTCCTGGGCCCATATTCAAAAAATGTTTTATCTTACCAGTAAATAGCAATAAAAGTTTTTTAGCTATAAGTTTTCTCTTAAAACCTATTCACAAAGCTGCTGAGACAAACTTTTACTAAGGAATTGAGAGAAGTCCTAAAGGGGTCATCGTATGCAAAGTTCACTTTTACATGGTGTTTGAACATAAATGTGTGTTGGCAGTGTATGTACACAACCACCCTAAAATGATAAAAAGGGTCTTTTTTTACACTACTATTGAGAAATTTTAACCAAAGCATGTTATAGGCTTTTCAATAAGACCCAAAGGATCATATCAACTTATGGAAAATGGGCACCTGATGACCCCTTTAAGCTAAGACTATGGGAGGGGTTGACCTCATTGCTATGGATGATGTCACCATGCTGACTGACTATGCAAACAGTGATTGGCTGATAGGGAAGGGGTCTCTGTCAGAGATTTGTTCATAGAAATATTGTAGAGTGCGATGGTATATTGCCATGTTCAAATAAAGGTTTAAAAATAAAAATGTTGCCACATTTAAATAAAGATTTTAAAATGTAGGCTAAGTGTCACTAAGTAGCCTCTCACAAGTGCGCTTCTCGTAAACAAGTAGAGGATATGCATATAAACAGCCTTTTAATGAACAGAGTAGAATAATCATGGCTGATGGTAAAACATGCAAATGTAAAAGAAAACCAAACTGGACACTAGAACAGCTGTTACTTCTTGCCCAACCTGTTATTGAAAACAAGGATGTAATCAAAGGGAAATTTGGAATTGGGGTAACTTCCGAAGCCAAAAAAAGATGTGTGGGAAAACGTGTGCAAGTAAATGCAGCGTGTTTCTAAAATGTTTACATTCCGAGGCAGATTGCCATTTTACCCTGCTGAAAAAAACCCAATAGAAACCATCACAAAAGTTGTAATGGTTTCATTGGTTATAATGGGATTGTACTGGTTTTAATGGTAACTGTAATGGTGTCTGTTGATCTCTACTGGTATTTGGTCACTTTCTGTTGGTGGCTTGTTAAAACCACTAAATCCTAATGGAACATGTCCCAAAACAAAACTTTTTAATGGTTTTAATGGTTAAAAGTTGATGGTTTGTAATGGTATTTATAGTGAAAACCATTAAAATTCCTGGTTTGTATTGTTTTTTTTTTGTTTTGTTTTTTTTTTAGATAGGATATTTTTTGAGGTCTTAGTGACTTAGGAGGCCTCTTCACTGCTCCTAACGTTTCACAGATTTATGAGCTAGTTTTAGTGCTAAAACGCTTTAAGAAATACCCTTAGAGCAAAATTTAAGAGTCCTAAATTGTGATCCTGGACCACAAAACCAGTCATAAGTCGCACGAGTATATTTGTGGCAAAAGCCAACAATACATTGTATGGGTCAAAATTATCGTTTTTTCTTTTATGCCAAAAATCATTAGGATATTAGGTAAAGATCATGTTCCATGAAGATATTTAAAAAAATTTCCTACTGTAAATATATCAAAACTTATTTTTGATTAGTAATATGCATTGCTAAAAACTTCATTTGGACAACTTTAAAGGTGATTTTCACGATAGTTTTATTTTATTTTTTTTTATTTTTTTTTTTTTGCATCCTCAGATTCCAGGAGTAGTCATATCTCGGCCAAATCTTGTCCTATCCTAACAAACCATACATCAATGGAAAACTTATTTATTCAGCTTTAAGACAATGTAAAAATCTCAATTTCAAAAAACTGACCCTTATGACTAGTTTTGTGATCCAGGATCACAATTTAGGATTGACACGCCCGTTATTTTTAAGATTTTCTCCTAAATCAGTAAGTTATGAGCTACTTTTAGCCTTAAGATGTTTTGTGAATACGGGCCCAGATCTTTAAAGCTCCAAAAAAGGCATAAAGGTAGTGTGAAAGCAACCCATATGGTTCAACTGGAGTATCATGATCATCCCAGCAAGCACACAATGTCATAAGATGTTGATATTAGGTTAAATTTCAGTTGTGATGTCAGGTGACCAAAATTCAATGTTAGTTCAACGTCTAATGTTACCGTTAATTTGATGTCCAATACCGAAGTCAGTTGACATTGATATCTTGTTGTTTTTAGGTTGTGTAACCAACATTAAGTCAACATCAAATTGACGTCAAATGCTGACAATCAACCCGATTTTCATTCTTACCCAAAATGCAATGTCTGAAGTTGGGGTCCAATGTCAGCCTGACATTATAATGACGTCCGGTGCTTGCTGGGATGTTGTATGATCAATGGATCACAGTTTATTTTATTCACTCTCAAAAAAAAAAAAAACACCATACATGGAAACAGAAACCTTAAAATGGGATTGTTCACCTAAGAAGTCAAAGCCAAGTCAATGGCAACCATGCTTCAAAATATCTTCTTTTGTGGTGCACAGAAAAAAAAAATAAAGGCCCAGGTTTTTTTTTTTTTTTTTTTTTTTTTTTTTTGTAAGTGAATGCAGGCATTCGACATGAAAGCTTTATCTTTGTCCAGCATCTGCTCTGTTTTTCTCCGTAAGTTATGACTGATAAAAATGTCTCTGTACTCTTTCAAACTAAAGTTGCTGCTATCTCATAACCCTCTCACACAAGTGCTTGTCAATGCGGCCGCCTGTTGTTGCAGTCTTCGCTGTTTTCTTCTTGTTCCGTCTCTTTAGTTTTGTTTGTCTACTGTTAAACAACAGTCTGGGCCAGTGTTCGCACTTTGTGTAAAAACTGATTAGTGCAAAACCTGGAATGCATATGCGTGACAAAAATTGGATGGTGCACTCACACCCTCGCATTCACACAAAACCAAAATATTCTCTATCCTTAATTCATATAGTTTTGGAATGACTTTATTTGATATATTACATAATTTGGTCACATTTTGATCCAGTCATCATACAGAGTGACTTAGATTATGCAATACTAGTAAAGCTGATAGATTTATTCACACTGCTTTTATGTCCTATTTTGGAGTTCAAAACATTTTGTACCTTGTTGACTGCATTTTTTGTCCTTTTTTTGGTCTATTCTTCATAATGTGTTCTGTGTTAAATTTTAAAAACAAAAGACTATTTAACAAGTTTCCAAGCAAGTTGGATTTGCGTGTGTAAATGATGAGGATGGCAGTATTCCTTGAAAATACTTGTTATTGGGAACCACATTTCCTGGAACACTAGCATAGTGGCAGATTAATGACTTTTTTTCCCATCAGCCATCATTTATCAAACTGTTGATCTGCGATAACAGTTGACTTATTTTTACACACATCACTGTGTCTACTAAACCTAGTCATAAGTTAAAAGAAAAAAGTAACAAGTATGAGATGTTTTTGAAGTTCAGACTGTGTGCTTAAACTATCTTTTAATGTGTCTAGACTGTTATATCATTTTCTCTTTGAATATCCAGGTGTGTCTGTGTGAATTATATTGAACTGCACAAATGAAACACAATATTAAGTTCATTATTAAGTCCATTGTTCATTAAAGTAAATAAGTGAGTGTTGTATCTGAAATAAGAACCTAACAAAACTCAGTTTGCTGATTCTGTTTAACTTTAAAGGTGATTTTCTCAATAGTTGGATTTTTTTGCACCCTTAGATTCCAGGTTTTCAAATAGTCATACCTTGGCCAAATCTTGTCCTATCCTAACAAACCATACATCAATGGAAAACTTATTTATTCAGCTTTAAGACAATGTAAAAAATCAAATTTTCAAAAAAAATTCAAAAAACTGACCCTTATGACTAGTTTTGTGATCCAGGATCACAATTTAGGATTGACACGCCCGTTATTTTTAAGATTTTCTCCTAAATCGGTAAGTTATGAGCTACTTTTAGCCGTAAGATGTTTTGTGAATACGGGCCCAGATCTTTTAATGTGTCTAGACTGTTATATCGTTTTCTCTTTGAATATCCAGGTGTGTCTGTGTGAATTGTATTGAACTGCACAAATGAAACACAATATTAAGTTCATTATTAAGTTCATTAAAGTAAATAAATGAGTGTTGTATCTGAAATAAGAATCTAACGAAACTCAGTTTGCTGATTCTGTTTCAGCAAGAACTTTTTAGGATTGAGTTTCAATTTCATTTTGAATATAGAGAAAGCAGGCAATGATAAAGGAATGAGGAAGCTGTTGGTGTGTGAACCGCTATAGACAAAGCACTGTTTTGTTAGAGTCTGCATGTGTAACCCCTCTTCTGGTTCTCATGTTCGATTCCCCGGAAAAAAAACTGCCAAAAAATCATACAAATAAGAATAATCAAAGTAAATACACAGAAATGAAAGAAATACAAAAGATTCCATATACACGTGGTGTGCTCGGTCACATGTAAAATACATGAAGCAATTACTCGTCAGTTGCGATCTTCATATCGCTCCAGTATCAAGTAAAAGAGTTTTCGATACATTTCTAGATGGATATATTTGATTTTAAAAGAATAGAAAATAAATCGTTCAGCAATTTCAGATATTTAACCGGAGAGACATTTGACCTGCCATTCATCTCAACAGCTCGTCTTGAACTGACAAGAAAATGGCTGACGTAGCTAACTATTAATTCTTATTGCCTGTAGGTGTCTCCAAAACGTTCTTGTTTAGGTGTATTAACAATGAACAATGAATGATTTTTACGATTACAACAAGCATTTTTTTGCACAATTCATAATAATTTCCTTTTTTACCCTGTTATGCATGCTTTAACAAGCAGACTGTATCATCAAATGGGAGAAAGATACATATTTTAAAGGGGTCATCAGATGCCCGTTTTCCACAAGTTGATACGATTCTTTAGGGTCTTAATAAAAAGTCTATAATATACTTTGGTTAAAAATTCTCAATGGTAGTGTAAAACAACACCCTTTTTACCTTGTCAAAATGAGCTTTGCAAAAATCAACCCATTCTGAGGGATTGTTCCTTTAAATGTTAATGAGCTCTGCTCGCCCCGCCCCTCTCTTCACTCTGTGGAGTGACGAGCTGCTCTGAGAGATTGTTTACTTTAGCCGCATTTACTGTGTTTAGCCGCGAAACTTGCTAACTAGCACGTTTTTAGGAAAGGTGATTGCAGAGATTCATAAAAAAAACTTATACTCACTTCTGCTGTAAGTGAAGCTGGATCACGAATGATTTGCGCGAACAGACGCTTTTATGTAGATCGGGAGGCGCATTCCCTTCACAAACAAATGTAATCCACTGCATCTTCAGCAGCTCAGATGTCAGGAGTAAATGACGACCACTATGTTCATTATTACATCCAGCAACACAACACCTCAATTGCTCAATCTGAGATATTCTTGTCTAACTTAAATCCCTGCTCCGGCATCCAAACAATGGAGGTCTGACTTTTACAGCTGATCTGAGGTAAGACGCTCATGTCAATCAACTATGGTGCGAGCGTCCTCTGTTGGTGTGACGCCACACCGACAGGCATCTGAGAATGGCTCGATTTGAAAAAGGGGATATTATTTTTACAGATTAATTAAAAGCCACTGCATGGGTTTTTATCATTATAGGGTAGATTTGTACATACACTGCCAATGTTCAAACAACATGTAAAAGTGAACTTTGCGTCTGATGACCTCTTTAATGTGTTTGTGTTTGTTAACAATATGTTTGCATTCTGCATTCTCTCAGTTTTGCGTTCCCTTGAGAATCTTTGTCTTCACTCAAAAAACTTTTGCGTTCTCTTGAAAAAGTATTACGTTCCTCTGTTCCCTTGCAAAACTGTCAAAATACAGGGTTAATTCAGAATGACTGCAATGCCTCTGCTGCTAACATTGTTTTGTTGGCGTACAGAGGATGTTTAGGTAAAGCTATCTAGTTGATGTAGCTGTTTTCTTGTCTGTATTTGCATGAACAGGCTTGAGGTAAATCTAAATGACGTATTGTTTTCAGTACTTGCATTTTTGTGTAATTTTGCAGTTGCATTCTTACTCGTTGACTGAGGCGTCAATAACTCTCATAAGTGCATATAGGCCGTTTTTAAAAGATTTTATGCATTTGGTCATTAATTATGCTAGTGGTTTTTTTTTCAGCGTTGTGTTCAGCACTTTCCACATAAAGTTAAGGTCGAAACACACACCTTGCTGAATCTAAAATTTTTTAAATATTTTACCAAAATAAGAGGGTTCATGCAAAATGCATGTTATTTTTTATTTAGTAATGACCAGAATAAAATATTTCACATAAAAGACATTTAGTCCTCATATGCAACTATTACAGAAGGTTCAAATGCTCACTGATGCTCCAGAAGGAAAAAACGATGCATTAAGAGCCAGGGGTGAAAACTTTTGAACAGAAAGAAGATGTGTACATTTTTCTTATTTTGCCTAAATGTCATACTTTGGTACAACTGTACTGCCCTTCAGAAGCTACAGAAGATACTTACATGTTTCCCAGAAGAAGTTAAATTTACCCTGATCTTCAAATTCAAAAAGTTTTCACCTCCTGGCTCTTGATGCATCATTTTTCCTTCTGGAGCATCAGTGAGTGTTTAAACCTTCTGTAATAGTTTCATAAGAGTCCCTCAGATGTGCTCAGCATGAAAAGATGGATCTCAAATTCATACAGTCATTGTTGGAAAGGGTTCAAATACACAAAAATGCCTGGGCAGTTTAACTGTTCAGGACAAACAAGGGACTTGTGAACAACTATCACTAAACAAAAAAAAAAAAAAAAACAGATAATTCAAGTAACAACACAGTATTAAGAATCAAGTGTATGTAAACTTTTGAACGGGGTCATTTTTATAAATTCAACTATTATTTTCTCTTGAGGACTATATGTAAACATATTTTATGTAAAATATCTTATTCAGGTCAGTAAATAAAAAATAACATGCATTTTGTATGATACCTCTTATTTTGGTAAAACAATTAACATTTTGCAGATTCTGCAAGGTGTATGTAAACTTTTGACCTCAACTGTAAATTTCTTACATTTTTACAAACAATTCAAATACACAGATGACTTTCCTGCCAGTGAACACTCATGAGATCTTTATTACTATCACTATTACAAAAAAACAAATACAGATGTATAAATCAGCATTTAACTTGGGAAAAAATGATTTTCATTTTACCACTGTAACATAATCTTGCTCCAAAGAATTGTGTATGAACTTGATATGCCACAATACCAAAAAAAAAAAATAATAATAATAATAAATTAACATCCTCTGCACATTCAAGTTTCTTGGTCTCCTGACACAAGACTATATCTCTAGGCAGTCATTTCTCAGTTCTGCAAAAATGCAGTACACACAGGCCTATTGTAAAAAAAAATGGTTTCAGATCAAAATTTGACAGTTACACATCTGAAGCTGTAAATGTGCTACAGTTTACTGTACATAAAGAGTAGTGAAATTTCCATAATCTGATGTACTGTACATGTACTGCATGTGTAAGTATAAATTCCTGTGTTGATTCGTTCAGCTCTCTCCTCTCTCTGTTGTTAGAATGCTGGTGTGTCATCAGTTTTGCTAATGTTTAACATAGTTTAACTCTCAGTTTAGATTTCTCAAAGGACGAGGTAGCCGAGAAGCAGTAATTATTATCTGATTTACGAACAAATGTAAAAACAATTTGTTAATGAACTGGGCCGCGCTTTGTGTTTTTGACTCAGAGGAACGGGTTCATAAGAGTCTCTTGTTAATGAAACCGACTACATTGGACGCGCTGCATGCGTGTGCAACCATCGTGAACAGTTTATTGAAAGACGTGCTTTTGCCATTATTTTGCCTTAAACTGTCAATGCTGCTGCTGAAAAGTAGCATATGAAACACTGCTTAAATTTAGATTTTATTCTGTGATAATTCTGGGGTGGCAGGTGGGCCACCCCGGTAGATCCGCCCCGTCTTTAATCTAGATTTACAGAGTGTGTCTGCCTCCGGAACAACACTACATAGATTGTTCCAGAGTTTGATCTGCCACCAAAGTTGATTTTGATACTCTAGGTATTCAAATGGCCAGTGTTTTGAGAACGTAGCAGATGTGAATGATAAATCGATGATGAAGAATTGGCAGAGCAGCCATTAAGTGTTAGACAGTGTTTTAGGTTATTACATGCAGAGGTTTTTGGTCTGATAATTAACGCCTCTGTTTTTTCACAATTTAACAGCAGGAAATTACTAGTCATATAGTTTTTTTATATCAACTACACATTCCGTTAGTTTTGCAAATTGGTATGCTTCGTTGACCCACAAAAAATATAGAGCTGAGTATCATCAGCATAACAGTGAAAGCTAACACCATGTTTCCTGATGATATCTCCCAAGAGTAACATGTAAATCGTGAAAAGCAACAGTCCTAGTACAAAGCCTTGATGTACTCTGCAGGTACATACTGCACTTGTGATCGGTATGACACCTCATCATTCACTGCTGAATTGATGATGGCCAGATATTCCACTAATGGCAACATAATTATCCAGTCTGTTCAAAAGAATGTTGTGGTTGATAGTATTGAATGCAGGTGCTAAGATCTAGTAGCACTAATAAAGAGATACAACCACGAATGGATGATAACAGCAGGTCATTTGTAACTATGATAAGAGCAGTCTCAGTATGAGTACAGGTCGAAATCCTGATTGGAAATCCTCACATATACCATTTTTCTCTAAGAAGGAACAAAATTGTGAGGATGCTACCTTTTCTAGTATCTTTGATAGAAAAGGAAGTTTCGAGATCAGTATGTAATTAACCTTTTGAGATCAAGTTGTGGTTTTTAATGAAAGGCTTAATAACAACCAGTTTGAGGGTGTTTGGGACATATCCTAAAGACACTGACAAAATAATTATATTTAGAAAAGGAGCAATGACTTTTGGAAGCACCTCTTTTAGCAGTTTGGATGGTATAGGGTTTAGATGACTTAACAAGATTATACAATTCTCTCTCCCCTATAGCACAGAATTGATCCTCAGGGGATCTACAGGGGATCTGGTGTGATACTGTAGCTGACAGATGCATGGTTACAGTTTGATCTTTAATAGAATGTATCTTGGAAGTAAAGTAGTTCATAAATTCATTACTACTGTGCGGTTGGGAAATTATTTTTTCATTAATTTGGCCAGTGTATTGAATAAATGCCTGGGGTTTAGTAATCAGATCTAGCAGTTTTTAAAGCTTTTCTGTAGGAGAAAGTTTTTTCCCTTCATGCTGTATGAAATACGTCTAGTCTTGTTTTCTTCCAGCTGTGCTCCATTTTCCGGGCTGCTCTCCTTAGGGTGCAAATGTGCTTGTTATACCACGATGTAGGACTGTTTTCATGAATTTTCTTTAAGCATAAAGGAGTAATCATATCTAAAGTGTTAGAAAAGACAGAGTCCATAGTTTCTGTTTCTGGTTGGTTTAATCTCAGACGAGCTGAGGTTAAGTCAGCCATAATAAGTAGAGTCGGCTTGGCTTTACTCTTCTGGAACTCTACGTACTCTCTCTGGTGTCATTTAATGGCTTGCCTGCCTCTCAGAACCCAGAAATGGCGATGTAGCTCTGCGAAAACCCTATCAGGTCCTAGATGGAGTAAACGCTCATCAAAGTGCTTTACAATGAGTCTAGTCACCTGATGGTGGGGATCTAGAACCACTGGAATCATTGTAGCCTGCATCCTACATGAATCAGACTCAACTCATGATCGAAATCGGGGGCAAGCGTGTTCAGATGGCTGCGGACACCTTGTTCCCTGATTTTAAAGCCTTGAACTCCTCTGGCAAGGAATCCTCCTGACATTGACTCAAGATGAGTGCTTCCGCATGCAGGTAATCTAAGGGGTCTTTGCTCATATCTTGGGAGGCCACCCCATGGAGGGACCAGCCTCGACCAAGGCACTCTAAGAAGCATACTAAGATGCATCAGGCATGTCTTTATTTCGATAATCTGCAACTAATCCACAAAAGATGGCTTTCCTTGTCTGTGAGGTATCCTCTTGGGCCTCTACAAGGGGCTTGACCGGTCAACGGTCTGGTGGTTCACGGAGGAATCCCAGGACTCAACTCTACATGTCAGAGTTCACCGGCTTCATGAGCATCCTACCTCTGGTAATGTCATCTGCCGGGTTATTCGAGGAATCAGCGTACCTCCAAAAGTGGTGCTCGGTCAACTCTTGTATTTCCGCAACTCTCGTCCCGACAAACACCTTGTACCTATTGGACTCAGATTGGATGCAAACACCGTAGTCAAGTCGGTCCACAACGTCACGGCCTCTATGGCAACGGTCAGCTCCTGTCTGAGGAACTGATCAAGCTGGGCACACCCATCACACAGCTCGAGGCGTGGCATTGACAGCTGCCACTTGGGGCCCACCCTAGAGCAAGCCATAATGAACGCGGTGTGGATCTTTACCATGCTGCTTGGCACAAAGATAAGCCACTGATCCATAAGCAACCAGGGACAGGGACATACCACCTGTGAAGCTTGAGCTTACAGAGGTCAGGCAACTTCTTCTCCCACATATTTCACATCTCCAGCAGGTCTGTGGGAAGGTTTGGATAATCCCAATCCCTATGTCTGGTCCAGAGCCTCTGAATGAGAACCTTGGCCTGGGTGGTGAAAGGAACAGAGAATCCAAAGGGGTCATATGACAATGCTAAGATCTTATGTATATACCTCATAGTGGGGTGATGCTCTGCTAGTGCACAATGCCTGTAGCCCAGGCTGTCTTGTAGGCAGTGCCACATTAAGCCTAAAGCTGGCTTCAATGGGTCTGAATGATTTTGCTGTAACCACAGTCTGATGTTCCCTGAATGAGCCTTAGTCGGTAGGTGCTAGAAGATTTAGGGTACATTTGTAACCCACTGGCTAATCTCAAAGCTCCCTGAAGCTAAGGGAGGCCTCATCTTGTCTATCAATGACTTGGTGTTCTCAGCAGTGGGAAGGCTCTGTAGGCAGTTGTTCATGTAGAAGCTTCGATCTATGGACTACAACACTTCCTTATTCCCGAATCGCTGGCAGTGCACATGTCTCTGCAGTGCAAAGGTAGCACAGCAAGGACTGCAGGATGTCCCAAAGGGCAAGACTTACCATTCGTAGATGTCTGGCAGGTCTTTTCGGTGCATGTTCTTTCAAATAAACCTCTGAAGAAGTCTGTCTTCGGGTAAGAGTCTCACTTGGTGGAACATTCAACGTATATCCCCACTAGTGGCGACTGAGTACTGCTGGAACCGGAGGAGGACTCCTAGCAGGAAGACGCCAAGAGTAGGACCTGCCATTCGTAGATGCCTGGCGGGTCCTTTCAGTGCATGTTTCTCCAAATAAACCTCAGAAGGAGTCTCTCTTCAGGTAGGAGTCTCACTTGGTGGAACATGCCACGTATGTGGTGTAGTATGAACCACGACTCCTTATCTGCCTGCTGGTCTTCTGGTGGCACCCTAACGACGTACCCTCAGTCGAGGAGCTTCTGTATTTCAGATACGTACACTTTGGCCCTCTCGGGGTCTCTACTCAGGTGCTCTACTCAGTATTCCTGAGGCTGGACAGAACAGTCTCATCTTGTCTATCAATTGCTTGGCTTCCTCAGCAGTGGGAAGGCTCTGCAGACAGTAGTCCACGTAGAAGCTTCAGTCTATGGACTGCAACACTTCCTCATTCCCAAAATGCTGTCAGCGAACAGGTGTCTGCAGTGCAAAGGTAGCACAGCAGGGGCTGCAAGTTGCAAGACTTGCCATTCGTAGATGTCTGGCGGGGTCATTTCGGTGCAATTCTTTCGAATAAACCTCAGAAGAGGTCTGTCTTCAGGTAGGAGTCTCACTTGGTGGAACATTACACGTATATCCCCACTAATGGCGACTGAGTACTGCTGGAACCGGAGGAGGACTCCTAGCAGGAAGACGCAAAGAGTAGGATGTGAAAGCAACTGCTGGTTAAGAGAGACACCTTGGTACACAAAGGAACAACTGAAGGTCAAACTGCATTTGCCGTTATGCTGCAAAAGGTGGTATGAAGAGAGAGAAACTAATTGTTCAGAGATCTAAACATTAGTTTGAAGAAAACACTAGTTTGAGAAAAAGTATAGTGTTTCAAGACTTGGGCCAAAGTGATTAAGGAAATCTGAAGTGTAACAATGGTGAAATGCTACAGTCTCAAGCACAGACTGACCTGGGACACTGATCTGTAGGATTGTGGAGTTCATTGCACTGTGTAGATTTTGTGCTTCACAAATATATTGGCCAGTGTTCTCATGGGCAGCAGTGAAGGAAAGCACATGTGAAACGGCCTGTTCTTTCTCTGCACCTGTTCTCTTCATAAACAACCTGTGGACTGCTGGACCTTGACAGCTGAAGGACACATCAGGAAGAACAAGATTTACAAGAACAAGACCAGCAAAAGATACAAAGAGCCAGATGAAAAAAAAAACCCAAATTATGTTACATTGTCACTAAATTTGTTACTACTTGTCTTGTATTGCAGATTAATAACATTGGTAAAACATAAGTAATGAGAAAATTAAAACTGTTTAGATAATACTCTAAGGATACTGCATTGGGAAAAGCCATAGCAGCATTAGAGTAAAAATACAACTCGCACAGAATGCTGTTGGTGTAATTGTGATAAGTGTTCTTTTGTTGGCTTTGCCTTTGAAAGGTGTTGTGTTGTGGCCCCACAATAAAAACCACACTGCTCACACATGCTTTTATGCAAATACAAATACGACAGTAGAGAGATTTTGTGAAGATAATAAAGTGGCAGAAAAAGTAAATGTGTTTAGCACTTTTAGATCATGAAACAAAATTTTCTTGTTTATTTCAAACCATCTATCCATTTTTTTTCCTCAACACGGACTTTAAAGGAACACTCCACTTTTTTTTTGCTAATAGCTTAGCATATATCATTGAATCAGATTAGACCGTTCTAATCTGATTCAAAGATCTAAAAAAAAGTGGAGTGTTCCTTTAAGTCTATGGGTGAGACTTCGGGTTCATTAGTCGCTATAGGGAAATAACGAGAAGAATAACAGCGTGTAGTAAACGGTAAAACTGTTTGCTCTACAAACCTTGTGCTCATTATTAAGATAATACATTCTAATTGTATGGTAAGACACATTTGCAAAATCAAGCAGCAAAACAAGATGTTTGGTATTGCTAAAAATAGCTAGATGTGGATAAGACCAGAAGCCAGACCCATGAATGGGTCTATGGGAAGAAAAAGGTGGATAAGATTCTTTCATATCAAATAAAATGTTGCAAATTAATTAAAGGATCTACCAGAAAACAGCAGTTCATTGATGCACAACATGGAATTTTAACACGAGGAGACAAACTACAGTTTTTCCACTATTTATTATTAACAAACATCTAAAACCACACATCCACAACATAGTGAGCGTGATATGAGTCTAAAATGTCACATGCAAAAAATGTAAGTGTAAATGTAAGATTTTATGCACCGCAGACCACTTCCATACGTATCTAACTCCAGTCCATCAGTTAATATTTTGTGAAGCAAAATGCTGCGTGTTTGTAATAAACAATAATAAACAAATTCATCAAGACGTTTTTGACTTCAAACCACTGCTTCTGCTAAAATAAGTCCTCTATCCATAATATTGCATATGTACATATTGTTAGATCATGCCTCCATGTTTCGTCTGGTACCCAAAACTGTGTTAAAGGAACACTCCACTTTTTTTGAAAATAGGCTCATTGTCCAACTCACCTAGAGTTAAACAGTTGAGTTCTCTGGGTCTGGGGGTAACACTTTTAGCATAGCTTAGCATAGATCATTGAATCCGATTAGACCGTTGGCATCTCGCTCAAAAATGACCAAAGAGTTTCGATATTTTTCCTATTTAAAACTTGACTCTTCTGTAGTTACATCGTGTACAAAGACGGATGAAAAATGAAAAGTCAACTCTGCCGGCTGCAACTCTGCATTAGAGGGTGACACAGGAATGGATTTTCAAACCTCTCCCGTCCCACTCCCACAAAAAAATCCCATCCCATCCCAATCCCACGAAAAACCTGGGGGAAAATCCTGTCCCGTCCTAATCCCGGAAGAATGACTCCCATTCCCTCCCACTCTCATTGTGTTTTTTTGGCCGGAATGTGTCAGTTACAGTAAAAAATACAGTACAGATCACAGCATGCCCAAATTAGTTTAAGAAAAATCCAAAATGTAGTTTTTTTTTTTAATTATTATTGAGCTGAAAGCCACCTCAAACAAATGCACAGTGTGCATTGCACACACATTCAATTTCATGTAAATCATCCATGCAAACATGTACACGTTTCGTATTTGAATCGGTTCATTTGAAAGTAGACATTTCACTCTCTGTAGATATATTTCTCATGTCTCTAAACCAAGTATACACGGAGGTTCGAAGTGACGCAAGTTCACAGAGACAGACGGCAGAAATTAGTTTACAAAAGCGCAACGTTTCCTTGTTTTTTTGAGTGCACACAAATAAACGCAGAGTCTTTACAGATTCGAAAGATGCCTATTACTTACAAAAATGACGGTATTTTAAGAGCAAGTGACCGCGCCGGCGCCTCCGTCTGTCATGCAATAGCGCGCTATTCAGCTTCCACACTAGCACTGACACTTCAATGGCGCACATTTTTCTAGGTTGACGTTAGATTGAGCGGCCATGTAAAGTTGTTACTACATACATCTTTCAGATGAAAAGCCATATTTGAGGTAGATGAATGATAGGTGAGCATTTGGATGTCCTACCTGATGTACTGTATTACCACATAGATAGACCAGCTGTTAACGATCTGTCCGTCACGAACTCACTCATTTAACCAGCCACACCAAAGCAAACAGAAGGAGAGCATAAAGAGACAGGGCAACTAGAATTAAGTTTAAAATTACAATATATAGCTTCTAGTTTATTTATATAAAAGGTATATTTGTGTATAAAGTTGGGTATCATGTTACGATTCCCGGTCACGCCCTCTCCCGCTGACATTTTTCCCTGTCATGTCCCAATCACGTGATTAATAGTGATTTTTGTTTCCCATCCCACGGGATTCCCGAAAAAATGTTAGCCTCTACTCTGCATCTACACAAACTTAGTGCCAGTCACTTTCAGGCGCTGCGTAATATCATTGCGCCTGCTGCACCCATGGTACGGCAGCAAAGTTCCTTGATTATTACGCCGGAATGAGAGTATAGTTCCTAGCCATATCAGCCTAGAACAGTGGTTTTCAAACCGGTCCTGGAAGCACCCCTGCCCTGCACATTTTGTGTGTCTCCCTTATCAGACACACTTAATTCATGTTTGTGCAGTTGAGTTGAATCAGGCGTGTTAGATGAGGGACACATACAAAATGTGCAGGGCAGGGGTGCTTCCAGGACCGGTTTGAAAACCAGTGGCCTAGAAAATCGCAACTTGTCATTTTCCATCAGTCGTTGTACACGATGTAACTACAGAAGAGTCCAGTTTTAAATAGGAAAAATATCGTATTATATATGGTAATTTTTGAGCGAGATGCTATCGGTCTAATCAGATTCAATGATCTATGCTAAACTGTAAAACTCAACTGTTTAACACTAGGGGAGTTGGACAAGGAGCCTATTTCCAAAAAGAAAAAAAAAAATATGGAGTGTTCCTTTAACATTTTTCTATAAGCCAAGAAGTTGACTAGGTAAAGCCAGAGGGGAGCAGAATCAGGACACAAAGTTTTGATGATAAAAAAGGAGCAGATTATTGAATAATCTTAGTTGCATAATTTCAATTCTCAGACTTCAATAAGTAATCCAATAAGTAATGTTATGTCAAACTGCTTCACAACAACCCATAAACCCTGAATTTCCATAAACATTCCTACTGGTCTCTTATTCATGAACACAAACATCCCTTTATAAAACAGACCTTGATTCTGATCTAACTAAGGATTAGATTTTTTTTTTTTTTTTTTTAAACAACACTCTCTAAATTCACTGTAAACCACAGCTTCTTGGGGCTTATTGCTTTATTAAACCTCAGAGTCATAAAACTAAACAAAAGTGGAAAAATAATATAAAAACAATAATATAATAAGCTGTAGATGACTTGAAGAATCAATGAAATGAGTATATAAATGGCTATAATTATTATTACAAATGATTGTATAATGCAATAAAACATTTTTTCATAATAAATGATTATAAATGAATGAATAAATAAATGAAGAATAAATGAACATAAAATAAAGTAAAACACAACACAAATATATGATTGTTCTCTTAAAGCAACACATACAGTTTGCATTTGAGGATCCTTAGACCCTTCATTATGTAACCTGATTTTGTCTTGATTATGATGTGCAAAACCTCCATGTAAATATATTATTCAAATCAACAGAGAAAGCAGAGAAATCATTAAATTTTATGCTTAGTAGTGGCGCCTGGTGGCCGAGGTTGGTACTGCATGGCACGCTAACGTTAGGCAGCCATCATTTTTTCCTCCCTTGTGTTACCTCTTGGGGAGAAAAAAATGTTTTTGAAGACAGGAAAATGTTTTTTTTTTTTTTGTTTGTTTTTGTTTTTTGGTAAGAAAAAAATTCAGAGAGAGAGAGAAAGGCAATCTTAGGACTCAGGAAGTATCTAAGACACTATTTTTTTTTCCAACCTGGATACCACACTTCTGTACTACACTTCATACAGTATGAACAAATGTACAAATTACCCATAAATACTATAACATTCTCAATAACACTTTAGTTTGAGGACCAGTTCTCACTATTAACTTGCATACATATTATTACTAGCATATTGGCTGTTTATTAGTACTTATAAAGCACACATTAATGCCTTAATGACCATATTTTAGATCCCTTAACCCTACCTCAAACCTTAACAACTTAACAACTACCTCACTAATTATTAATAAGCAGCAAATTAGGAGTTTACTAAGTCAAAAGTCACAATAGTTAGTTAACAGTGAGAACTGGTCCCTAAACTAAAGTGTTCCCCTTAATTACATAAAGGGAATTGTATCACATACAAATAAAAAATAAAGGTACAGGTAGTTCAATGTAGATTCAGTGTTAAGATGTTGGGAATTGTACTAATACTTATAATATAAAATGATAACTATCGACATGCAGAGACTAATTTGTTCAGTGGTGATTAATAAATGGTCATTAAAAACAGGATACTTTTCACTTCAACAGTTTGCATAGATGCTTTCGTCGGGGAAATCCTGATTCAGTGTGTATACAGGGTTAACGCTGTAGGCGTCCCTATTGTCACATGGCTTTGATTGAAGCTGCTGGCTTTTCGCTACATTGGCATAAATGTTCTGGTCTTGGCTTGTTTCCTAAAATACATTGATAAATTAGCTGTGAACATCTACTTACTCTGTTAGTTTTATGATAATTTTCTCACAACAGACACAATATAAACACAAATGAAACATTATTTTGAAATCAGATCATTTAAAATCAAATCTTATGTTTGCAGCTTTTATTCAATGTCTATTTTGGTTATCCATATACTCCTACAAGCTGACAAATAAAGTTTTAACATATTCAAACATACACAGTCTCTTTTTCACACACACACACACACACACACACACACACACACATATATATATATATATATATAGTAGAGGTCAAAAGTTTATATCCCCCTTTCAAAATCTGCAAAATGTCAATTATTTTACCAAAATAAGAGAGATCATACAAAATGCATGTTATTGTTTAGTACCTTCTAAATAAGATATTTCACATAAAATATGTTTACATATAGTCCACAAGAGAAAATAATAGCTAAATTTATAAAAATGGCTCCGTTCAAAAGTATTCACCCCCCTGTTGCTGTTAATGCATTGTTTTTTACTACTAAAGCATCAGTGAGCGTTTGAACCTTCTGTAATAGTTGCATATGAGTCCCTCAGTTGTCCTCAGTGTGAAAAGATGGATCTCAAAATCATACAGTCATTGCTGGAAAAGTTTCAAACACAAAAAAAATGCTGTAAAACCAAAGAATTTGTGTGACCTGAAGGATTTTTCTGAAGAACAGCAGGCAGTTTAACTGTTCAGGAAAAACAAGGGACTCATGAACAACTATCACTAAACAAAAAAACACAGCTGTGGATCATTCAGGGAACAACACAGTATTAAGAATCAAGTGTATGTAAACTTTTGAACGGGGTAATTTTTATAAATTCAACTGTTATTTTCTCTTGTGGACTATATGTAAACATATTTTATGTAAAATATCTTATCTTAAAATATCTTAACATCTAAGGTTGCGGTTTCGAGTCTCAGGTCCGGCAGGGTTTGAGGGTGGGGGGAGTGATGTGTGTGTGGGTGTGTGTTCACGGTTGTGTGTGTGTGTGTGTGTGTTTGTTCACTACTGTGTGTGTGCACTTGGATGGGTTAAATACAAGACACAAATTCCGAGTATGGGTCACCATACTTGGCCACACGTCATGTCCTTTCCTTTTTCCTTTCCTTATTCAGGTCAGTACTAAATAAACAATAACATGCATTTTGTATGATCCCTCTTATTTTGGTAAAATATTTTCTGAAAGGGGGATGTAAACTTTTGACCCCAACTGTATGTATATATATATATACACATATACATACACACTGCCGTTCAAAGGTATTGGATAAGTAAGATTTTTAATGTTTTTTAAAGAAATTTCATATGCTCATCAGGGCTGCATTTATTTGTTCAAAATACAGTAAAAATGTAATATTATGAAATATTATTACAATTTAAAATAGCTGTTTTGTATTTGAATATATTTTAAAATGTAATTTATTCCTGTGATCAATGCTGAATTTTCAGCATCATTACTCCAGTCTTCAGTGTCACATGATCCTTTAGAAATCATTCTAATATGCTGATTTATTATCAGTGTTGGAAACAGTTGTGCTAAAATTCTTCTGGAACATGTGATACTTTTTTTAGGATTCTCTGATGAGTAATTTTTTTTATCAATTTAACACATCCTTACTGAATTAAAGTATTAATTTCTTTCAAAAAAGAAAGAATAAAGATTTACTGACCCCAAACCTTTGAACAGTATTGATTATTGTTAGAAAATATTTCTATTCAAAAGAAATCCTGAAAAAAGTATCACAGGTTCTAAAACAATATTTGGCAGCACAACTGTTGCCAACATAGATAATTCTAACAATAAATCAGCATATTACAATGATTTCTGAAGGATCATGTGACACTGAAGATTGGAATAATGGCTGATGAAAATTCAGCTTTGCATCACAGGTATATTAAAATAGAAACCATTATATATATATATATATATATATATATATATATATATATATATATATATATATATATATATATATATATATATATTCATAAAGTATCCTTTCATTAAGAACATACCATGGCAGAAAACATACTTACACTTCTGATCATTTTATTCGACTTGTATTTATACCTGTATAGCAAAACAAGAAAACGTTCTCATTTATCTCAAATAATGTATAACATTTATAATTTAAAGAAATCTTGCAAGATCCTACCTTCGGTAAATCATAAGTGCAAGAAGTGCACATATAAGCAATGATAAAGCTGTCATAATTGAGACGAAAGCACTAAAGGATATGCCTGAAAAAACAAAGAAGCAGCATTAACAATCGCTGATGTACATCCTATGCCAAAAAGAAAAAATAACATCCTGCTGACCTGGTTAATTGTAACAATTATCACGCCATCTCAAATCTTACGTTCTTGACAAAAAAAATTGTCAAAAAAATAGCTTGTATAACCACCTCGAAGTTGATCATCTCTTCAAACCGCTTTAGTCAGGTGTTCATAAATTTCACTGTACTGAAACGGCCTTGGTCAAAGTTAACAATAACTTGCTGATGGCCTCTGATTCTGGCTGAGTTTCTGTTCTCATTGTTCTCTTTCTCAGTGCTGCTTTTGATACTGTTAATCATAGTCTTTTACTTACTTGTCTTGATAGTGCTTTTGGTGTTTTGGGGACAGCCTTAAACTGGTTTAAATCCTATTTTACTGACCATTGGCAGTTCATTTGGGTGGTTACAGGTCTGTGGTCAGTTTGGTACTTGTCTTCCTTGAGCCCCAGGATCATTCTATAATTGTGGGTACATCTCATGTCCATGGGGTATATTTTTAAAGGGGTCATCGGATGCCCATTTTCCAAAAGTTGATATGAGTCTTTAGGGTCTTAATGAAAAGTCTATAATATACTTTGGTTAAAAATTCTCAATGGTTGTGTAAAACAACACCCTTTTAACCTTGCCAAAATGAGCTCTGCAAAAATCATCTCATTGTGAGGGATTGTTCCTTTATATGCAAATGAGCTCTGCTCGCCCCGCCCCTCTCTTCACTCTGCTGTTCTGAGAGATTGTTTACTTTAGCCCCATTTAGCGCGTTTAGCCACGAAACTTGAAAGGTGATTGCAGAGATTCATAAAAAAAAACCTGTTATACTGACTTCTGCTGAAGGTGAAGCTGGATCACAAATGATTTGCGCAAACATAGACACATTTATGTAGATCGGGAGGCGCATTCCCTTCACAAACAAATGTAATCCTCAGCAGTTATAATCTTCAGCGGCTCAGATGTTGTGAGTAAATGATGACCACTATGTTCAATATTTCATCCAGCAACACAACACCTCAATCGCTTAATCTGAGATATTCTTGTCTAATTTACATCCCTGCTCCGCATCGAAACAATGGCGGTCTGACTGTTACAGCTGATCTGAGGTAAGAGCTCATGTCAATCAACTATGGTGGGAGTGTCCTCTGTTGGTGTGACGCCACACCAGACAGGCATCTGAGAACAGCTCGATTTGAAAAAGGGGATATTATTTTTACAGATTAATTAAAAACCACTGCATGGATTTTTATCATTATAGGGTAGATTTGTACATACACGTCCAACACACATTAATGTTCAAACAACATACAAAAGTGAACTTTGCATCCGATGACCCCTTTAATATATTTTCATCAATATAAAGCCTGATGCTTAATTTTCTAGTACACAATTACATTTTTCTCAGTCACACTACTATATATTAAAAAAGCCATCATTTTTGTTCAAAAATGATGTTCATATCACATACAACCTTGAAAGCATGAAAATTACCTCAAATATAAACATTTCATAGTTTTGCCTTCAGTTAGATTAGGTTATCAAGACATTTGGTTGTGCGCTTCAAAAATAAAAAGTGTTTATTGTGATATAACTTATTTTATTTGTGTCTGAAAAACCATTGTCAACAAATTTACCCACTAGAAAACCCCCCACAAAAAGGAATGGTTTGTCCCATTCTGGCATAATTTGCACAGTATGATGATATTTCCTCTGGAAGCACATGGATGAAACCCTAGAAGTTATGTTCTGTCTCTTTTGCCTAATATTGGTTAAATGAGCAAACGGTTAAATGTGTCAAAAGTGGATTAATTGAATATCAACAGTGCATGAAAATGTCAAATGTCAAACTTATGTTTTGTTTATGAAAATATATTTCTAAACATACCATATGCTCAGTAGTTCTAGGCTTCCATGTTGAGTACAGGCCCAAAACACTAAAAATGTCAGCTAAGTTACCTGTCAACTGTGTTGCATTTTCTGACAGAATTGCAAGGGTGCCGATATTTTCGTGCATGACTGTATACACTCAAAATCTGGTGAAAATGATCTTTACCGCCCTGATTCCTGATTGTGTTTCTGAGATAAAGACATGGATGCCAAAGGGATTGAAAAAAAGTGGTAACAATGGTGAAACACTACAGTCTAATGCACATACTGACCTGGGACAGTGATCTGTAGGTTTGTGGAGTTCACTGCACCCTGTGGATTCTGTGCTTCACAAATGTATTCCCCAGTGTTTTCATGGGCCGCAGTGAAGGAAAGCACATGTGAGACGCCCAATTTTTCCTCTACACCTGCTCTCTTTATAAACCACCTGTAGGCTGCTGGAGGGTTGGCGTTACTTTGACAGGTGAGGGTCACACTATTACCCAGCCAGACCGAGCCTGTGAGAGAGATCCACGTTTCCTTAGGCGCATCTGTGGGATGGAAAGAAAAGAAACTGAGTGTGTATTTTCAGAATGACAATAAAAAGAAAAAAGGTGCAAACTGTGTTAAGTTCAAATCTCACACTCCACACTAAGGGTGATGGTTTTGTGGCTTAGCAGGGGGTTGTCCTCTCTGTGTAGGGAATAGATGGAAACACACTTTACTTTCAGCTCATGATGGTGGAAGGACGGGACGAATTTCAAGATGGAAGAAACACTGTGAGTCCCATCAGCGTTCAGCTGGGTCCTCTGAGTCACATTAGCACCTAATGCAGGAACCCATGTCATATTTGGAGGGTGACTGGGGCAGGGAGCTGGAACAGTGCAGGTCAGATTCACCTCCTCACCCTCCGTGAGCCCCGGCACATTCACATTCGGCTCAGCCAAGGAATCTATCAAGATATTGAGAGGAGAACTTGGTATTGGTATTGATTTGCAGAAAGTCAAATGTGGAGAAGAGTTTACAAATAACAATTTTTAATGTCTATCACAGTGTTTTTCAATCAGTTTGGCTTAGTTTTATAATTGTTTTCCCCAAACAATTCTAACCTTCTCTAAACTGTAAGTGCAGTTGTCACAGATGTTCAGTAAGAACTGTATTGCATGTCTGCAGTATAAACCAGGACTCTACAGTGCGACCATTTCTAAAACTACTGCGTGCAGCTATGAAAAGATATTTAGGAGCACCATGTGCGAGTGACCTGATCAGCACATTTGTGTTTGCGCTGAGGGGAGCTTCAAAGTTGTTTTTGCAACATTGAGTAATGTATCACAGACATATCTCACGAATCCTTTCATAAACAAAGTGTAAAGAGAGTGTAAATAAGAGATTCACTGTGCAGTGTAGAGAGCTTTGTTGATTATAACGGAACTTTGTGAGATTGCGATGAACTAAGATGAATGACAGATTTTAATGATTTTTAATGGAGTTTGTAAATGAGATACTGATTTAATACAACAGTTAAATAAACAAGAAGTTTATATTAAGTGACTTACATTGTCTCACTATAACACTTTTGCCTGATTTTGCTCTCTTCCGTCAACAAAAATGGTCTGAAACAAGTCACAACTGAGCCACTGCCCATCTCCATTCAAACACAGTGGTGTTTCGTTTATGAATGCATTTTTAAACGAGAGTCAAATGAATCAATTTCCCATTATTCCTGGATGAATCAGCTGTTCAAACGAATCAAATGAATTAATTATTCAGCATTTAAATCAGTGACTTGCCGCCACCTACTGGCAGATACTAAAGTATCTTTTCAGTTATTTAAATCATTTAATATTTCTCAAAAAAAATTATTTAAAACATTAATCTCAACATGAATTTATGAATTTGATTGCACTCATTAAACATGAAAATACACCTACAAGCCATTTTTGTGTTCTTCTATGCTAATAAATGTTAATACTGATTTCATTTGATTGGTAACTTATTCTACTTGTTCTTATTCTGTTGTTTTAATTTGAAATTTTAAAAAGCTAAAAAAATATATAATTAAAAATGCCTACATAAATACATAAAAGATGACATGCTTTTAATAAAGTTAGAAAAATGGCAAGGTAAAAACAGGTAAAAACAAAATTCCCCTTTAAATCACTTTAAAGAGTCAAATATCACCTTGTAATGGGAAGGCTAATTTTTGATCAGATTTTTTGATTATTGATTATTAGATGCTCCTAAAAATTTGACTGAGCTCCTAATTTTTTTTTTTTTTTTTTAAGTCAGAAGCACAAGTGCTCCTAAAAAGAAAAGTAAGCGTAGAGCCCTGTAAACAGTATAATGGCCAATGCCACCAAAATGAAAAGTTTAATTATTGTGTTGTACTGGTCAAAATGACCCTTCGCAAAGACAGATCGCCTGTCAGTCAAACTCTTTTTGAAGGGTCAGTTCTAAAAAAAAATAAAAATTATGAATCGTGGGATGTGAACTCAAAATTGTGAGAAAAATGCCAGAAATTTGAGGTAAAAAGTCACAATTACTTCCATACTTTTTAGATATAAATTTCAGCAGTAGGTTTGTCATATTGCAGTTTTTTTTTTTTCGTACAAATGTGTAGCTCAAAAAAATCTTTTTTAAATGTAAAATCATAAATCAACATTTGCCAAATTACCAAAATATCACAAATAGGCCTACAGCATGTCATATTTATATACATATATCTCTGACAGATTCTGATAATTGAATGGATTATCTTGCATATGATGAAAGAATCTTTAGAAGTTATGATGAGTTTGACTATTTCACTATGAATCAGCTTCTCAGTTTTAATTAGCAAATGTGCATTTAACAGAAAAAATGGAACAGAAAATTGCACTTTTACTCATTTTAAGAAATTTGAGAATTCAGCCAAAGCGACCAAGAAAAACTGTAATATTGATATTCTATTAATAAGTACTTTTGCATAACTTATGACACGTAGGCCCGGTTTCATAGACAGGGCTTAGCCTAAACCAGGATTACTGGTTCAGTTAAGACATTTAAGTAATTTTTATAAAGGTGCCTTAGAAAAAAAACATTACTGGTGTGCATCTTGAGACAAAACAAAGGCACTGATATATTTTAAGATCAGTCAGTGCAAGCTTCTTTCAGTTGAAACAGCTTACACTTACATTCAGAGCTGGGTAGATTACTTACAAATTGTAATCCATTACTGATTCCAGATTACATGACAAAAAAACGTAATCTGTTACATTACACATTTTAGGTAATATAATTTTTTCAGATTACTTTTAGATTACTTGTGACTTAACTCGTCTATCACTTTGATTTTAATAGGATTATCTTGTACCATAATGATATATATATAAAAAAAAACGCAAAGAGTAAGAAAATATGTTCCATTCATTATAGGGGTGTGACGAGACACTGATCCCATGAGACAAGACGAGACGAGACTGGGTTCACAAGAACGAGACAAGAGGAGATTTTTAAACTTTTTAAAAGAAATCCTCAGTGATGAAATATATAGGGAAACATAGTATTTTATTAAACTGAAAAACACAAAATGCAAAAAAAAAAAAGAAAAAAAAATGTAGGTGCATTTGTACTTAATGAAATTAAACTTCTATTTTAATGAATTATATGGTGTAATAAACATGTAAACTAATTCTGCATGATTCTGGATAAATTGAGAATCATGATTTTTTTAAAATAAATTGAAGATCATGATTCTCAGAAAAAAAGTTTAGAAATCTAAACCAAATAATGTAATTAACTAGTGGTAATTTACTATTTACTAGTTACTCGACACGTTCTCGCGAGACCAATCCCTTCTTAAACCTTTTAAATGATTTTTATAAATCTAGTGGTCAAATGCTGTGACTAGTCTAGGTGTGGATGTCCACAAAGCTGGACTTTCTTAATGTATATAATTGATACGCTGTAAAAAATGACAGTGAATTTTATGGTAAAAGACTGTAAAAATGCTACAGTAAAATCCTGTTAAAATGGTAAATTCCCCTACTATATACAGTGAAATAACCGTAAACTGACATTGCCAAAATTCCCTGCGTTACATTTCGATGTTGATGTTTTTTTTTTTTTTGTTGAAATAACTATGTTTCTTCTTGTGTGTTTTGTACATTATGGTTGTATGTTACATCTAATGTTGTTAAATGAATGTTTATTGCATTATTTCAGTTTCATGTGTGTTACCACGATGGTGTATAGTGTTTTTGTGAATGACACTGTGCACCTTCTATATATATTTGTGGATTTTAAAGTTTCTGATGGGCTTTGGTTCATCATGTGACTTTCACCACCTGCTTTTAGTGGTTATCAGTGTATTACAAAGGTATAAAACAGGTTTCAGTACTTCAGTATGTTGGTTAACATTGCATCAGTTAAAGAAATGACAGTATTTAAGTGTGAATTTAAGTTAAAACCATAAAACCTAAAAGATTGCTACCGTATTTTTTACGGTAAAATTCCAGCAACCACAGAATTTTACGGAGTTTTTACTACCCAGCTCTGCTTACATTTTAGTCTGGGATTAGTCTTAAGCCTTGTCTGTGAAACCGGGGGCTTTTCTGATCAAGATTTCAGCTAATTCTGTCTGGGTAAGATCCGCTTAAGTTACATAGTTTCGCCATTAGGTGGCGCCAAGGGAATGTCTTTAGAGGGTCCGCTTCAACCGATTCATTCAAAACCCTGAATTATTCAGTAACGAAACGAATTAACACTGATAATTCAGGAACCAGACACCACTATTGCTCACTATTACGTTTTCCCTTCACAATTGCTAGCACCTATTTCACCCATTTGATTTTGAAACAAATGTTTTGGTAGTTTTACTGCATTTTGAATGTGAAAATAACTGCAAAGATTTGGGAAATCTGTGCCTTGTCAAAACCTTGACCATTTTTTCAAAGATTTGATGCCACTGAAACCACTTGGCTTTCGTTTATTATTAAAAAATTGCTCTGCCTTACCTGACACATGTATGTGCACAGCTTTTGTTTCAGTCACACTAAAGCCCTTTGTTTGAAACTTGAAGTAGTAACGATCTGAATGCACGCTGGTGAGGTTCCACATGACAGAAGTGCAGTTCTTCTTTTGTAGGTTACCCACCACTTTCATTACAGGTTCCATCTGACGGTAAAAGGTGAAATTATCTGTTTCGTAGATTCTCCACAGAGATGCTCGTCTCCATGTTACTACTGATGAATTGTCAATAATGTTTTCTTTCTCCTTTGAAATGTTGAATAGGCAGGGAATCAGAAGGCATGAGCCGCTGGTGCTGTTCAGGGTTTTGGGGAGCGATACTTTAAAGTCCGTCTGACACCAAGCAGCTAAAATGCAAATGTGCTCTAATTAGACTGTAAAATTAATAAAATACAATAAAATAACTTTTTGGTTGTCAAATTTTGATATGAAAACAAGAAGACCAACCTGACAGAACAGAGCTGAATACAAGAATATCTGCTGCAATCATTCTGAAAGAGTCGTCTGAGTGTGTACTGACACTAGGCGCGGTTGCCTTGAAAAGAGCCCCCCCCTCCCCTCCCCCGCTGGCCTGCACTCACACTTGCACTAAATTTTCCGATGTTACAATAGTTTGGGTTCCTGAAATATTTGGTTCCAATGGGTGGCGCATGAGTGACGAATGAAACTAAATATTAGTGCACGCTCCTCAAATCGCTGCTTGTTTAATGGATTATTTCAAAACATTAATGAATCTTCAGTGTTAAGCAGTTTAACTACAACAGTGTCAAAACAATGCGTAGTTTGTGTTATACGATAAATTATCTATAAGCTGTAAGCTTGATTGATTGCAGGCACGCAGCAAAACAAAAAAGAAGCTAATAACCGCTAATCTATAGTTTTTAAGTCTTTGATGTGTTTAGCTTTTTGTTTATTTAATTTGTGGGGCTTTAATTTTTGTTTGAATAGTTTGATTAGCCTATACTAGCGGTCATTGCAGACTACATGAAACAAACCTCTACAAAAGTATCTGTGGCCAAATAAACTGTATAAAAGCTAGCCTGGTGTGAGTATCCTGTCATTTTTTTCTTTTATCTTCTTGCATCTTTTTTTTTTTTTTATAGCCAGTATTTTCAATATTATTTTTCTCCATATTATAACGGATACCATGTAGAATTATACCTAATCAAAGTCAGACACGTATTTTCTCCTATTATTAATATTATACTTTTTTTAAACCTCGTTTTTTTCCAAATTCGCCTGTTTGAGAATCACCAATCTCCAAGTACTAATAGATTATAATATATTAAAGGTATAAGTTCACCCCAAAATGACAATTCCGTCTTCATTTACTCACCCATTTGAAACCAGTATGAAAAAACATTTTTCGAAGTATTTTCTACAGAAGAATGAAACAACACAAGAGTGTTTATTTATTATGTTTTATTTATTTTTTTTTTTTTTAATGGGCATACAAAAGCATATGTCATGTTTTCTTTATTGTATTTAGTTAAAAGTCAAATACAGAGCATTGCTTAGCAGTTCAGGGAATTTGAAAAAGAACTATGTACTACTACTAATAAGTATTATAATAAATATCATGCATATATTGTGTCTGTTCTTTGACTAAATGTTGCACTGAAAAACAACCTCTTTCATGTCATGTTTAAGAATGGTTTATGAAAAGCCAAAATCATCCAAATGGATCATCCAAAATTTCATGATCCATAGTGTTGTTAATCATATTTAACATTTGAAAATCTTATTTAAAAATGTTTTCACATTGTTCAAGTATACCCCTGCTGAAAAACAGTCCAAGCTGTAATTCTGCGTACGCACAAAAAAAAAAAAAAAAAAAAAAAAAAAAAAATTCAGATGAATGAAACTCTGCGTACGCAGGATCCCATGCATATTGTCTGTGTACATCCCAGTTAACGTGAAATTGAGCGCACATGCACGAGCACAAAAGCCCAACCGGTCTCCTGCAGCACACCACAGGCCAGCACGATGCGACACACCTTGTTAGGGCGGTATAGCAGCATCCCCCCGGTCCTATCAGGGCAGCGCCACCGACATTTTAGCTGCCCAATTGCCCGCTCTACAACTGACCGAGTGCGAGAATGGGCATCATTGTATCTGCGCTGGTCAGCTTGTGGGTTGGTGAAGGGAGTTACCAGCCACGTCTTAAGTGCATAACCGCAATCTCCTGATGTGAAGTTCAAAAATTACACGAATAAATAATTAAATAAATAAATAAAACTCTTTTAGATACAACCAGCGGCGTTTCTAGGATTTGAAAACATCTGGGGCTGGTGGCAGGGGCGGATCTAGAAAATAATTTTTAGGGTGGCAAAGGGGTGGCATGGAGTCTATGAGGGGTGGCAACACCAAAGCAAGCCCCCATGCATAGTTTAGGGGATTTATAGTGGGACATACAGCTGTGTTCACAAATATTGCATTACCATTAGGTAATCATCTATACTGTTTAAAATGAAAAATAAATAACATTTCATGGCACCAAGTCAATACACAACAAAAAAAAACTCAGCAGGTTATAAATATTTCTGAGCTTGCAGACAGAAGACATGCAGTTCTATTAATATTACATAGGCTACTTAGATGGTATAAATTACATTTTAGTGCAAGTTTAAGAGCAACAAAAACGTTTGAATTTCTTAACATTAGAAAGAAATACAATAATATCAAAGCACTGAAACTGGATCAGTTTTGAAAACAATGTTTGATTTTATGTTATTAACAGAGGTGCGAATGTCTGTAATTAACCACAACACACTATCAACCATATACTTTAGCAACATCCCAGCAACTGCATAGCAAGAGCCTAGCAGCTACCCAGAATATCCCAACAACCAAACAGCAACACTTTAGCAAAGATCTAGAACATCTGACCAAACTATTTATGTTTTTAAACAAGACTTTTAGACAAGCCAGCTTAAATTTGTCTTTCAAACTATTCAATCTAGAATATCACGTGTTCTTAAATGCTTACACACAATTCAGATACACAGATTACTTTCCTACCAGTGAACACTCATGAGATCAATAACATGATTACAAAAACAGACAGATACAGATGTATAAATCCGCAATTAACTTTTGAAAAAAAAAAAAAAGAAAAAAAGATTTTCATTTTACCACTGTAAAGTAATCTTGCAGTAGAAGTACCAAAGAACTGTATATAAACTTGGTATGCCACAATAACACAATACAGTCCAGAAAAAAAAACATTAATAATAATTTAGCATCCTCTGCACATTTGGTCAAATTTCATTACAGTATACAGTACTATAGTAGTTTCTTGGTCTCCTGACACAAGACTATATATCTATAGGCAGTCATTTCTCAGTTCTGCAAAAATGCAGTAGACATAGCCTACTGTACAAAAAAAAAAAAAAAGAAGAAGAAGGATCTAATGTGACGCGTTAATTCGTTCAGCTCTCTCCATTCCGTTGTTAGGATGCAGAGATTCTGATTGGTGCGTCATCAGTTTTGCTAATGTTTAACATAGTTTAACTCATTGTTAAACTTTTTGAGAAATGTGTCTTTGTTTTGAAAACTGAATGAATGGTTATGAATGAATGGAAATGTGCCTACTAAAATCAGTTATATTGTTGACAATCGAGAAAACCGCAATATGATTAGATTCTTACCTCTGCTATCAGTTTACGTGATCGGCATCTTCTTATTGATTTCGTGTTAATGTTTCGTCAGATTTGGCATAAACGCCCATATCTATGATGAAAGTGGAGCGAGCGGTCGGAGAATCGAGTCACCAAAGAATTACGCGATGAATCTCAGACATACCCGGACGGGATTAGATTTCTCGGACGAGTTAGCCGAGAAGCAGTAATCATTATCTGATTTACGAACAAATGTAAAAACAATTCGTTAATGAACTGTGCCGCGCTTTGTGTTTTTGACTCAAAAAGAACCGGTTCTTTTTGAGTCATTGTTAATGAAGCCGGCTACACTGGGCGCGCTGCGTGCGCGTGCAACCATCGTGAACAGTGCATTGAAAGACGTGTTTTTGCTATTATTTTTCCGTAAACTGTCATCGCATATGAAACACTGCTTACATTTTTATTTTATTCTGTGATAATTCTGGGGTGGCAGGTGGGGTGGCACGGCTTTTTCTTGGGGTGGCACTTGCTACTCCGTGCCACCCCGGTAGATCCGCCGCTGGCTGCTGGCAAAACATCTGGGGCTAGTAGTAAGTGGATGAGAGCTAACATCATACTTACGTAAGATTTTGTTAGACACAGGTGGGTGAACCTGGATCCTTCTAGGGAGATCCAGGGGCATGCCCCCCAGGAGAAAAATTGATATATTTTAAAGTTAAATTCATTAATCTGATGCACTTTGAGAGTTCAAAAATAAGAGCTCCAAGCATGTTCATTGTGCAAATTGAACAAACAAAAAATGTCAATGACCTGACTCACCCCTCTTCTGATACTCTGAAAACATCGGATCATGAACTCATCTTGTGAGCAAAGTCATATTGTGCTTTCGATTTTAGCTCATTTGACAGAGCAGTGGCACAAAACTACATTGTTACACTATAATCACTGCAAATAGCAAACATATCAAACTATTATCACAAAATTATAACTTTACAAAAATATATTACACAAATGAAATAATACATTTAAAAATATATATTCGAAAAATAGCCCCCCCCCCCCCCCCCCCCCCCCGTTTTTTTTTTTTTAACCAAATTACATTTTATTTTTTAATTGTTTTTTTTCTGTTTTAATTTTTCTGGACTCCATTTTAATGGTTACATTTAATTTTATTAATAAAAAAAACATGTCTAAGTAATTAAAACAATGAAACTTATACAATTTAATGTCAATTTATCAAAAGTTAAGTTATGTTTAGGGCCCTATGAAATGTTTTATTTTTTCTCACCTTATATTTTATTGTTACCAAATTTGTTTTAGCATGTCTATTTATTTAAATGCATAAACAACTTTTATTTATTTCTACAACAGCCTTATTAAAATCTGTGTTTTTTTCTGGTTATGAAATTAAGGCATAAAATATTAATTTATCTTTTAATTAATAAAAATTAAATGTTATTATTGGCATATAAAGGGGATGTACTATTAAAATTTAAAAGATATAAAAGAAATTTTGTTTAACAAAGTTTTATTACTTTTTCAACAGTAGTATTTTGTGGCGTAATATTTACAGATACTAGTCCGTATCGCGATTTGTCTGAAGTGTAATGATAGGCTTTTGATTAATTAATTTAAACTTTGACAAATTCCGTAAATTCCTCGGAAATCATAGGGCGATACAAAAACATTCGGGGCAAGAGAAAAATCTGTCGGGGCTCGAACCCCGAATGATTAGCCCTAACGACGCCCCTGGATAGAACCATAACTTTAAATGTGTCACTCACCAAGAAGCCACCCATCGCGCACTCTTGGAGCCTCATCCCAACCATGCTGTTTGTAAGGATGTATGAATCATGTTTTTCAGCCAAGCCACCTTGCCACAATATTTGTTAGGTGCATATTTGTGCATCACATATTATTTGCACATTTACTAAATGGAAATGTTTCCGATTCACATATGCAAATTCTTCTTCTGATGGCCCCTTTATAGCAATGTGTGCAGTCGATCGCTCTGATTACATTAGGAAGACCGGCTATCGCTGCAAATTGCGCTTTAATGTTTGGCTGGTCAACTGTATCGTATCATCATCGTGGTCCAGAAAATCACTTTGGTCCCTAAAAACTTGTTCTCTTCGGATTCTGCCATTGGCAATGTCCTCTAATAAGGCCAACACTGTCATTGCCATAGACGAAGGGTTGTATAAATGTGCACATGCTTTTATATGTTCTAACTTAATTGCATAATTGAGAACATTCCCATAAGGCTCCTGTGGCAATAGTAAGTCAATTAGCATATTTTATCAATTACAAATTAATAGCAATGTTTCTCTCAGGTGGTGTTGCGATAGACTTGTAGAATACTTCCTAGTCTAATGTTTGCAACTTCATTTCATTGCCTCTAACAGTCGCCAACGGACAAAAAATATGAGAAATGTACGTACGCCAGACATGAAGTTGGCGTGGAGGAACGCACTTTCTCACGTTAATTTCACTGTTATTAAATCCTACCGTGAAATATGATAATGATCGAAATATTATTGAAAAGAGTGATAGTGTGCACTTTGTGTGTGCAACTGTTGAAACAGAGTTAATTCAACCCAAGTCAATGGCCAAGTGCCCAACCAAAAGGAACGCTAACTACCATGATGGTAACAACCTTCAGCAACCTTTGTACATGTACTATATGAAAGAAATATAGCCAAACTGGTTTGCAATAAGTGAATATGGTAAGTCTATTTTGCAGTTGTTTAATCATCTTCTGGTGATTGATTTAATCTAAGGTTGTATTGTTATAAGTAGTTGATGTGTTTCTGCTCACCTCTTCACTTTTTTGTTCTTGCTGTTCCTCTTTTTATTCTCAGTAATTCTGCTCGTTTATCATAGGTATCATCACTAATGCTCATTCATCACTTGTAGAGTGAATCTGCTTAATTTCACTAACTACAACACTGCTTCAGTGTTACTTTCAATCTCTATAAATCAGGACTATGTGAAAACTGAGCAGTGTTTGTTTAACACTTGGGATTTTACTGTGTAAACATGTAACCAGCAACATGTGTTTTTCTTTATTAAACAATTTATTAAAATTAATTTGGAAAATTATCTTGGTCTTTAACTACAAACACAAACCAGTTTAAAAAGAAATGTGATATTTAACACATACACAAGTTTTGTTGTGGTCTTGCTGGGATCATCCCAGCACCCAAAAGTCAACGAATTCTGGTCCACCAGCACACCAGCATCCCAAGCTGGTCCCAGCATGCAAAACATACCTTATGCTGGTCCACCAGCACACCTGCTTACCGTGCTGGGTACCAGCAAACCAGCATCTCACACTGGGGACCAGTAAACCAGCAACCAGTATCCCATGCTGGAATCCAGCAAACCAGCACCCAGCATCCCATGCTGGTCCCAGTGTGCAAAACATACCTTATGCTGGTCCACCAGCACACCTGCTTACCGTGCTGGGTACCAGCAAACCAGCATCTCACACTGGGGACCAGTAAACCAGCAACCAGTATCCCATGCTGGAATCCAGCAAACCAGCACCCAGCATCCCATGCTGGTCCCAGTGTGCAAAACATACCTTATGCTGGTCCACCAGCACACCTGCTTACCGTGCTGGGTACCAGCAAACCAGCATCTCACACTGGGGACCAGTAAACCAGCAACCAGTATCCCATGCTGGAATCCAGCAAACCAGCACCCAGCATCCCATGCTGGTCCCAGTGTGCAAAACATACCTTATGCTGGTCCACCAGCACACCTGCTTACCGTGCTGGGTACCAGCAAACCAGCAATCAGCATCTCACACTGGGTACCAGCAAACCAGCAACCAGCATCCCATGCTGGTCCCAGCGTGCAAAACATACCTTATGCTGCTCCACCAGCACACCTGCTTACCGTGCTGTGCACCAGCAACCAGCATCTCATGCTGGGTACCAGCAAACCAGCAATCAGCATTTCATGCTGGCTACCAGCAAACCAGCAACCAGTATCCTATGCTGGAATCCGGCAAACCAGCAACCGGCATCCCATACTGGTCCCAGCGTGCAAAACATACCTTAGGCTGCTCCACCAGCACACCTGCTTACCGTGCTGGAATCCAGCAAACCAGCAACCAGCATCTCATGCTGGGTACCAGCAAACCAACAAACAGCATCCCATGCTGGGGCCCAGTAAACCAGCAACCAGTATCCTATGCTGGAATCCAGCAAACCAGCAACCGGCGTCTCATGCTGGTCCCAGCGAGCAAAACATCCCTAAAACATCCCCAAATTCTGTTCTCCTGATTAATATTTTCTGAGAGTAATTGAAGTTGATATTTCAGTCATTTAACAAACAACACAATTTTATGTTGACATTTCCTTGATGTCTGTAAACAGTAAAATGACATGCAGGAAAACAAATAATATGTTATCTTTTTTAGTGTTTTATTTTGACTGTTTATATCAAAATGATACTCAAAAAAATATATTGTGTTGCGATTTAGCTCAAAAGGGAAAATGTATATAAATAATTACAATCAATTATGATTAATTACAATTATTTATATCAGCTGCCGGTAGTAACTGTAGCAGAATTAATTTTCCATCAGCTAATCTGGGGTGCGTTTCCCGTACAACGACGTAACTCGCTGATTAACCTCCATAGTACGATGCATTGTTGTGGAAACGAACTAGCTAGTCACGACTGTTTCCCGAACACAGTCGCAACTCTGTCGTTTGAACCACATTAGTTCAACAATGTAGGGCCGTTGTTAATGACGTCACCGGATAATAATTTATGCTATTTAACTTATTAGAGATCTCTAAAATGCAGCTATATTAAACATGGCACCTGATGTCTAATTTACTATATTTTGTTCCATGTCATTTCGCTTTATTTTATGTTTGATTCATCGCGGGTTCCCTCTTACGTCATACTCCGGGGTTCCCGTAGGCATTTATGCGCATGCGCACTATTCAAAAACGTCACTTGCAGAGGAAGCTTAAAAATACATAGATTAAAATGCATTTATATATTTAGATCGAGTGACAGATATAGATTGTACTGCATGTTAGGTTGCGTTTTGTGCCCAAGAGCATAATTTATTGAGCCCATATGTCTTACTATCAAGGAACTATGCTTCTAACCACAGGTCGAGAGCTGTAGTCCCAAACATGTAAGTTTGTGACGCTGTTTGCGAATGTTCGGTCGAACTATGGTTTCGGGAAACACTGAATCATTGAACTATGTTGATAACGACGGAACTTGCGACCATAGTTGGCTAACGATGCTTTTGGGAAATGCACCCCTGTTCGTCCAGCGAACATACGGTATAATTTTTATAAAAACTCTAGGAAATGATATTTTCTTGGGCACAGAAAATAACTTTCTTAAAGTACTGTTGCATTAGAGCATGTAGCTCGAATCGGAATCGTAAAGGGACATTAATTTGCAAGGCAGAATCAGAATCAAAACTCATGTAATTGGTGCACAAGAGTTTATTAAGTAAGGACTAACACATAACTAATCTAAACAAATAAACATTAAATCATTCATACATGGGGAAAGTGAGAAGCAGTTAGAGAGACCGGAGAATGTATCTATGAAAAGAGTCAGTTAACCACCTGAGTGATACCATCAGTGCTGTCTACAGCTTGTACTAAACCTCTGTTTTGTTTAGTTGAATGTAGGATACTTGCATTGCCTTGATCGATGAACAAGTGTCCGAATGCAGTCTCGGGTGAAAGTGTCGATGGTTTGGAGCAGTGGTGGTTTTGGAATCGCGATCACGTTCTTCCGGGTCCGAAGAGTGATGAACTCCAAAGATGTTCTGACTCGATGGTGACTGGGAGTTTCTTCCCATGTGACAATTGAAGAAGAACCAAGAGCTGAGAGGGACCCAGCTGAAGTCCTGTGGTCTTTGGGGAATGGAAAGACAAGGCCGCAAGGCCTGGCGCAGCTTAGAGTCCCGACGAGTTCTAGCTTATCCTCCTCATCCTCTTAGGTTCTGAAAGAACTCATGTGAGACAAGTGACGAAAACTAAAAAATGCAGAAGAGAGAAATGTCTGTTCGAGGACATTTCATGAGGATAAATTTCAGGGTTGAGTGAAAGTGTCTGGCTCTTTGTGGCCACAGCTCTAGATGTTGGGGCCTGTTGTGCCCGCCGGGCACGCCCTGTGCCGGCTCAGGCTCCCTGTGGGTTCCTCCAGAGGCAGCAATCGGAAGATCTTGCAGAAGAAGAGAGTGAAGAGAAGAGAGGCTCTTGGGATGCATTTAAAGTCTCTGGAAGCTACGCCTCCAGAAGGTCCAAGAACCAATGGTAACTTTCACCTTTGGAGGGAAAGTTTACGACTCTTTGTCTGTGAGCATGGTATTTTGCACATGTAATTCGATTGGGTGTTGATGCAAAAACTACTAAGGATTTTTGAAACACTGATATGTTGCAAAGGTATCAACATATAATACACACCATCATTTAGATGATCAAAATACAAATTCAAATAGACCAAACATGGCATAGGTGGGTTATACGACTAGTCACCTATCATAACGCATGCATAAAACAGTAGAAAGGCAAATACAAATACAACAGACAAAAAATTAAAATACAATGCAGTAATACTGTACACAATGACCTGGGCTATGTGTGATAGGAAGGTCAAAGAATGGTTTGTCTGTGAATGAATAGGAAAGAGTCTATTTCTACAGACATTGTGTCTTTCCTATGGGCAAATGTGCATTCTTTTGGGCAATAAAACCTCTTATCAGATGGTCGTCCTGGCAACTGAGCCCTTTTGGGGTGTTAGTTGCTTTGGGGGGTTGTCTCCAGAGCTCCAGCATATAGCTGGTTTGTTGGGTTTAAATACTATTTGTTAAATGTAACAAATAACTATATGTCTGATTGGTCCAGATGCTACACATCATATAAAAATCTAAGGTGATCTACATTGTATTGGGTATTTAATGTAAACATAATGGCATCTGTTTGCAAAGTTTTAGTTCTTGTGACTTATCCTTGTGATGTTGATAGAGTTTTAGTTCCCGCAACTATGGTGCGTAAACCATTTGGTGATGTTATTATGATTATTTGGATAGGTCTGCTGAGGTGTTACAGTTGGGGGAAGTGCAATGTCCTGCATCCTCTGTTCTTGATCTGATCAAAGGATGTCACCTCTGAGTACTGTGTCAATATCTTTAAGGCCCACCTACTAAATGTAGATGAAGAGTTCAGATGCAAAACCAGCTAAAAGCCATCTGGGTCAAAAATGAGATAATGATACTGAGTGAATGCTCCTGACACATATTATAAGTCCATCAAACACTTTTACTTCAAACTTGCTAAATTCCAGCCTCAGCCCAATCAGAAGTACCAGTACTTACATAGAAACCTATACAAAGTAGCCAGAAAGAAATGCTCATTTTAAAGAAAAACGTGAGATGGATTTAGAGGCTTTTGCACCTGAACTCTTCATATAAACTACAATGTATCACTTCCTTAGTTAGACGACTTTTGATGACCACAGCTAGTTTCTGAATAACGAGAAACTTCTGCTTCAAGATAGCCAAAACATCTCCTGGTTTCTAAGAAAAAGTTTACAACACATTTTAACTGCAATAAAAAAAGTATCGCGTATACACACTGCAGTAATAGGCCTACTCACCAATGACAGCTAGTATAGGCTAATCACACTATTCAAACAAAAATGAAAGCCCCACACACATTAAATATATAAAATGCTAAACACATCAAAGAGTAAAAAACTATATTAACCGAGTTTAGCATTGGTTTGGCTTATTTTTTGCATTGCTGTGTGCCTGTAATCAAGCAAATCAAGCGAAAAAGCTTATAGACGATTTATCATATTAGGCAAGGCAAGTTTATTTATATAGCACATTTCATACACAGAGGTAAATCAATTACATAAAAGGAAGTAGAATAATCATAAAAGCAATAATAAAAACAATAATCACAAAAAAGGAAGTAGAACAATCATAAAAACAATGATCACAACAATAAAACATATTACACAAACTATGCATTGTTTTGACACTGTTGCATTTATTGCTCTAATGCTTAACACTGAAACGTCATTAACTTTCAGAAATAATCCATTAAACAAGCAACGATTTGAGGAGTGTACACTAATATTATTTTCAAGCCCACAAAAGGGGAAACTCATGAATATTCATTCATGCACCAGCCATTGGAACCGAATATATTGTATCATCTGGCATGGTTTAAAACATGTGAGTACACCCTGAGATCAGCTGTGTATTTAGAAATCAAGTTAAAATGTACATTGTAATTAAATAATTTCAATAAATCTTCAAATAAATCGAAACAAATGTGATTGTTTGCCAAAAATAATTTTGCATGAGACTAAAGAACTACAGTGTGTGAGTGACCTGTTATTTCAGCTGTGGTGGAGTTACAATATCTCACCGGAAGCTGCAGTTCACAGTGGTTAAACATTTGCCACTTGACTCATTTTAACACCAACAGAAAATTAATTATGAGGAAGTTAAAGATGATGAAGTCTATGCTAGACTAAGAACAGATCTTAAATGCAAAAAACAGATGTAAAATAAAAAGTTCTCATTCATTTCAAACTACCTATTGAATAATTTTATAAAATGTAATTTTTTAAATCATTACTATTTTAATCATGCTTAGGATTTCATCCATGACTTTTGTATTAATTTTATGGTCTGCATAACCTCAAGAGTCCCCAGTTAATCAAATGAAATCATCAGTAAAAGACAGAGCCAGATGAAAAACAACCTAAAATGTGACCCTTTGACCACAAAACCAGTCTTAAAGGAACACTCCACTTTTTTTGAAAATAGGCTCATTGTCCAACTCCCCTACAGTTAAACAGTTGAGTTTTACCATTTTCGAATCCATTCAGCTGATCTCCGGGTCTGGCGGTAGCACTTTCAGCATAGCTTAGAATAGATCATTGAATCTTATTAGATAACATCTCGCTCAAAAATGACTGTATGTAATGACGATATTTTTCCTATTTAAAACTTGACTCTTCTGTAGTTACATCGTGTACTAAGACTGACGGAAAATGAAAAGTTTTCTAGGCTGATATGGCTAGGAACTATACTCTCATTTCAGTGTAATAATCAAGGAACTTTGCTGCCATACCATGGGTGCAGCAGGCGCAATGATATTACGCAGCGCCTGAAAGTGACCGGCACTAAGTTTGTGTAGATGCAGAGTTGCAGCTGGCAGAGTTGACGGCTGCGTAATATCATTGCGCCTCCTGCACCCATGGTACGGCAACAAAGTTCGTTGATTATTACTCCGAAATGAGAATATAGTTCCTATCCATATCGACCTAGAAAATCGCAACTGTTCATTTTTCGTCTGTCTTTGTACACGATGTAACTACAGAAGAGTCTTAAACAGGAAAAATATGGTCATTTTTGAGCGAGATGCTGACAGTCTAATCAGATTCAATGATCTATGCTAAGCTATGCTAAAAGTGCTACCGCCAGACTGAATGGATTCGAAAACAGTAAAACTCACTGTTTAACTGATGAGTGTTCCTTTAAGTAGCACGGGTATATTTGTAGCAATAGCCAACAATACAGGGGCAGCTGTGGCCTAATGGTTAGGGAATCAGGCTTATAACCAAAAGGTTGTGGGTTTGAGTCCCATGTCCGGCAGGGATTGAAGGTGGGGGGAGTGAATAACCAGCATTTCTCTACACCCTCAATACCACGACTGAAGTGCTCTCTCCACCCTCAACACCACGACTGAGGTGAGTCCCTTGAGCAAGGCACTGCTCCACGGGCGCCGCAACGATAGCAATATGGCTGCCCACTGGGTGTGTGTGTGTTTGTTCACTACTCACTACTGTGTGTGTGTGTGTGTGTGCGCACTTGGATGGGTTAAATGCAGAGCACAAATTCCGAGTATGGGTCACCATACTCGGCCACACGTCACGTCCTTTCCTTCCTTTCCTTTCCAATACAATGTATGGGCCAAATTACCAATTTTTCTTTTATGCCCAAAATCATTAGGATATTAAGTAAAGATCATGTTCCATAAAGATATTTTGTAAATTTCCCGCCATAAAAATATCAAAACTTAATTTTTGTTTAGTAATTTGCATTGCTGAGAACTTCATTTGAACAATTTTAAAGGCGATTTTCTCAATATTTAGATTTTTTTGCACCCTCAGATTTTAGATTTTCAAAATGGGTTTGGAAAAGTTGTATCTCGGCCAAGTATTGTCCGATCCTAACAAACCATACATCAATGAAAAGCATATTTATTTAGCTTTCAGATGATAAATAAAAGCTCAATTTAAAAAAACCCTGACCCTTATGACTGGTTTTGTGGTCCAGGGTCACAAATGTGGGTAACACTTTACTTTCACTTTGTGCACAAATATGCATTAATTCATGCTTAACTAATGCAGAGATAATCATGAGTTCATATTTAACTCATGAAGAACTAAACAATTTATTAATAATTACTTCATCAGCAACAAATGAACATTCTATATGATTCATAGATCAACCCTCTGGTTGTGTTCGGGTCAAAAAGATTTTCTTTTTCTCGGAAATAATAGTTAACATTATTGCATTGGACTCAAACTTATTGACTTTGTTCACACAGGGTAGAAGTACATCTCAGAAATTTTTTTCGAATTTTCGTAATTTTTTGTGGCTTTTATTTCACTTAGTCACACTTGTGGTGTTCCCGGTCAAAAATGACCGGACTCCAAAAAATTGCTTATAAATCTGTCATTATGCTATATTATCACTAAATATTGGATTCAATCTTTTCGTCAACTTGTTTTCTTTCATTTAAGACTGGTTTCGTGTTTCTATTTGCATCTGATTAATCGTAGGCCTCATTTTTCTGAGAGAAGGTCCCTCATTTTTTGAATGAAAAAATCATTTTTTATGAGTAATTTTCACAATATGAAATAAAAAATTATAAAAAAGTGCATGGTTTCTCAGACTAATATGCTTGAATGTTTAATCAGGAAGTTTGCTTTTAAATGCTTTTATTTTTTACAAAATTGCAAAAAGTCATACTCGTGGTGTTCCTGGTCAAAAATGACCGGACTCCAAAAAATTGCTTATAAATCTGTCATTATGCTATATTATCACCAAATATTGGATTCAATCTTTTTGTCAACTTGTTTTCTTTCATTTAGGACTGGTTTCGTGTTTCTATTTGCATCTGATTAATCGTAGGCCTCATTTTTCTGAAAGTAGGCACCTAATTTTTTGAGTGAAAAAAGCATTTTTTGTGAATAATTTTCACAATATGAGAGAAAAAATTATGAAAATTTGCACTATTTCTCACACTAGTGTGCTTCAATGTTTAATCAGGACGTTTGCTTTTAAATGCTTTTATTTTGTACAAAATTGCACAAAGTCACACTCATCAAAAATGTCCAGTCATTGAAAGTGAATGGGGAAGAGCACAAAAAGCAGGATCTTTATTTTGAAATGATTTTATGTTCTGAAAAGGGGCACAAAGTAACACTTGTGCTGTTCCTGTTAAATCTGACCATCGTGACACACAAAAAAAAGAACACATTAAGATTATTTGCATTATAACAAATTTTCATGGAACAACAAACCAAAACTGTTATTTTAGTTCTGTATATCCTGCACACTGACACTGTCAAACTGAGACAATATTATGAAACAACAAGCTGAAGCTCTCCCTGTGCTAAAGCGTTTATTTGTAAACTTTCATCTGCTCTGTGAGAACATGAAAGCCTCAAAACCTAAGCTAAAGACAAGGCAGTTTGAGTGTGTGAGTGTATGAGAGGTTTATCACAGAGAGAGTTATCATAAAAGCATATTGCATGCAGTCCGAGGTAGGATGAAATAAATATAATACTCACAACAGTTTGTGTGAGATAGCGTGAGTATACATGAATCTATACATGCACAGGTCCAAGGCCTTTATGTTTGCAAGCACAAAATGCTCCTGAACACTAGTTGTTTCTTTTACTTTCATTCTTCCCCATTCACTTTCAATGGCCAGCCATTTTGTAACTTTGTGCAGTTTTGTACAGTTTTGCCTACTTTCGGATAAATGAGGCCTACAATTAATCAGATGCAAATAGAAACTCAAAACCAGTCCTAAATGAAAGAAAACAAGTTGACAAAAAGATTGAATCCAATATTTGGTGATAATATACCATAACAAGATATTTATAAGCAATTGTTTGGAGTCTGGTCATTTTTGACCAGGAACACCACAAGTGTGACTTTGTGCAATTTTGTACAGTTTTGCCTACTTTCACATAAATGAGACCTATGATTATTCGGATGCAAATAGAAACACGAAACCAGTCCTAAATTAAAGAAAACAAGTTGACAAAAAGATTGAATCAGATATTTGGTGATAATATAGCATAATGACAGATTTATAAGCAAATGTTTCGAGTCCAATTATTTTTGACCGGGAACACCACAAGTGACTTTCTGCAATTTTGTACAGTTTTGCCTACTTTCACATAAATGAGGCCTACGATTAATCGGATGCAAATAGAAACACGAAACCAGTCCTAAATGAAAGAAAACAAGTTGACAGAAAGATTGAATCCAATATTTGGTGATAATATAGCATATTTACAGATTTATAAGCAATTGTTTGGAGTCCGGTCATTTTTGACCGGGAACACCACAAGTGTGACTTTTTGCAATTTTGTAAAAAATAAAAGAATTTAAAAGGAAACTTCCTGATTAATCATTCAAGCACATTAGTGTGAGAAACCATGCAAATTTTTATAAATCTTTATCTCATATTGTGAAAGTTATTCATAAAAATGATTTTTTTCACTCAAAAAATGAGGGACCTTCTCTCAGAAAAATGAGGCCTACGATTAATTGGATGCAAATAGAAACACGAAACCAGTCCTAAATGAAAGAAAACAAGTAGACAAAAAGAATGAATCCAATCTTTAGTGATAATATAGCATATTTACAGATTCATAAGCAATCGTTCGGAGTCCGGTCATTTTTGACCGGGAACACCACAAGTGTGACTGGAATCCGAACACAACCAGAGGGTTAAGTAATCAATAAATTGTTAATAGTTAAATGTGTCATAATGTATGAATTCCCTAATAACTTATTTTATTAACTAATAGTGTAAATTCATGTGTTAATTACCACAATGGGTTGAAGCCACACATTTCATCTTCCAGTTGTCTGCTTTAATTAATCATTTGCTAATGATTTGCAAAGATATTATTATGCTATGACTTTACTTGCTGAGGCGCAGAACTATTAACTAAATGTTAAGTAATATGTCATTGTTATGGATTTAGAATTAGTTAGTCATGTGCCTCAACAAGTAAAGTCATAACATAATGATATCTTTGCAGATTGTCACAAGCGCGGTCTCTGTGGCTCCTCCCGTCCCGCGCCAGCGGGAACCCTCTCCTGAATACTGACTACATTTCCCACAATCCCGTGCCTGGGGCCGCTCTCTTCCGGTTCCGGGTCTCGCGGTTCACATCCGCTCTGGCGGCCATTTCAGCGTGCCTCGCCGGCACGTTCATCGCGAAGTTTTGTTGGTCATGCCCTCAATCCTGAGCGTTATTTATCGGACTGCCTTTACTGTTGTCAACCGGACTGTTACCTCTCTTAGTGAACCTCTGCTGCCTGCCTTTTGTCGACCCTTGCTATCCCCACGGACTATTGCTCTTGATCGCTGCCGGCCCCGACCCTTTGCATGGACTCTGACTACCCCTTTGTATTTACCTTCGTTGCCCCAGTCCGTTGTTGTTGACCCTTGCCTGTTTGATTTGTCCGATTTCAATAAATCGTTGCATATGGATCCTACGACTCAAGATTCATCATTGACCGCGTCACACAGATCATTAGGTAATGATTAATTAAAGCAGACAACTGGAAGTTGAAATGCATGGCTTCAGCCCATGAAAATGCATGGCTCCAACTCACTGAGGCACATGACTAACTAATTCTATATCCATAACCACAATTACATATTAATTAACAATTAGTTAGTAGTTCTGTGCCTCAACAAGTAAAGTCACAACATAATGATACATTTGCAAATCATTAGCTAGACTATTAGCATCTACCTTCATCTTCTTCGTGCAATTCTTTGCGGTAGCATGACAGTAACACATTTGGGCAACACTTTACAATACGTGTGCACAAATATGCATTAATTCATGCTTAACTAATGCACAGATAATCATGAGTTAATGTATAATTCATGAAGAACTAAACCATTTAATAATGATTACTACATCAGCAACTAATGAACATTCTACATGATTCATAGACTAAGTAATCAATAAATTGTTATTTACGGTGGCCGAGAGAGCTCAACGCACTGCAACTTAAGAAAACACATGCAAACAGAAAAAAACGACAACAAATTAAGAAAACATCTTCATCAGTTTGACAACACAGTGCCTAAACAGAGCTTACGTTGGTCAGGTTGTACAGCAGTCATGTGGTACAAGTCGTAGCTCTCAGAAGACTCTCAGCTCACAAGTTGTAAATACGAGTTCTACAAGGACGAGAATGCTTTTTACAAGTTGGAATCTCATAATTACAGGAATTCCGATATGGCATGAACGCACCTTATCTAATCAAAAAGATACAGAAGTCACTGAACACATGGGGAATGTAAACATAACAAAACAGGTCCATACATGTAGGTCTGACAGTTACATTGTAGCTGAATGTTACTACTTATATTGCAGATTAAAAAAAACAGTAGTAAAACATCAGTAATTAGTACATTAATAAACAAATTAATATTGGTTTGTTCTGAGCTTGCTCAGAGATTGTCAAAGATGGTCTTTTACTGCAAGTAAGTGTTTTATTCACACAAAGTGAAGTATGGGGAAAATATTTACAATTGCAAAAAAAAAACTACATAAAAAAGTTTGTCAAGACAAACTTTAAGTTGGCTTGAGAAAGCCGGACCAGAAAGTTTTATAAAGTTTGAAAAGTTTAAGAAGTTTTAAAAATTTTTAAGTTTGGATGGTTTTCAGTCTGAAATAGTTTAAAGTAGTTTTAAAGGTTCAAGTTTGAATGCAGTCTTTGTATTTACCTTCGTTGCCCCAGTCCGTTGTTGTTGACCCTTGCCTGTTTGATTTGTCCGATTTCAATAAATCGTTGCATATGGATCCTACGACTCAAGATTCGTCATTGACCGCGTCACAGAAAACTTCGCCGCCTTCGGATCCAGCGACGGTTTCACAGTTCGCGTCGGAGATGTCTGCTCAAGCTACCATGCTAACCCAGCACCAGCAACAGCTAGAACGGCTCACCGCCCTGACGAAGCAGTTGGTGCAGGCGGTTCAAGGATTACAGGTAGCTGCACCTCCCGTCGCCACTTCTCCACCACCACCTGTACAAACCCCAGCGGTTCAGCCTGTCGCCGCCAGCCCTCGTCTTGCCTTCCCAGAAAAATTTGATGGAACAGCAGACAAATGTAAGGGATTCTTACTTCAATGTACTCTGTTTGTTAATCAACAACCCACCATCTCCTGGGCTAGAGGAGTCATCACCCACTGGTCACCGCACTGCCTGGAACACTGCATCCACCCAACTCCTCAAACACCACCCAAGCCAGCCACGCCTCCACCTTGCAGCTCCATCTCCGTGGAATACCAGGACCTGCTCGAGGCATTCAGCACAGTCAAGGCATCTGAATTACCACCTCACAGGCCAGGGGACTGTGCTATTGATTTAACACCTGGGGCGTCACCACCTCGAGGTCGTGTTTTTCCACTATCTCAACCAGTCTCTGGCTATGGAGAAATACATCAAGGAGGAACTAGCAAAGGGGTTCATTCGTCCCTCAACCTCATTATTCTCAGCTGGTTTCTTCTTCGTGAAGAAGAAAGATGGAGGTTTGCGGCCTTGCATCGATTACCGTTCCCTTAATGAAGTAACCATTAAGTACCGGTACCCTCTACCCCTCGTCCCGCCAGCTCTGGAACAGCTACGGTCTGCAAGGTACTACACAAAGCTAGATCTTCGCTCAGCTTATAACCTGATCCGCATCCGAAAAGGCGACGAATGGAAGACGGCTTTCTCCACCACCTCAGGTCACTATGAATACCGGGTGATGCCCTTCGGCCTGGTCAATAGTCCGTCTTATTTTCAAGCTTTTGTTAATGATGTTTTCAGAGATATGCTGAACCGTTGGGTCATTGTGTACATGGACGATATTCTGGTCTACTCCAACTCCTATGCCGAACACGTCCAGCACGTCAGGTCAGTCCTCCAACGCCTTGTCCAACATAAATTGTATGCCAAGGAGGAGAAATGTCAATTTCATCAGCAGAGTATTGCCTTTTTGGGGTACATCATCAGCCCGGAAGGTGTGGCTATGGATGAAACTAAGGTCAGGGCCGTACAGAACTGGCCCCAGCCCAGAACCCTCAAAGAGCTGCAACGATTTCTAGGATTCTCCAACTTCTACCGAAGATTCATACGCAATTTCAGCTCGGTTGCTGCCCCTCTCACAGCTATGGTCAAGAAGGGCGAAACCCGTCTCACCTGGTCACCTGACGCCCTGAGTGCCTTCCATGAACTTCGGCGGAGGTTCACCACAGCTCCCGTCCTCCGTCACCCAGATCCTCAGCTACCCTTCCTCGTAGAAGTCGATGCCTCAAGCACGGGCGTGGGGGCTGTGCTTTCACAGAAACAGGGAGAGCCTCCAAAGACCTTCCCCTGCGCCTTTTTCTCCCACAAGCTCAGCCCAGCCGAAAAGAACTACGATGTGGGTAACCGTGAGCTCCTCGCTATTAAGCTCGCACTAGAGGAGTGGAGGCACTGGTTGGAGGGGGCCTGTAATCCTTTTGTCATCTTGACTGATCATAAGAACCTGGAGTACCTCCGATCGGCCAAGGTCCTTAACCATCGACAAGCTAGGTGGGCACTCTTCTTTACCCGCTTTGATTTCACCATAAATTACCGTCCTGGGTCCCAAAATCTCAAAGCTGACGCTCTGTCTCGTATACACGAACCTAACCATGCCATCCATCCACCAGAGTCCATCCTTCCAGCGTCCATAATTGTCGCACCAGTCACCTGGGACGTCATGACAGATATCACGGAAGCCCAGGCCCAAGACCCTCCTCCAGCAGAATGTCCAGACAACCTCACTTACGTACCCGCAGTGCTTCGCTCACGCATCCTCTCCGAGGTCCACACCGCACCCAGCTCAGGGCATCCAGGTATTAAGGCCACACTCGATCTCCTACACAATCGTTTCTGGTGGCCCACAATGCGCCATGACACCACAAACTATGTCAAGAACTGTGTCACCTGCTGTACCACCAAGACCCCACGTCAACTACCCGCAGGTCTGTTGCAACCCTTACCTGTTCCCAAGCGCCCCTGGTCCCACATAGCCGTGGACTTCGTCACAGACCTCCCTCCATCTCAGGGTCACACCACTGTTCTGTCTGTGGTCGATAGATTCTCAAAAGGCTGCCGCTTCATCCCTCTCCCGAAGTTACCTACTGCCATGGAAACTGCTGAGGCCCTCTGCAATGCAGTGTTCCGCTATTACGGCCTCCCAGAAGATATCGTGTCCGATCGCGGCCCTCAGTTCACCTCCCGCCTCTGGTCAAACTTTCTCCGTCTTCTGGGAGTAAACGTAAGTCTGATGTCAGGATACCATCCGGAGGCCAACGGCCAGGTTGAGAGGCTGAACCAGGAGTTGACCCGGTTTCTACGCTCGTACTGCCACGACCACCAGGAGGACTGGAGCCGTTACCTCCTCTGGGCTGAATACGCCCAGAACTCTATCCGTAAAGCATCCACTAACTTAACACCTTTTCAGTGTGTCCTAGGGTTCCAACCTCCTTTATTTCCCTGGTCAGGAGAGCCATCTGACTTACCCGCGGTCAACTCCTGGTTCCGACGGAGCGAGCAGACCTGGAACCGAGCCCATGTGCACTTGCAAAGAGCGGTCCGCAGAACCCAGGCCCAGGCGGATCGTCGACGTCGACCCAACCCGACCTACGAACCCGGCCAATGGGTCTGGCTCTCGACCCGGGACCTGCGCCTCCATCTACCTTGCAAGAAACTAAGCCCCAGGTACGTGGGTCCATTTAAGATTGTACGTCAAATCACTCCTGTATCATTCAGACTTGCTTTACCACCCGAGTACCGCATCTCACCAACCTTTCATGTTTCCCTGTTAAAGCCCGCTGGCCCCCCGGATGGGGGGGGGATCCTAGACGAGACCGCTTCGCAGAGACCAGCCCCCCTGCTCATCGATGGCGAGGAGGCCTACCGAGTCAACACTATACTGGACTCCCGACGCCGGAGCGGTCGCCTACAGTACCTGGTCGACTGGGAGGGCTACGGCCCCGAGGAGCGGTCCTGGGTGCCCGCCGAAGACATCCTGGATCCCTCCCTCACCGTGGACTTCCACACTGCTCACCTGGATCGGCCAGGGCCCGGACCCAGGGGTAGACCCCGGCGTCGGTTGCCTCCTCGTGCCAGGAGGCACTCGCAGGGGGGGGGCTCTGTCACAAGCGCGGTCTCTGTGGCTCCTCCCGTCCCGCGCCAGCGGGAACCCTCTCCTGAATACTGACTACATTTCCCACAATCCCGTGCCTGGGGCCGCTCTCTTCCGGTTCCGGGTCTCGCGGTTCACATCCGCTCTGGCGGCCATTTCAGCGTGCCTCGCCGGCACGTTCATCGCGAAGTTTTGTTGGTCATGCCCTCAATCCTGAGCGTTATTTATCGGACTGCCTTTACTGTTGTCAACCGGACTGTTACCTCTCTTAGTGAACCTCTGCTGCCTGCCTTTTGTCGACCCTTGCTATCCCCACGGACTATTGCTCTTGATCGCTGCCGGCCCCGACCCTTTGCATGGACTCTGACTACCCCTTTGTATTTACCTTCGTTGCCCCAGTCCGTTGTTGTTGACCCTTGCCTGTTTGATTTGTCCGATTTCAATAAATCGTTGCATATGGATCCTACGACTCAAGATTCATCATTGACCGCGTCACACAGATCATTAGGTAATGATTAATTAAAGCAGACAACTGGAAGTTGAAATGCATGGCTTCAGCCCATGAAAATGCATGGCTCCAACTCACTGAGGCACATGACTAACTAATTCTATATCCATAACCACAATTACATATTAATTAACAATTAGTTAGTAGTTCTGTGCCTCAACAAGTAAAGTCACAACATAATGATACATTTGCAAATCATTAGCTAGACTATTAGCATCTACCTTCATCTTCTTCGTGCAATTCTTTGCGGTAGCATGACAGTAACACATTTGGGCAACACTTTACAATACGTGTGCACAAATATGCATTAATTCATGCTTAACTAATGCACAGATAATCATGAGTTAATGTATAATTCATGAAGAACTAAACCATTTAATAATGATTACTACATCAGCAACTAATGAACATTCTACATGATTCATAGACTAAGTAATCAATAAATTGTTATTTACGGTGGCCGAGAGAGCTCAACGCACTGCAACTTAAGAAAACACATGCAAACAGAAAAAAACGACAACAAATTAAGAAAACATCTTCATCAGTTTGACAACACAGTGCCTAAACAGAGCTTACGTTGGTCAGGTTGTACAGCAGTCATGTGGTACAAGTCGTAGCTCTCAGAAGACTCTCAGCTCACAAGTTGTAAATACGAGTTCTACAAGGACGAGAATGCTTTTTACAAGTTGGAATCTCATAATTACAGGAATTCCGATATGGCATGAACGCACCTTATCTAATCAAAAAGATACAGAAGTCACTGAACACATGGGGAATGTAAACATAACAAAACAGGTCCATACATGTAGGTCTGACAGTTACATTGTAGCTGAATGTTACTACTTATATTGCAGATTAAAAAAAACAGTAGTAAAACATCAGTAATTAGTACATTAATAAACAAATTAATATTGGTTTGTTCTGAGCTTGCTCAGAGATTGTCAAAGATGGTCTTTTACTGCAAGTAAGTGTTTTATTCACTCAAAGTGAAGTATGGGGAAAATATTTACAATTGCAAAAAAAAAACTACATAAAAAAGTTTGTCAAGACAAACTTTAAGTTGGCTTGAGAAAGCCGGACCAGAAAGTTTTATAAAGTTTGAAAAGTTTAAGAAGTTTTAAAAATTTTTAAGTTTGGATGGTTTTCAGTCTGAAATAGTTTAAAGTAGTTTTAAAGGTTAAAGTTTGAATGCAGTCTGTCAGATAGATAAATAGATAAATAGATAGATAGATAGATAATTAACATGTTAGTATGATTTTAACATTAGCAACATTAACATTAGCCAGTTACTAGCATGTTGCTAGCACATTTTTAACATGATCAACAAGTTGTTAGCATGTTTCTAGCATGATTAGCAAGTTACTAGCATGTTTCTAGCATGATTAGCAAGTTGCTAGCATGTTTCTAGCATGATTAGCAAGTTGCTAGCATGTTTCTAACATTAGCAAGTTGTTAGCATGTTTCTAGCATGATTAGCCAGTTGCTAGCATGTTTCTAACATGATTAGGAAGTTGTTAGCATGTTACTAGCATGATTAGCCAGTTACTAGCATATTTATAACATGATTATCATGTTTTTAACATGTTTATAACATGATTAGCATGTTGTTAACATGATTAATGCATGGTTAGCAAGTCACTAGCATGATTCTAGCAAGATTAGCAAGCTACTAGCATGACTCTAGTTGCTAGGCTTGGCTAGTGATTGATAGATAGATAGATAGATAGATAGATAGATAGATTAAATGGGTTTGAATGGATTAGACATAGTACATAGAAGGGACATTTGATTGAGTCTCAAGGGATTCTGGGAGTTTTGACAGTTGGAGTTTAAATAGTCTTGGCTCATTTGAACATTCCGTCAATGTAAGTCAATGGGATTTTTCCCAGTTTTAATAGTCATTTTTAGGAAAACCGTAAGTCCGATCAGTTAGAAAAGATATAGCACACCCGGTCGGATCAGTCTGAAGATCTGGGCTGAGTTTGGAGTTTGTAGAGTTAAAGCTCTAGGAAGAGTTAGAGTTGATAATTTTAGTCTCAGAAGAATAACTAGAAACGTCTAGGTTACGTACGTAACCCTCGTTCCCTGAAGGAGGGAACGGAGACGTTACATATGGGAACTCGCCTGAGAGACCAATCATCTCTGAGCCTTATTCAAAAGGCCAATGAACATTGGCGAGTGGTATTTGCATGCCGAGCCACTCCCCCGTACATACGGGTATATAAGATGGCGGCATGCAACCACTCATTCAGGTTTTCGCTGAGGAGCCGAGACACAGCCCAGCGTCAGCACGACGTAGGGTCGTGGCAGGGGATGTAACGTCTCCGTTCCCTCCTTCAGGGAACGAGGGTTACATACGTAACCTAGACGTGGGAACAGGCCCATGGAACAGGCCACGACCGTGACGTCGCGTTACGCACAGACCCACGTGCTGACAGGCGGACGTGTCAGCAGACGGATATGAACGTAACCTTCCCAACGCCCTGAGGACCAATAGAGGGGCCCCACAAGGATGCCAGTTGTTACTGAAGCAGGAGTTGGGAGGGCGGAGCACATGAGATCTCTACATGTGGAATGAAAGTAATTCAATATATCTATAGCCTTTAGAGATATATGAGGGAAACAGCGGCCTTCTGGCTGACCGTGGAAAAATACTGAGACATGTTGCCACAACCTGCTGGGTGAAGGAGACCCAGCCGGAGCACAGTCAGGCACTACACCGCAGCTAGGCCTGACTGCGGGGCATGGAGGACCCAAGGTTCACCGGGGGGAACAACTGAGGGATATAGCGCACGGATCCCGTAGGAGTGGCGCAGCAAGCCGACACCAGCCAGTCTCCCGTTCACCTGATGTCTATGTTAAGACACGGGAGGACACGGCCTCGACGCGAAGGTTGTAGAACCTAGCGAAGGTATTAGGTGTCGCCCAGCCCGCAGCTCTACAGATATCTGCTAGTGAGGCGCCATGAGCCAACGCATAGGATGAGGCAACACTCCGTGTGGAGTGGGCATGAACACCTAAGGGGCATGGCTCTCCCTGGTTTTGGTACGACAGGGAGATGGCATCTACCACCCAATGGGCCAACCTCTGTTTGGAGACAGCATTCCCTTTCTGCTGACCTCCAAAGCAAACAAAGAGCTGCTCGGTGCGTCTGAAGTGCCGAGTGCGGTCCACGTATATACGCAGGGCGCGAACTGGACACAGCAGTGCAGAGGCCGGGTCTGCCAGCAACGTACACTTTGAGAGTCAAAGGGGACAGCCTGCGCTCCAACTTCTCCTGCAGGAAGGAAAGCACTACTGCAATCGGACATCTCTGTGGGTCCTCTCCGCGAGAGGAGCACCAGTCGACGAACAGGCCCCACCTCAGTGCATAGGCCTGCCTTGTAGAGGGAGCTCTAGACTGAGTGATAGTTTCTATCACGGCCTGTGAAAGGCCGGAGAGGTCTGACGCGTCCCGTCCAGGAGCCAGACGTGCAGGTTCCATAGGTCGGGGCGTGGGTGCCAAATTGTGCCCATCCCCTGCGAAAGAAGGTCTTTCCTCAAGGGGATCTTCCAGGGAGGGGCTGCCGTGAGGGAAATGAGGTCTGGAAACCAGGTCCGGGTGGGCCAGTATGGCGCAACCAGCAGAACCTGCTCCTCGTCCTCCCTGATCTTGCACAGAGTCTGTGCAAGGAGGCTCACTGGGGGAAAGGCGTACTTGGGCCCCGGAGGCCAGCTGTGTGCCAGCCGAGGGGAGCCTCGCTGAGGGAGTAAAACAGCTGGCAGTGGGAGGATTCGGGGGAGGCAAACAGATCTATCTGGGCCTCGCCGAAATGGCTCCAAATCAGCTGGACTACCTGGGGGTGGAGTCGCCATTCTCCAGGATGGGTGGACTGCCGTGAAAGCTGGTCGGCTGCACGGTTGAGTTCTCCTGGAATGTGAATGGCGCGTAGCGATTTCAGCCACGTCTGACTCCACAGGAGCAGATGGCGGGCGAGTTGTGACATGCGACGGGAGCGAAGACCACCTTGGTGGTTGATATAGGCTACGGTCGCAGTGCTGTCGGTGCGAACAAGCACGTGCTTGTGGCGCAGCATCGGTCGGAAGCGACGCAGCGCAAGAAGCACAGCCAACAACTCTAGGCACTTGATATGCCATTGCAGTCGAGGTCCTGTCCAGGAGCCCGAGGCTGCTTGCCCGTTGCATACAGCACCCCAACCCGTGGAAGAGGCGTCCGTGTAAACCACAAGATGCCTGGAGACTTGCCCCAGAGGGACTCCGGCCTGAAGAAAGGCCGGGTCTGACCACGGGCTGAACAGGCGACGACACTGCAGGGAAACGCCAATCCGGAGCGTGCCACGGTGCCATGCCTATCTCGGGACTCGATCATGTAACCAGCGCTGAAGCGGTCTCATATGAAGCAAGCCCAGCGGCGTCACCGCGGCTGCAGCTGCCACATGCCCCAGGAGCCTCTGAAATGTTTTGAGAGGGACCGCTGTCTTGTGTCTGAACGAGTTCAGACAATTCAGCACTGACTGCGCGCGCTCGTTGGTGAAAGTACGCGTCCTTCAGGTCGATGGCTGCAAACCAATCCTGGCGACGAATGCATGTTAGCATGCGCTTCGTCATGAGCATCTTGAACGGCAGCCTGAGAAGGGACCGATTCAGAGCTCGAAGATACAGGATGGGTCTTAACCCACCGCTCTTTTTGGGCACGATGAAGTAGGGACTGTAGAACCCTGACTTTATCTCGGCTGGAGGGACAGGCTCGATTGCATCCTTCGCCAGTAGGACTGCAATCTCCGCACGCAGGACAGCGGTCTGTGTGTCCGAGTGGACAGTAGTGGATAGAACGCCTCTGTACCTGGGCGGACGCCTGGCGAACTGAATCGCATAGCCGAGACGTACCGTCCGAATCAACCACCGCAAGGGGCTGGGAAGCTGAAGCCAGGCTACCAGCCTGGTCGCGAGGGGAATCAAGGGAACATTGACCAACGTGACCGCGGTGGGGCAGCCTGGGAGGGGAAGGGGAAGGGGACTGATCCCAGAAGGTGGAACGTCCTGGAGAAAAGTCTGACTGCACTGGGCAGCGCTTACCTTCTTCCCTGGTTCCCGCGCTGGCGATATCAAGCTCCGAGTCCGGATCCGAGGAGGCAAGGCGTCGCTCGAGAAGGGAACTCGGGGCTGGGACCCCAGAGGTGAGGAAATTGCAATTTCCTTCACCTCTGGGTTGCCCGCGTCAGGGACACTTCGCAGCTCTTCTGCGGGTGTTCCTGGCCGGTCCCTGAGACGCGGGCGGCACCGCTCTCCTGCGGCCAGCTCGACGTCGAGCTGCCAATCTCGCATTGTGTGCTTCGGCAGGGGACGGAGCTGGTTGTTTAGGAGCCGCAGGGGGGCGCCCTTGGCGACGGGCAGGTGGAGCCCGCCATGTCCTCACCAGCTCCTCGTGCACCTCCGGGAAGAAAGGTACTTGGGGGGAGCGCGGCAATGCCGCGGGTGCCCTCCCCAGAAACCAATCATCCAGCCTCGAAGGATCGGCCGGAGGTGTTTTGGGCACCTCCAGACCGATCTCCTTGGCGGCTCGGAGGAGCATAGCCGACAGTTCGCCGTCCATCTCAGATGGGGCGGCGACCGCAGAGGGGCGCCGACCCGCCGAGCCGTCCGCTTCACCCTCCGACTCTCCCTCTGATGCTGTAGCAGACATCTCAACCTCCTGTGGAGCGCCAAAAGAGACACTCGGCCCGGCGTGCGGGGAAGCGAACTGCTTTGGCAACTCGACGGGACCACGCGGTGGTGCAGATAGCCGAAAAACCTTGACGGCTCAACGACTTACCGCGGGAAGACGACGAGGGGAGCCTACTCACGAATGAGCGGCGGGACTTTAACGTGGCCATGGTCATGCGTTCGCAATGAACGCACGAACCATCCGTGAACGCTGCCTCGGCGTGCACTCGGCCCAGGCACGTGAGGCAGTGATCATGTCCGTCCAGTGAGGCGAGGAAACTTGCACATCCAGAAGCGCACGGCCGGATAGACATACCGGGAAAATGTCTTCCACAGCCGTGAGAAATTTACTCTTTTAGATCCCGGTTTGCCCAGGGAGGAACCGCGGCACAACTGTGCACTCAGATGGGGTTGCTCGCTGGTGTGCAAAGGCTTTTCTTTTTGCTGTGAGAACAGCAGCCCGCAGGATCACGCTGGCGGCTGCCAAACGCTCTTTTAGAATAGCTCTTCTAGCTCTTTTGGCAGCACGCCAGCGGAGAGAGCGCAACTCTTCACAGGAACTCTTTTTTTTTTTTTTTTTCTCTAGCTCGTAGACGAGGCTCCGAAGCGAAAATCTGAATGAGTGGTTGCAAATACCACTCGCCAATGTTCATTGGCCTTTTGAATAAGGCTCAGAGATGATTGGTCTCTCAGGCGAGTTCCCATATGTAACGTCGTAGTGAAACGACTGAAGGGGAGCTAAAGTTCGAAGACGAACTTTGATGTTGGCTTGGGAAAGCATTTGTAAGCAGCCTAAGGGCAAAAGAGCCAGAGTACTTGTGTGTCTGGCATTCTTGAGCTGCCCTGCTGCAAAAAACGTACAACAGTTATGGTTTTCAGAATATTTTTTATGGACACTTGCTATTTTCTTTTATAATATAAAAGCCTACTAGGCTATGACAACAGTTTCAACTTTAAAATCCTGTCACTGAAGCATTGTGGGCAACGACACCGAAGGTAACTAAAACAATGCAGTTTAACTCAAGGCGCTCAACACAACTTGAAAAATATATTGTCAATACCATTAAAATTAAGATAAAAAAATAATGATCTATAAGCATTTAGGAGATTACAGTTTTTGCATACGAACTATATTGGGCTTCATTATGGAAATATAATAAATGTATATATATATTTTTAAAAAAAAATGTAGTCACTTAAATTAAACATTTTCAAAGACTTTGAATGAGATCTTGAAGGATTTGCTATCCCGTGGCTCCCTCATGTGGACAACATTAGTAGTATGACCTTCATCTCTGAATCCTATTACAGATTAAATGGACAATATTTTTTGAATGATTACAAATGCTTCATGATTAGTTTACTGATAATATACCCACAGTAAACACAGAATCACTGATGCAGTATTTTATTTCATGCTTTAACAGATTAATTTACAACTTACATTTTTAATGTAAGTAATGATTGATTATTATGTGACATATTGGTTATTTGACAATTATAATATAAAAAATATAATGGCAAAAAAGTATGACTATAGATTATATTATAGGTGTGTAGATGCAGAACTGGAAGTATTCTAAAATAGCATTGCATAGTTTTCATTAAATATTGAATCTTGTTAGGGCATTAAATAAATGTGTTTTTTAATGATCATAATGATCCTCCTCCGATTTTTTTCTCAACAGTTTCACGTGAGACATAAACAACTGTTTTCGATTATGTTCGCCAAGATATCATGTATTTTCAAATAATCGTGTCTGTGTTTGTCTGAGAGAAGTCTTTCTTATTGAGAGAAGTGAGGATGAATGCGAGCTTCCGAGCCGCGACGCAGGTCTCTGCAGTTAAATATCTCAGGCACTCAAAAGCACTAATTTTACCTCTATAATATGTTCTTCTACTTTTATTGTGTTCAATCGCTGGAATGTTTTAATATGCAAGGCTTTAAAAGACGTGCTAATGAGTTTCTTGTATGTATCCCTTCAAACCCAGAAGGCAGCGGCCGCGATTGTGACACGTATGTTAGAGAACAACACGTTCTCACTCCCAAGTCGTCACATATTGACGATTGGGCAGGACCCCTTGGCGTCGCATTTTGACGCCCAGGGTACCCCTTCAATTTTCGACGCGCAGGGTCCTCCGTTGTTTTCAGTTGTTTGTCTTAATTTAGTAGTTTGCATGCTTTTGTAAAAATAGAAATTATTTTATATAAATATATACGTTCATTGGAGCACCTAACCCCACCCCTACCCTAAACCTGCCCACTTCTGAACAATATGAAACACGGAACAGGCAAATATAAGTACAGTCGCAGGTATTTATTGCAAAAACTGACCATAAACAAGCAGTATAAAAGCATTACAAACAAGTCCTGTTGCATTCCGAGCCTTCTGAAGCCTTATGATATCCTTGTGCGAATAACAGAAGGTTTGAATCGCTGAAAATGATCCCGCTCCGTTAACGCGCTCACATCTCATTCAAGAAGATACACCCGAGCATTAGCATGATGCAATCGGCCAGGAGACACATAGGAGCCAATGGCATTTCACAACAGCATGACACAATCGGTCACGAGACACCCAAGAGCCAACAGCATTTCACAACCAAGGCTTGCTTCTTCTGGCAGCATTTTTTGAATTCAAGCACGGACAGACGGCAGTGCAGCACACAGAACGGCGGACGGAGACGGCGATCGCATCTATTCTTCTCACAAATCAATCGTTTTGCTTCGAAACCATTGGAATATTAATACTTTTTGAATAAATTATGAATATATTTGTAATTGCCTGTTATATCTTGTGTTTTATTGACAAATGGTTAGGTTTAGGGGCAGAGGTTGGGTTCATTGTGTAAATAGTGTAATATAAATTAAACTGTTTTGACTGTTCGCATTGAAAAAAAAATTACACCCCAACATATATGCAATAATAGCAATATTATTACCCAATATATAATTTAATCATGACGATAAAATACCCCGTGCTTTTCGCGTCAGTATGTTGACGCCAAGGGTTTCTTACTTTAAGTACTGGAGAACCCTGCACGTAGAAAAATGACGCTAAAGGGGTACCCTGAGCGTCCAGAAGTGACGCCAAAGGGGCCCTGCCCAATCGTCAATATGTGACGAGTTAGGAGTGAGAAGGTGTTGCAGAGAAACAAATAAAACAGCTCATGCCCTCAATTCAGCTCTTCATAATATTCTTCTACTTGTATTGTGTTCAATCGTTGGACTATTTTATTTTTAAAGGCTTTAAAAGATGTGCAAATAAAGACGTTTAAAGAGGACGCTGCAGCATTTGCCATCTCAGAAACCTGACGCAAGGCTTTCAGTATTACACAAAACATCTCCCAAAGACCTGAATTTAGCTCTTGATGTTCAAAAGGATGGATTGTATTAAATCCCTGGGATATATTAATTTAAAAGGCCTTAAAACAGGTATAAATGCTATAGTTTTGTGAGCAAGTACGGATAGTGCTCTGGCTGATCGAAGCAGTCAGAGCTCTCTCATCTTTTACACTGTTCTCCGGCCAGACAGTCATCATTAATGAGCCCTGACCTGGTAATGATCAGATATGTTGGTTAACTTGTAAGTGTGAATGAAATGTATGTATTTATTTGTATTTTTAATCGATTTCAAAGTGAAACTTGAATCCAGCTTCTTATTCGCAGCTTCTTATTACGCTATCCGTTCCACCTTAAAAATGCGACGCTTCCGCTTTTCTTAGCTTCTTATTCACGCTCGACTTAGGGACCGTCTCTTTTTCAAATACTAACAATAAACGATTGTTAAATGTAAATAACACTGAGATAAGAGCGTAAACGGACTGTCAACATGAAATCTAATTACATTATTCGTTAGTTTATTGAACATATCATCCTTTTTTTTAGCCTCTTATGAAGACTTAATATGGGCCAGCACCTGTGAATAGATGACACCTACCCCTGCGAGGACTCCAGATACAAAATGATGGCGTTTTCATTGTTTTAAAATGCACTTAAAGTTTGCTTAATGCATAAATAGTATTTGTAAATATTATAATTTTTACTAGATTTTCTAAGTACTATAATTTGTACTAGATTTCAATTGTTCTGTCTGATACCTACTCCTATAAATACTATTCTGGTTTCGTAACAAAAAAAAAACAAAAAACAAGCATTTTCTGTCAAACTGTTCTGAAAAAAAAATAAAGTGATGTGAAATGCATTGTACAAATGAATGTGAATTAAACTGATTAAGCCATTGCATTGTTGGTTACTGTACACTGTACTGTATATATCTATGTACATTGTCCACATTTGTTTGTATATATATTGGTGGCCAAATTGGTGGCGCTATATCTCCGGTTCATTTGAGGGTGTGTTAGAAATTCCACTGGGGCCTCATTACCAAGCCACTTGACTGTCACCATACAAAACTACACTACAATAATTTCTACGGTAGCAATTTGAAATTATGGACACATGAATTTGACAGTAATGACAATTCCGTAACAGGTGAAATTGCATAATTAGCCCAATTGGTGGCGCTATATCTCAGCTTCCTTTGAGGGTGCGTTAAAAATTCAACTGGGGGCTTATTTCCAACGCTCTTGACTGTCACCATACAAAATTACAATAATTTCTACTTAGCATTTTGAAGTTATGGACCCATGAACTTGACAATAATGACAATTCAGTAACAGGTCAAATTGCATAAATGCCCCAATTGGTGGCGCTATATCTCAGTTTCCTTTGAGGGTGCGTTAAAAATTCCACTGGAGGCTTATTCCCAAGGCCTTTGACTGTCACCATACAAAATTACAATAATTTCTACGGTAGGATTTTGAAGTTATGTACCCATGAACAACAAATATGACAGTTCAGTAACAGGTCAGATTGCTTTATTGGCCCAATTGGTGGCGCTATATCTCAGCTTCCTTTGAGGGTGCGTTAAAAATTCCACTGGGGGCTTATTTCCAATGCTCTTGACTGTCACCATACAAAATTACAATAATTTCTACTTAGCATTTTGAAGTTATGGACACATGAAATTGACAGATATGACAATTCAGGTCAAATTGCTTTACTGGCCCAATTGGTGGCGCTATATCTCAGCTTCCTTTGAGGGTGCGTTAGAAATTCCACTGGGGCCTTGTTCCCAAGCCACCTGGCTATCACTATACAAAATTAGTACAAAAAAGTACAATACAAAAAGTCTTAAGAGGCTAGATTTGAAAAAAAAAAAAAAAAATCGTTTGGCACGTTCAATAAACTAACGAATAATGTAATTAGATTTCATGTTGACAGCCCGTTTACGCTCTTATCTCAGTGTTATTTACATTTAACAATCGTTTATTGTTCGTATTTGAAAAAGAGACGGTCCCTAAGTCGAGCGTGAATAAGAAGCTAAGAAAGGCGGAAGCGTCGCGTTTTTAAGGTGGAACGAATAGCGTAATAAGAAGCTGCGAATAAGAAGCTGGATTCAAGTTTCACTTTGAAATCGATTAAAAATACAAATAAATACATACATTTCATTCACACTTACAAGTTAACCAACATATCTGATCATTACCAGGTCAGGGCTCATTAATGATGACTGTCTGGCGTCAATAAGAAGCTGCGAATAAGAAGCTGGATTCAGCCTCGTGTGAGACGAGTTATCCGGCTGCTTCCTCTAGTGGTGTTTAATTGTTCCTCTAGAGGGTGCATTTTTTTTCAGCCAATGCAAGCCTATGGTACATTTTTGATTTTTTAAAATTATTTATACGAAAACTGTACGTCTGATCAGTCTGAAAAGATATAGCACACTTCTCGACACCAGGTCTCTGCTGAGTTTGGGGCTTGTGGCAGTAAAGCCCTAGGACGAGTTGGAGTTGGAAAATTTGGTCTCAGAAAAAAAAAAAATAATCAAAAAACAATAACAATATGTTGGCTTTCCCAAGCCAACATAATAACTATAAGTTTAAGGCAGATTTCAGTAAGTTGGCTTTCTCAAGCCAGCTTAATAAGAATGAATAATATATACAAAGACGTGTACAAGAAAACACAAAAGACAACTGAGAAACACTGTGGGACAGTTGGAGAGAGGGCATGGGCTCATAGTGTTATGTTGTGCTCTCACAATGAAAACCAGACTGCTCACACATGCTTTTACGCAATGATTCAGATATGATAATTGCAGAGAAAGGAAGCAGATGCAGACAAGATTTTGTGAAGATAATAAAATGGCAGAAAAAACCCAAGTAACACCTTTAAATCATGAAAAAATAGATGATATTCTTTCAAACCACATACTTTTATATCAAATTAAATGTTACAAGTGAGAAGCGCTTGTATTTTTACATCTCTTTTTGTATTTTATGGACAGAATAGTCAGACAAGAATGACAAGAGAGTGAATAAATTAATAGAAAAAAAATGAATTAAACATAATTAGTAAACTGAACCTTTTTTTTTTTTATAGTAATGATGAAATGCAGCTTTTACTATGTAAACTTCATTGGTCTTATCACAGGAAACTGCAGTTCTCTTAACATGCTTAACTGATTAACTTTAACATGAGTAGACAAACTACAGTTTCAGCAGGCAGGCTTTGGCAAAGGATTCGGTTCAGAACTACAAACACGACTAAAAAGCGTTAAAAAAAACTACAAACATGGCGGATGTGCGCGACCAGCGGTTAGGTAGAGATGTTTAGAAAAAGGGGTTTGAGTTACTAACAATCAACATTTTCCTGTTAAAAAATATTTATTTAATGTTATCTGTGTTATTTCATCTGTAACAGCAATGTGAACTTTTATAAACATCCGTTTGATCGGTAAACTTTTAAATGCATCATTATGCAGAAAATATGAGCAGAGTTTTCAGCATGAAAGACCCACGACCGGCAGAGCAACGTGCTACTTCTTTTCTCTCCAATACGGTAGGAAGTTAAATTAAATTAAATTTGGAGGATGTTAACTGTGACAAGATGATTGACAGGCCAGTTTACTGACAGATGCAGTTGTGTGACGTTATAGTATGTCCCAAAGCTTGCCTATTCTTCTACTACATACTCAAAAGTGTGTATTTTTTCTTCACCACAAGAGTACATACTTTATGGGTGTAGTACAAGTAGGCACATTCGGATGCAAAATAGGTCACTGAACACAAGGGGAATGTAAACACAACAAAACAGGTCCATGCATGTAGGTCTGACAGTTACATTGTAGCTAAATATGTTACTACTTATATTGCAGATTAAAAAAACAGTAGTAAAACATCAGTAATTAGAACATTAATAAACAAATTAATATTGGTTTGCTCTGAGCTTGCTCTTGTTTTTTTTTTTTTGTTTGTTTTTTTTGTTTTTGTTTAACGGAGGTTTTATACCATACTCTAAGGTTTCTGAATTATGGGAAAAGCCATAGCAGCATTAGAGTGAAAACACAAGTCACACAGAATGCTGTTGGTGTCCTTGTGAAGAGTGTTGTGGTCCCACAATAAAAACAACTGTTCAGACATGCTTTTACGCAATAAAATTGAAGATATAAGATTTTGTGAAGATAATAAAATTACAGAAAAAGTCTTGCTGAACTCAAAAAAAATTATTTCAAAACATTTATCAGATGTTGCAAAACAGCAGTTCTCTTAACATGCTCAACTGATGAACTTTAAGATGAGTAGACAAACTATAGTTTCTGTCGTAGTTGTCACCAAATATTTAAGACCAAGCATACACAATTTATTAAATGTGATATGACTTAAATGTGCAAAAACAGAAGTGAAATATTCAAGGTTTCATTTGCCACAGACCATAAATATCCTGCAAATAACTTTTCACATCCTCAATATATTACTATTATTAGGGGTTCGAGGGGTTCTGAAACCCTATTATAATTGTAAGTTTTTTGTAACAATTTTTTGATTGTGAACTGATTGTGCAGACCAAACCGTAAGGCCTAGAGAGCTGAAACTTGGCCAGAAGGTAGAGCAGCCTGATGAACGAATCTGACAGAGTCTCGCCCCAATCGGCCTACAGGTGGTGCTACAGTGATCAAAAACGCAAAAATGCTCATAGCTCCTAGACCGTTTGTCGTAAGCTCAAAAAAAAAAAAGCTAAAAGATTTTTGGAATCCTTGGGTCAATGCGATAAAAAGCCTAAAAAAGATTCACTCTACGGGGCCCGTTTTTTCTGCCATTTTGAAGTACTAGTTGAAGTACTGCCATTTTGTGAACTAGTCCTAGGTTTTTCGCCCGATTGGAACCAAATCAACCAAAAAATCAACCAAAAAGTTTGTAAGATGGGGGCCCATTTTTACTAAAATGGCTATAACTCATGAAGCAAATGAGGTATCTTCACCAATCTTTGGTTAAATCCAAAAAATTGCAGAGCTTGACCACTTTGTGGCACTATAATATGGAAAAAACATAAAAATGGCTATAACTACGCAACCGTCAGTCCAATCGACCTGAAAATTGGTATGCAGTGTCTCTGTTCAGTGTGCCACAAGGGTCTATGAAGACATTTATGTATCCCAAAAAACATGGCCGCCATCGACGAATGAATTTTGAGCACTTATTAGACAAGGTTAACGGAGGCTGATCGTAACGAAAGTCACTAGGCATGTTCGACTCATGGCCCTAAAGGTCTGTAAGAATTTTGAAAGAAATCAGCCACTAGTTGGCGCTAACGAGATTGTTTGGCTCTGTAATCACGTGGTGTTTCACACATCCACACAATATGCATATCATTTCATAGATCTCCCCATGATGAACAACTTTGCCTCAAGAACCATTGCTGTCAATCAAATCGTTCATTAAATATTCGCAATTATGTTAAAAACCTAGTTTTGCGAACTAGTCCTAGGTCCAGTTTTTGCTCAATCTCGATCAAACCACTGCAGCACACTTCTCCAGACTCTCTCAATAATTATCAATAAATGTTGAATTTTGTCCTTCGGTTAGCTATAATGGGATCATTTACAAAAGGGGTGTGGCCACATATACCCAAAAGCCTATAAAACCTAAACAAAAACTCAAAACTTTACGAAAATTGGTGAGAACATGTGTCAGATAAGACTTAACAAGCATGCAAAGTTTCATGGAGTTCGGACCATAGGTTGTGCTATAACAGTTAAAAAGGCTTCAAAAACACAGGATTTCTATGGTAAATGGCCTCAAATTGCTAAAAAAAAATGCTCATATATTCACACATACACTGGATCTTTATATCATATGACATATCTCCTCATTCTCAACAACTTTGCCTCTAGGACCATTGCTGTCAATCCAACTGTTCTTAAAATATTTGCTATTAATTAAAAAAAAAAAAAAACTACTTTTGTGAACTAGTCCAAGGTTTTTGACTCAAAATCATTAAAACCACTGCAGTAAAATTTTCTGGACTCTCTAGATTACAATTAGAACAATTATCAAACAATGTTGAACATTAGCATTTTCGACAGTGATAACAGGGCCACTTAATAAGATGATCATGATCTACTGTTCCCAAAAGTCTATAAAATATAAAAGAAAACCAAACTAAAAGAAAAGAAATGAAAATGTTGGCCATATATTTTGGTTTGGATGACACCCTAAAGCCATAGCGCCTCAAAGGCCTTAAATGCTCGAACCCCGCTAAAACTGTTCGTGCAGACCAAACCGTAAGGCCTAGAGAGCTGAAACTTGGCCAGAAGGTAGAGCTCCCTGAGGGGACATTCTGACAAAATCTCGCCCCAATCGGCCTAAAGTGGGCATTTTTTTTAAAAAGTGACATTTTTGGCCCTAGCTCGTACACTGTTTGTTGTAGACTCAAAAACTTTACTCGTTGCAATCCTTGGGTCAGCACAAACAAAATGTATTGCGACAGATTTTCTCTACGACATATGTAGCTATAACTCTTGAACGGAATGAGATATCTTCACCAAACTCGGTACACATGTGTATAAGCTTAAACTTTGGTCAAATAAAAAAAATTGCACAGCTCTGCCACTTGGTTGCGCTATAAGCGTGAAAAAACATAAAAATGACGTCTGATCGACTTGAAAATTAGTTTGCAGTCTCTTTGTCAGAAGTGGCACAAGTGTCTATGAGGACATTTGCGTATCTCAAAAAACATGGCCGTTATTGGCCAATGAAATTTGAGCACCTATTAGACAAGGTTAACGGAGGCCGATCAGAACCAAACTCACTAGGCATGTTCAACTCATTGGCCTAAAGGTCTGTAAGAATTTTGAAAGAAATTGGCCACTAGTTGGCGCTAACGAGTTTTATGGCTCTGTAATCACGTGGTGTTTCACACATCTACACAACATGCATATCATTTGATAGATCTCCTCATAATCGTTCATTAAATATTCACAAATATGTTAAAAACCTACTTTTGCGAACTAGTCCTAGATCTCGATCAAACCACTGCAGCGCAGTTCTCCAGACTCTCTAGATCAATAATTATCTCTAATAATTATCTCTAATCAATAATTATCAAAAAAAAAAATGTATTTTGTCCTTCAGTTAGCTATAACGGAGTCATTTAGAATAGGAGTGTGACCAAAAATACCCAAAAGCTTATAAAACCTAAACCAAAACTCAAAACTTTACAAAACTATAACACATGGTGAGAACATGTGTTAGATGACTCTTAACAAGCATGCAAAGTTTCATGAAGATCGGACCATAGGTGGCCCTATAACAGTTAAAAAGGCTTCAAAAACACAAGCTGTGTATGGTAAATGGCCTCAGATTGCAAAAAAAAAAAAAAAAAAAAAAGAAGCACATATATTCACACAAACACTAGATCTTCATATCAAATGATAGATCTCCTCGCTTTGAACAACTTTGCCTCTATGACAATTGCTGTCAATCCAACTGTTCTTTAAATATTTTATATTATTTAAAAAACCTACTTCTGTAAACTAGTCCTAGGTTTTAAACTCAAAATCAATAAATCCACTGCAGTGAAATTCTCTGGACTCTCTAGATAAATAATTATCAAAAAAAAAAGCTGAACATTTGCATTTAGACAGCGAAAACAGCGCCAGTTAATAATAAGATTATGATCTACTGTACCCACAAGTCTATGAACCTAAAAGAAGACAAAATTTCACAAACCTAAGTAAAATCATCGTCATATGATTCTAAACAACAGTGTAAGTTTGTGGGGCCCTAAGGAAGATAAAGAAAATGGGCCCCACTAGTGTAAAAAACTGTCATAGAAATTTGATGAGTGAAGAGAAAGCACATAACATGACTGTTTCAGTATTTAAGTGTGTATGTGTATCAATTGTAACACATTCAACAAACATGTAAAAATATTTATACAAAAAAAAAAAGAAGTGCAAGTGAGTTTGAGTAAACAGATACACATGCATCACAAATAAATAAAATATAAAGAAAGTATACACAAAAACTAAATAAAATAAACAGAGCATAAACAAAATAAACATAGGCCTACTGATATTCATAAATGACAAGAAATGCAGGCTATTTTGATTGTTTTGTTTTCAAGTACTGCAGCAATAAATATTAAGTATATAGCAGTCAAAACATCATTTTTTTCCAGCTCTGGAAAGATATTGTTTAAATTCCATTTCTACCACAACTTCACTTTAATCTCTCTATCATACTTTCATTTCAAATAATTTAAAAATAGCATTAATGTGTAACAAGACTTCATTTGGAGAGATTATTCTGAGAGGCGATATTAAGTGAATTCAAAAATCTGAACCGTAAAAACAAAATCTGAACTGTAACAAGAAAGGTTTTCAAAAATGACCAAAAATGATAAAGAACACTGAGTTTGTTGTGCCTGATTGTAGGGCTGCACAATTAGGCCGAAATGTTGTTTTTATTAATATGACTAATTCTGATTATTGTTATTACTAAATAAAAACATTAAACAAAACTCCTCTACACTGGAGGAAAAAAAATAAAAATAAATAAAAACTTAGAAGTATTATCATTATTTTTACCCCAAATAAGGTGTTGTGAGCATTAGCGAGTGCACACATGTAATATAATATTTGATTCTTCTTCTTCTTCTTTTAGCTTTATGGCGGATTACTTATGTGCATACCGCTATAATGTTTCTTTCATATAGGGAATTCCTAATATGGACAAAGGAATGCACTTTCACGTAGCTGAATAAAACTCAGACGTTTTAACTGATAAAACATGGAGACATATCTTTAAGATTCCGACCAAATGCTTTCTCTCTGTTTTTCAAGCCACATCGGGTATTTTTATCTGAATAAACTATAGATGCAATGCAATCAACAGCCTTTATCACTATATAAAGTAATGATTTTGCCCAGTGCCGGCCGTCCAACAGACGATACAGGCGGTCGCCTAGGGCCCCGCAGCTGCAAGGTTGTCAATTGGATTTTTAGGTGCGTTCGACTTGAAGCGACGCTGCGCAGAAAGATCCGTGTTTAAAATCAAAGTACCGCATGTGCTACAGAGCGCAGATAGCTCTGCATGCTTTCAAATCGCTCTTGCGGTACTGTAATGTCATACACCGGTCGGTGTGCGCAGCGCAACTTCAAGCCGCTCGCACCTTCTGACTACATAGCTAGGGTGACGCACCAGGGCTGTAAAGTGCGACAAATGTGTCGAACGCTTGAGAAAAAAAAAAAAAAAAAAAAAAAGAAAAAAAAGTCTGTGCGTTCAAATTTGCCTCAGTAGAACGCGTCCACGGATTTTGCATGGGTTTGAGTCCGTTTACAAACCTGTTGTGTATTGAGAACATTTTTTTTTTTTTTAACCAAATTCATTTAATAACATCAGTCGAGTGTTTGAAATAACTTCCTTTTGTGATCTGACGTGGTTTCACATCCCAGAATGAGGCAAAATCATTATTTTATATAGTGATAAAGGCCGTTGATTGCATTGCATCTATAGTTTATTTATATAAAAATACAGGATGTGGCTTGAAAAACAGAGAGAAAGCATTTAGTCGCAATCTTACAGATATGTCTCCATGTTTTATCAGTCTATCTGAGTTTTATTCAGCTACGCGAAAGTGCATTCCTTTGTCCATATTAGGAATGCCCTATACGAAAGAAACATTATAGCGGTATGCACATAAGTAATCCGCCATAAAACTAAAAGAAGAAGAAGAGGAATCAAATATTATATTACATGTGTGCACTCGCTAATGCTCACAACACCTTATTTGGGATAAAAATAATGATAATACTAATAAGTTTTATTTATTTATTTTTTTTTTCCTCCAGTGTAGAGGAGTTTTCCCCCTCTTGCTCAGTGAATGCATGAGATTTTCTGACCAATTATTATTTTTTATTATTATTATTTTTTATTTATTTATTTTTTTGTCAAAGATTTTTAATCATAACAATATAATACATCCTTATACCTTCCTAAACATTTATAGTTAGTCCTCCTGCATGCTAACAGGTCATGCTACAGTTGCAAAATATATTGATAATCATTAGCAATAATTATTGTTTTGTTTAATGTTTTTATTTAGTAATAACAATAATCAGAATTAGTCATATTAATAAAAACAACATTTCGGCCTGATTGTGCAGCCCTCAGGCACAACAAACTCAGTGTTCTTTATCATTTTTGGTCATTTTTGAAAACCTTTCTTGTTACAGTTCAGATTTTGTTGTTACGGTTCAGATTTTTGAATTCACTTAATATCGCCTCTCAGAATAATCTCTCCAAATGAAGTCTTGTTACACATTAATGCTATTTTTAAATTATTTGAAATGAAAGTGTGATAGAGAGATTAAAGTGAAGTTGTGGTAGAAATGGAATTTAAACAATATCTTTCCGGAGCTGGGAAAAAAGATGTTTTGACTGCTATATACTTAATATTTATTGCTGTAGTACATGTTTTATACATGCAGTGATGCCCATGAACAGACCCGGATTCAGTGTCTGCAATAAAGCTTTTTTCATCAATCAAAACAAAACAAAACAATCAAAATAGCCTGCATTTCTTGTCATTTATGAATATCAGTAGGCCTATGTTTATTTTGTTTATGCTCTGTTTATTTTATTTAGTTTTTGTGTATATTTTCTTTATATTTTATTTATTTGTGATGCATGTGTATCTGTTTACTCAAACTCACTTGCACTTCTTTTCTTTTTCTTTTTTTTTTTGTATAAATATTTTTACACATGTTTGTTGAGAGTTACAATTGATACACATTCACACTTAAGTATTGAAACAGTCATGTTATGTGCTTTCTCTTCACTCGTCAAACTTCTATGACAGTTTTTTACACTAGTGGGGCCCATTTTCTTTATCTTGCCTAGGGCCCCACAAACCTACAGGCCGGCACTGTGTTTGCTATTTGCAGTGATTTACTATTTACTATACTATTTTGCCACTGCTTTGGCAAAGTATCTGTCAAATTAACTAAAATTGAAAGCACAGTATGACTTTGCTCACATGATCAGTTCATGATCCGATGTTTTCAGAGTATCAGAAGAGGGGTGAGTCAGGTCATTGACCTTTTTTCTTTGTTCATTTTGCACACTGAACATAGGTTAACTTGGAGCTCTTATTTTTGAACTCTTAAAGTGCACCAGATTAATGAATTTTTATTTAAAATATCTCAAATTTTGCATGGCCCTAAAAGGATCCAGGTTCACCCACCTGTGTCTAACAAAATTTTACGTAAGTATGATGTCAGCTCCCATCCACCACCACTAGCCCCTGATGTTTTGGCACCAGCCCCGAATGTTTTTAAATCATAAAACTACATCCTAAATCCACACCTTAAAGGCCTTATATGCTCGAACCCCGGCAATTGCTGTTTGCAGCTATATTACATATGATTATCTCTTAATCACGGCACCTGTTAGTGGGTGGGATATATTAGGATAAATTATATAAGTGATTATTTTGTCCTCAAAGGTGATGTAAGCAGGAAAAATGGGCAAGTGTAAGGATTTGAGCGAGTTTGACTAGTAATATGTGTCGGCTGTAAAGTCAGTAGATGTCGCTCAACAACACAAATTATGTGGGAGTAGGACACGAAGCTGGAACCAAGGCTGAAGCAGCTGACTAAAATAAGATTATGTTAAAGTGAGTGATTTATTTTTACGGTGCAGAAATAAAATACCAGACGTAAGCTGAAGGCTATTGGTTGAGCCTTTCGTTACGTCCCACTCGACTTCCTGTCTCATAAGGAATGTAAACACATCGAAGAAAAGTGCGCTCGTCGAGACATTTCAAAGGGTAGTCGATACACGAAGTGTCCATGCTGTGGACTTGTTGCTGTTTTTATGTTAATGTTTGTATGAATGCATATATGCTTTTTTGAGTTTGTTTTATACACGTTTAGCAAATTAAAACCAAAAGTTTCGGTATGTCAAGTAGCTACTGAACACGCAAAAATTGTAAATGATTTACAGTGTTGACTTTCTAAAGTGACAAACCTTAGTTGTATTTTTCATTCCATAAAGATGAACTGAGAATTATAAGTGATGGTTATTCAGTGTTTCTCCCAGTTCTTTTTGTTGCTGATGTTGCTGTTGTCAAAAAAGGGAACTGATGCTTGCTGTAGGAAAACAGTTTTTGTTTTGTTTGTTAAAAATGAAGTGAACGCTGTGTGGTGTTTGTGTGGAATGGTTTACACCACATGGTGGCAGTATGTGGTCAAAGTAGCAAAAGCCATTTTTTCTTAAAGAGTGGATTAAAATAATTAAATAGCGCTAAGAAAAAAAAAAAAACATATATATTATATAAGAAAAATAAATACACATTCAGAATCACATGGATAATAAGATATGCTATAAGCATATGCTTATATTTAGTCCTCCACCCCAAAGCAGAACAACAGCATTCTATATGTTTGTTTGCTCCTCAAAACAAAGCCTGCCTTGTTCTCTTTGTATCAGTGTATTCTGGACTTTGCTTCATTGATTCCATTTGATCCAGCTGGTACAGTGGCACAGCTTCGATTAATGCTCCTCTCTGAACATCTGCCGGTGTAATAGTGTTGTACGCTTTTTTTGTAAGGTAAGACTCATAGCATGACTGATATATAATTTGTGCATCAAAATTTTTGTATGTAGAGTATGTTATTTTTAATCAGACACATTTAATTGAAATTGCTCAGTGTTCTAATAACTTTACTACTGTTACTAACCCCTGTTAAAAAGATCCGATCACGAGTGTACAATACAGGTGTGAACAGAATGTGACTCATTAAAATGAATGTTATTCGTTTTAGTGGTTTAGTTTTGCATGCGCATAAACAATAGGAGAAAACTGAGAAAAACATTATTTGTTTTATTTTATAATTGCATATAGGATTTTGTGCTGTAATTTTATAATAGCTAATCACAGTTTCTAATTTTTATCTTAATCAGATCTAAATACCGGTAAAATTTAAAAGATTTGCTGATAATTATAGGTGACTATTTTGTCCCTCATCGCAGTTTTGACTATATGTAAATTGCGCGACTATAGTTTACAAGATCAGATCAAAAGATCAGGAAAAGTCCACATACACTGGTCCATAGACCCTCCCCTCAAAAGAAATCAGGACAGAAGTAGTCAAAATTGGACAGAAGATATGGATTAAAACATAAGGTGTGAACTAGAATGTGTACTTGTCATCCACAATCTTAATACCAGGTGTAAATAGGGTTAAATGAAATGCATTTGGACACTTAATTGTTATTTACAATTATATGAAAATGTGCCGAAAATGTGTTTGAGTTTATGTTAAATACTTTTGGTTGAAGTAAAGTGAATTAAATGCTTTACATGTTTATATGTAATTTCATAATACTTATCTATTGTCTTTGAAATATGGTTAAAGTCTACTGCTGCTGACAAGCATTTGGTAAACTACAATATACTCATTTGCTGCAGCTTGTATTTAAATACACTTGTAATTACGCTTTTGTATTGATTTAACTTTAAATATATTAAATTAAACTGTACTACTGAATAAAATACAACAGTTAAAATATAAGCAAATAATTTACTACAAGTGCTGTAGTATGTTAGTCAGCACATCAAAATAAATGCATTTCTTTAAAGCATGGCAAAAAAAAAAAAAAAAACCTGTATTAAACATAGCCATGAAAGTGTACTGTCTGTATACACTTAAGCTGACTTTCTGATATTATCTGCAAGTTTTTTAAAAATGTACTCTTACAATTTGAAGTAAACAAGTGCACATTCAATAGAATTAATCACGCTTTATTGTATATTTTAATTATTCACCAAACATTACAGCAACATACAGGAAAATAAGATGGCATTGCTTTTTACATTTACATTGGCACTGCATATGATAATAAGTGTGATAGTATAATATTTTATGTTTGAAAAATGTTAATGAGGACACTACAAAGGCAAAATGCAATTACACAAGACATATAAGAGACATTGTGTCTTATTTAAATATTCTGTCTTTTTTGATCTTGTGGCTCTTTCAGAGGATGTCAGAGAGACAGGGACTGAGGACAGAGTCCACTCACTTCACTTTAGATGGAGCCCCATTTCGGATCCTCGGAGGCTCCATCCATTACTTTCGGGTCCCCAGGGCGTACTGGAAAGATCGGCTGCTGAAACTCAAAGCCTGTGGTCTCAATACTCTCACCACGTAAGACCATGACTTGCATTCAAAAACAGCTTTGTTTTTCCTCTCATAATCTTCTTGTAGAGTCATATTCATCATATTCATGTTCTGTCTGTCAGGTACGTGCCGTGGAATCTTCATGAACCAGAAAGAGGAGTCTATCTGTTTCAGGAGGAGCTGGATCTGGAGTGAGTGATATTTATTTATTTAATGATGTTTCTGAACTATAAGAATAATATCAATTAGGGAATTACATTTGCTGAAGAAAATATTAGTGGCCAAATGCATCTGGGTGATTACAAATCAGTCTCTGATACATGTATATTGGTTTTCATATTTGAAAGTTGTATGTAAATTGAATTCTTAGAGTTTTTCTGAGTTTTGAAAACAAAACTTAATTACATTTTTAAACATGTTTTTAAAATAAGTATTTTATGTTCACCAAAACTGCATTTATTTGATCAAAAATACTGTAAAAACAGTGATATTGTGAAATACTGTGTTTTAAAAAGCTGCTTTCAATGTGAATATGTTTTAAAATGTAAATTATTCCTATGATGCAAGTCTGAATTTTCAGCATCATTACTCCAGTTCAAACATGATCCTTCAAAAATCATACTAATATGCTGATTTGCTGCTAAAGAAACATTTATATTATTATTAATGTTGAAAACAGTTTTTCCTGCTTAATATTTTTGGAGAAAAGGTTTATCACATGCTAAGATGCTGAATTGATTCTAATATGCACCAAATTCTAATTTCTGAAGGATCATGTGACATTGAAGATTTGAGTAATGTCTGCTAAAAATTCAACTGTGCATCACAGGAATAATAATTTTTATATATATGTAAATAGAAAACAGTTCTTTTGAATTGTAGTAATATTTTGCAATATTACTGTTTTTAGCGTATGAGCCACAGTGAAGCTTGCCTCAGGAATAAACATTTCTGTTTTAGCAAATGCATTCATTATTTTATGAAACTCTTTTACTTGCTTGTAGGGCATACATTCGTCTAGCAGGGGAATTGGGTCTATGGGTGATTCTGCGTCCGGGGCCGTACATATGTGCAGAGTGGGATTTGGGTGGATTACCAAGGTTTGTGCCTCACCTGTTATGAAGATATATATTTCTTGGTTTTTCTTTAGTCTTTGATCCTAACATCAGATGTGTGCATTATTAACATTTATGTTTTTATCAGCTGGCTGCTGCAAGATAAGAACATGAAATTAAGAACGACCTACTCTGGTTTCACAAGTGCCGTGAACTCGTACTTTGATAAGCTCATTCCAAGAATCACACCATTCCAGGTCAAATATGTGTTCTTTTGTTTGACTAATTTTCATTTGTTTGCATTTGGTCTTGAATTTGTCTCCACTGCTCTTCCTGCAGTATAAGAATGGAGGCCCTATTATTGCTGTTCAAGTAGAGAATGAATATGGTTCATATGCAAAGGATGAGAAGTACCTGCCGTTCATCAAAGAGGTATAGCGCGAAATAGATCATTATCGTTTACTTTGCATTATGATGAGCCAGTTCTTTTATACCTTTAGAGTTTGTTCTCAAAATCAACAGGCATTACTGTCCCGGGGAATCTCAGAGTTTCTCGTCACATCAGACAACCATGATGGGTTAAAGCTTGGAGTGGTAGATGGAGGTACTGTAGCATTCATTTATCCATTTATTTATTTAGTGTCCCCAATGCTAGTTAATAATGTGATACTAACTGTATTTTGCAAAAGTGAAATAATTTTATTGTGAACTTCTGTTCAAAAATTTTTTGGTAACACTTTACTTAAAGCCTTTTATGTACAATGTATTATAAAGGGTTTTTAAAGGGTATGATGCATTATGATTATTCATGCTATTATTCATGCTAATGTGTGTTGTAATACATTATATATTGTTGTAAATAATTAGAACCGAATTTAAAATGCATAGTGTAACAATGAATTGATGTGTTATAATGTATTAACTGTGGTTACAATTATTCATGAGATTGTACAATGCATTGCAAGGCATAATTAATGCATTAAAACTATGTTTATAATGCATTGTACATAACGGCTTTAAGTAAAGTGTTACAGATTTTTTAAATGTTTCTGAAACAAGTCTCTTATGCTGACTAAGGCTGCATTTATTTGATCAAAAAATACAGTAAAAACAGTAATATTCTGAAAAATTATTACAAGTTAAAATAACTGTTTTCTAATTCAATATTTTAAAATGTAATTTATTCCTAGATTGGGAAAGCTGAATTTTTAGCAGCCATTATTTCAGTATTGCCTCACATAATTCTTTAGAAACTGTAATATTAAAATTTCAATATGCTCATTTGGTGCTCAAGAAACATTTCTCATTATAATTATTAATGTTAAAACAGTTATGCTGCTTAATATTTTTGTGCCAACCATGATACATTTTGTATTCTTTGATGAATAGAAAGTACTTTTGAACATTAGTGTAGGTAAGTGAAATTCTTCTACCACAAATTATGTCTGATTGTCATCTCTTTTAAAAGTCTTGCAGACAGTGAACCTACAGAAACTGACATTCGGTGACGTACAGCATTTAGCAGAAATGCAGGTCAGTAAACATTTATTTATTAACATTTATCTGAAATTGCATTTATCAATTTACTGTGTTAAAATTCCCACAGCTGTATTTTTAGCACAAATATCTAGTAAATCCTGGAGACCAATTTAAAAATTCTTATACTGTATGTATGATTAAGAAATATGACTTGATATGAAAACAAAGAATCCCTAGAAACCTAAAAAAATAAACTATAAAATAAACAATACATAAATATAACCTACAACCTACAACATAGACAGCATGGAAGGGATATGAACATTTTCTTTGATGCAGCCGCAAAAGCCGCTGATGGTGATGGAATATTGGTCTGGCTGGTTTGATGTCTGGGGGGAACCTCATCATGTTTTCCCTGCAGAAGGTAAACAATCTCCCTCATCATGCCTCAAAATGAGCAGGTGAACACTGACACAGATCAACAGACCACCTAGATTGGACAATCTGTATCTAAGCTTATACAGTTGATGTCAAAATTTTACATACACCTTCCAGAATCTGGAAAATGTTAATTATTTTACCAAAATAAGAGGGATTATATAAAAGCATGTTATTTTTTATTTAGTATTTTTTGTTGTTGTTGTAGTGATAGTTGCTCATGAGTCCCTTGTTTGTCCTGAACAGTTAAACTGCCTGCTGTTCTTCAGGAAAATCCTTCAAGTCCCACAAATTCTGTGGTTTTTCAGCATTTTTTGTGTATTTCCAACAATGACTGTATGATTTTGAGATCCATCTTTTCACACTGAGGACAGCTGAGGGACTCATATGCAACTATTACAGAAGGTTCAAACACTCACTGATGCTTCAGAAGGAAACACAATGCATTAAGAGCTGGGGGGTGAAAACTTTTGGAATTTGAAAATCAGGGTAAATTTAACTTATTTTGTCTCTTATGTAGCTTCTGAAGGGCAGTACTAAATTCAAAAAATCTGATATTTAGGCAAAATAAGAAAAATTGTACACATCTTCATTCTGTTCAAAAGTTTTCACCCCTGTTTTTTTTTTTTACTTCTGACGCATCAGTGAGCGTTTGAACTTTCTGTAATAGTTGCATATGAGTGCCTTAGTGTACTTTACTATATGTAAATGTATTTTATGTGAAATATCTTATTCAGCTCAGTACTAAATAAAAAATAACATGCATTTTGTATTGTATGTTCCTTCTGATTTTGGTAAAATAATTAACATTTTGCAGATTCTGCAAGGTGTATGTAAAATAAATGTATGAAAAACAATCTATTTGCCTCGCATAATCCATTTCCTCTTGTCAGCATATATTCTACTGTCTGATAAATTCTTTCTGCTTTGACATCTATTGTGCATCTCTTCCGCTATGACAGAAATGATCTCTATAGTGCGAGAGCTTCTGGATCGTGGCATCTCCATCAATCTCTACATGTTTCATGGAGGAACCAGCTTTGGATTCATGAATGGAGCACTTGACTTGGGAAGCTACAAACCACAGACGAGCAGCTATGGTTCAGTAGTTTTAATATTCATGACCACTGGGACAATGTGTACTACCATTCAAACGTTTGTAGTCACTAAGGAATACATTTTTAGAATATATTCAAATAGGAAACAGTTATTTTAAATTGCAATAATATTCATAATATTACTGTTTGTGATCCAACAAATGCAGCTTAAAACTTTAAAATGTCATTAAAAAATCTTTCAGTCCCCAAACCTTTGAACGGTAGTGTATGTGTGCTTTTACTCTTTTAAAATCTGGCCCTTAAACATCATCACCTCTGCATCTCTTTTAGATTATGATGCTCCACTGACTGAAAGCGGTGATTATACAACCAAGTATCATCTCTTGAAGAACCTGCTGAGCACCTACAGCAGTATGTTTCTACAGTGTTGTCCCTGATTACAGAATCTAATGTTTTAAATGTATTAATGGAGCTGAAGCTCTCTGTCCCTCTGTCCTTGTTTATTCATGTCTGTCTATCTCTATTTATGACAGAAGAGCCAACATCAGAGCTGCCAGCTGTGCAGAACAGACGAGCATATGAGCCAGTGGTTGTTACTCATTATATTTCACTATGGGAGAGTCTTCAGTGTGCAGAAACAGTAAGAACAATGTATCCCACTAATACATTTGTCATTTACTTCTTTACTCTTCTCCAAAAATGGAACACAAATGAAAATATTTGTTTAAATATTCAAATTTCGAAAGGTTCATAAAAACAATTATAAAAGAACTCCATAAGGATAGAGCACTTCAGTCCAAGCCTTCTGAAGAGACATGATCACTTTACATGATGAACAGATTTAATTTAGTCTTTTGTTCACATTTTATTCACACTGGCTCATCAGATATTGTAAACAAGCTCAGCTGTGCTTGTTTGACTTGTGAGAATAAACCTTATTTGTTTTTGTGCATCAGACATACACGTTTCAGCCTCCATTTCATCAAAACTGACCCAGTATACACAGTTTTATCATTAAATATCCTGTTTCACTAGTAAATGTGTCACATTAAAGGTGAAGTCCACTTTCAGAACAACAATTTACAGATAATGTACTCACCCCCTTGTCATCCAAGATGTTCATGTCTTTCTTTCTTCAGTCGTAAAGAAATTGTTTTTTGAGGTAAACATTTCAGTATTTTTTCTCCATATAATGGACTGATATGGTGCCCCGATTTAGAACTTCCAAAATGCAGTTTAAATGCAGCTTCAAATGATCCCAAATGTGGTTGTTAACAATCCCAGCTAAGAAAGAAGGGTCTTATCTAGCAAATTGATCGGTTAGAATATTGGGTTTGCGAATGCTGCTTCATGTTAAAAGTTAGTTCATGGTATAAGGGGAAAAAAAACACAAAGAAATGTTCCCAAAATGACTAAAACCATTTGTCCTATAGCCTTTCAGAGCTGATGATCCTGTCAGCATGGAGAACCTGCCAGTAAACCACAACAATGGTCAGTCGTATGGATATACACTCTATCAGACTGACATTTATTCAGGTGGAGAACTCAACTCAAAGAACAACGTTCGTGACAGAGCTCTAGTAAGACCTTTTACTATCAAGCTTGGCCTCTATAAAGGTTATTATGGATGACAATAAAGAACAAATTAAATTAACTGAATTCCAATTTGTATTTTTTTGAAGGTGTTTATTGACAAAGAACTCATCGGTGTTTTGGACAATAAAACACAGAAGGTTAAAATATCTCCCAGTAAGGTAAATATGATGCACTATTGGTATATTAAGGTAACACTTTATTTTGATAGTCCACTATAGAGCTTCTACTAACAGTAAGTAACTTTGCAACTGCATGTCAACTAGTCATTAGAGTATTAGTAATCTGCTTAATATCTTCTAACACTCTTCTAAACTTTGCAAGTATATGCCAACTTATTCTACTAACCCTAAACCTAACCTAACAGTCTGCTCTGAGAGTTAGTAGACATGTAGTTGCAAATTAATGAGAATTAGTTGACATGTAGTTACAAAGTTATTTATAGTTAGTAGAATGTCTAAAGTGGACTATCAAAATAAAGTGTAACCTATTTTTACACGAGGGTAATTAAACTAATCTTGCCAAACAAAAAACAAACAAACCTCAAACTAAAATAAATTATATTTTTATTGCATAATAATAACATAAAACACATTTTTTGTTTTTGATTTCATTCTTTTTCCTGAAATGTATGAGTATAATTTTGTGGTAATTACATTTTATGATTAATAAATGTGCATTTCTCTCACTTCTGTTCACAGAATGAGAGGACCTTGAGTTTGCTTGTGGAGAACTGTGGACGAGTGAACTATGGTCCAGCTCTTGCCAACCAACAGAAAGGTGTCATAACTGTGTAGTAAAAATGATCAAATATTGACATGGTTTAATTGCATCTCACTATACTATAATAGATATGTGCAGGAGTGACCATACCAACATACTTGATCATTTTTATGTTTATCCACACAGGTCTTGTTGGAGATATAACTCTGGACAATGTCCCTCTAAAAAAGTTCACCATGTACTGTTTGGATATGAAGAGCAGTTTCATAAGCAGGTTCATTCTGATTATTTGCCTTTGTGTTGTGTTTGTAGTGCTAAATTGAACCGGGTAACTTCAGTTGCAGGAGATACTAAGTTTGTTTCTTCACTGGAACAGATCTGGAGAAATGTAGCATTACATCACTTGCTCACCAATGGATCCTTTGGAGTAAATGGGTGCCGTCAGAATGAGAGTCCAAACCAATTTATAAAAACATCACACTAATCCACACCACTCCAGTCCATCAATTAACATCTTGTGAAATGAAAATGGCATGTTTGTAAGAAACAAATCCATCATTAAGGCATTTTAACTTTACCACGGCCAAAATAACCAGTCCATAATCCAGAATAATTGCTCTGTCACATTGAAATCCACCAACATATTTGTTTAGACAGTCTGTTTTGTACTGTTTTCACTTGTAAAAAGTGCTCAATCTGTTCATATTTCTCTCATGATTCAGATGACATGACTTTTTCAGTGGAGAAAGCAAAATTATGGATGGAGGACTTGTATTTTAGCTGAAAGCAATGTTTTAAAGTTAAAAACGTCTTAGTTATGAATTTGTTCACTAGAAACATGAATGGCTTGTGTAATTTGTGTATTACTATGATGTTTTTATCAGCTGTTTGGACTCTCAATCTGATGGCACCCATTCACTGCAAGTGAAGTAATGCTAAATTTCTTCAGATCTGTTTGGATCTACAATTTTGATGGCCTGAGGGTGAGTAAATTTCAGCAATTTTTGGGTGAAAGTTTTCTTAAATCTCTACATTTTTCTTAGACTGCAGTCCCAGAAATGGACGCCTGTCGGTACGAAGCCCACCTACCCTGCGTTTTTCAGAGGATCCCTGGTAGTGGATCAGCCCACAGATACATTTGTGAAGCTGCCAGTAAGTATTCTGCAAATTTCTGCAGTTTTATTTCCTCACATTTTCTTTTTATCGACATGTTTTCTCCTAGCCGTAAAACACAGATGACACAGTTGTTCTGCATTGTTGGCAGAATTGGAGTAAAGGAGTGGTTTTTGTGAACGGGCAAAATCTTGGACGCCACTGGTCGATTGGTCCTCAGAACGCCCTCTATCTTCCTGGTCCCTGGCTCAAGAGTGGAAATAATGAGGTGATTGACTGCGTGTAAATGTGAAGGCAAATAAGGATTTGACTGTGGTGAAGTACGGCAAAAGCCGTCATTCATGCCTAAACTAGTTCTAGACTGTTTCTTCTACATTAATCAATACTGTCCCTTCCTTTAAGTATCTGCATTGTAATACATGTCAATCTTTTCTCCCTTTTTGATCATCTAGATTATTGTGTTTGAGGAACTCAAAGCTGCAGAAACAATCCAATTTGCTGAAAATCCAGAATATGGCAAGACAGTGGATGTATCTACACAACTGTTTTGCACCCTGTTGTGAAACACACCTACAGCTTTACAATGAATCTCAGGCTCACATCCATCAAAACAGATCTGAACTTGAATTACTTAAAGCAAGACATCACAAGTGAAAAGAGTAAAGATTTAGCAATAGACTTCCCCAGTTGATTAATCATATTAAGTTATTATATATTTCAGGTTTTCTGAAATATGTTTAAATATGCAAATGAGACATGATTTGATTAATTTTTAAATAATTAAATAAAATTTGAAATAATTAGCATACATTTCCAGAACAGTAGTCTCAAAATTCTGGTTTCAATATCTTGATGTTTTAGAGTTAAATGTTTTACAGAATTTAGAGAAATGTCTTTTTATCAGTTCATAAATCAGAAAATTTCAAAAGAAAGAAAAAGGGAATTTAACATGTTTTTAAGAATAAAATATTATATAAATCAGGCTAATGACATATACAGAAAATCCCTCTGTAAAAACCTTCAGAATATAAATAAGAATAAAACATTCGTAACAAAGTTTTGCACATAAAATCTTACACTGAAAGTGTAGAATTTTGGCTCAGTGCAGGAGAGAAAAAAACATAGCCTTTAAACATATGTATTATCATTTAAACCAGACAGAGTAAAAATAATATGCAATAAAATGAATACTTCAATGGAAGCAAAATAGCAAAAAACTAAAAAAAAAAAAAAAACTCTGACGATTGCATAAAAAAATCACTTGTAGTGTCTAGCCTTTTAATATCTGTACTAGCTGTATTAACTGTAACTAACCATGGATAGTATAAATAAGGACAACACATTGTAATTGCATCATGATTCTCTAAAATAAAGTAACACGCTAGACATAATACACTGCCATAAGAGTATCAATTTGCTTTATCAGATCACAACTGTCAGAAACACATTTCACTAATTGATAGAAGTTTCACAGTATGACACAAGTGACCTGTTCTTTTGAACATGTAAAAGGGAAGAGTACGGCCGAATCACCTGAATTTTTCAAAGTATGTTTATGATGATGATTATGGAAGTTGGCTTGCATTTAATCAGTCTATGTAATCTAATGTTTTCAATTAATTAAGAGGAGAAAATGAATGATCTAAGGGTTTTTAGCAGCAACCTGGTTTTAAGAAATATTTGTCTTCACAAATATAAAAGAGATAAAAGAATGTCTCCATTTCAAGTTTTTAACATCACAGGATGTTGTAAAGCAGTAATTTTCTATTGCTATTACTTGTGGTATAATAACACTTTGTGTGCTGGTCAGACGAAGTCTGAGCACTGAAATATCAATAAACTGCTCCTTTTTTAATCATCATAACGTCTCCTGCTTCTGCTCTTTTCTGGCTTCACACACTCAATTTCTTGGCTGATAAAAGACTGTTAATGCAATTTTAGGTACCAGACAAGAATTGCTGTTAACAGGTTTTGGGCATTAGACAACTTTGCCGACTAGTTGTTCTGTTACCAGTCAAATATTTTCTGACAGGATCTGGTGGCCAGATCTTATATTTCTGGTGTGGAGGTGTGATCTAAAAATACCTTATGATTAACTGATCTGTTTAACAGCCTTATTCAGACTACCCAAAGTAGTTATTTAGAACAGACTTACAAATATCAAATATAATTTTTTTTCAAATATCATTTTTTACACTACACAGCACGAGGATAACACATTACAAGTGTTGTGAGCTACAGAATCAGATAACTTTTTTCAAGTAACTAGTTAAGTGAAAGTGAAAATATCTGAGTTAGTTTTTTTAGAAATAAGTAATGCCAGTTACTTTGTTTTCTCATTTATTGTCTGACAACTCGGGAGTAAGTTCAGAAGTTTATTAACCAAATGTATTTATTTAACCAACTATTAACTAATTTAACCATACTAATAAGCAGTGTTGGGGGTAACGCATTGCAAGTTATGTAATCAGATGCGTTTTTTTAAGTTACTTTTTAATTTACGCGAAAATATCAGTTACTTTTTCAAATAAGTAACGCCAGCTACTTTTTTTTTTCCTATTTATTAATTGAAAGCTCTCCTGTCCCCATGTTGAGAGAAATTGGGAGTAAGATATTACTTTAGTGTTACTTTAGTTGTAAAATAAATGTGAACATGCATTAATTCATCTCACTCACAAAAAAAAAAAAAACAAAAAAAAAAAAAACAGATTCAGTTTCCCTCAAAATTAATAAAAACAGTTAAATACAACTCAGAATATGATGCAAACCTGCAATAATAATTAAATATGTTAAATAATACAAATATCTTTTATGTATTTTAATGCCGGTTTATTAACCAATGTCTTTGCTGCTGACCTTTGATGATCCAATCCAACCATATTAATAAGCAATAATTATTCAAATAAATTAACATTTGTCCTTTTTTTTTTATTTTTTTTTTTTTATTGCTGAAGGGTGTTAAACTTTCATCTTTTGCCTTCTACTGCATAGATGTAAATGTACTTTTCTTTCAGCCTGAAGCTTTTGGTGTGAAAGGGCTTTTACATTTGCCAAAAATAGAACTTTTTCGTTTGCCCTGCCGAGAATTAGAAAGTAACACAAAAGTAACATAACGCATTACTTCATATAAAAAGTAACTAAGTGTAATTAGTTTTTTAGGGAGTAACACAAAATTGTAATGCATTACTTTTAAAAGTAACTTTCCCCAACACTGCTAATAAGCAAAAATTACTTTTTATATTTAAAACAAACAAGAAAGCACTGTCTAGATTTGAAAGGTAACGTAATTAGTTACTTTTTCGGGGGTAACGCAATATTGTTATTGCATTACTTTTAAAAGTAACTTTTCCTAACAATGATTACAGATGGCTGTGTAACGTACAGTATATGTCTAAAGGTGACACTCATGTTATACTGAGCGATAGGCAGCTGTCAAAGTTCTTTTGTTCAACATTATTAGAGCAAAGGTCATTTCTGTTTCATACGTGTCACCTACATCGATTCCGTTAAATTTAAATAAATTTAAAAATACATTTTTAACAAAACACTTTTAAATTAAAAAACAAACAAACAACCAGTTAATATTATTATTTTTTAAATAACTAATTATTAATACTGGCCATGAGTTTCCTGGTGGTGGTTTCTAGAGTAACAGAATACGTTTCAGCCTCTGATTGGATGACTGCGCTGTCAATCACGTAATGGCGCAACCTGCTATTCACAAAGTGAATCAACTGAGAGCGCTGAATGTGCAAGGACAGACAATTACTCAAATACCGGAGCAGTTTTTCCGCATATTGCGTAACACTCTCTCACTCGGTCCATTCAGCGCTTTTTGTTTGTGTTACTAACGCAGTCAATAGGAGTGCATTCATCGGCCTCAGCAGCAACTGCAGCAGGGCAGGAAGAGCTGGCAGGTACAGTATTGTCTGACCTTAACCAGGCCATAACAAAATCAGACATGACAGCGTGTTGAATAATGACCTACGTCTCGCCATTTGTCCACGGTAAAAGTCAACTTTGAACTCCACGACATTGTAAGCGGCTTGCTTATTTGTTTGTTTTCCTGCTTTTGCTGGACAGGTTTCTAGCAGGACAGGTGGACATAAAGTCGTAAAGCACCAGCCCACAGTGATGGACATTTCTGTGGTTTTGGGCTGCTTTCTGGGTGCTGCCCTTGGGGGTGTGATCCTTGCATCTTATAAACTTGGCTTACTTTACCAGCTATTTCATAAGGTATGAAACACTGTAACAAAACTGCATTAAAATACATGAATATTTCTCAGCACCGTTTGATCTCTATCTATTTATCTATCTAGTTTGACACCTTCACCTAGTTTTCATTCAGATCCTTTGAAACAGTCATGCCATGTTTAATAACTATACAATAATTGTAAGCTAGCAAGTGCAGAAGCACAGTTTTGCATGAGGTTTTTTTTTGCTCCAGGTGTACATGTGTATGGCTGCTCCTGCGTAACAACAACAGCAGAAATTGGGTTATGGTTTATATTTTTTTTCCCAACAAAACAAAAAGTGCTGCAATACTCTAATAATAGTCGTGCTGTCATCTGGCCAGACTCCAACAATTTGGCACCGATTAAGCATTTGTATTGCATTGCCAGAAATGCATATAACACCATATTAGTTTAGTTTTTAAGGATTAAGTACAAGTAACACCATGTAAAACAAGTAAAACTGGTAACGAGTGTCTGTGCACTAACCAGGAACACAGTAAGATTAGACTGGCATTGAATTTTTTTCTTAAGAAAAATGATAGCTTTGTGTGAGAACAGACTGAAATTAAATTGCTCACTGCTCATTGCTAACTTCCGTGAGTGGATTGAGTCAGTGAGTTGAATTAAAAAAATCAAAAATCTGATTCATGAACTAATTATTCATAGTTTTTGAAAAAGATCAACTGATCCATTAAAGGATAAGTTCACTTCCAGAACAAATATTTACAGATATTTACTCAGCCCCTTGTAATCAAAGATGTCTTTCTTTCTTCAGTCGTAAGGAAATTATGTTTTTTGAGAAAAACATTTCAGGAACGTTCTCCATGTAGTGGACTTCTATGGTGCCCCAAAGTTTGAAGTTTCAATGCAGCTTCAAAGGGCTCTAAACTATCCCAGCCAAGGAAAAAGGGTCTTATCTAGTGAAAAAATCTGTTATTTTCTAAAAATGTTTACAATTTATATACTTTTTAACCTCAACTGCTCATCTTGTCTAGCTTTGCATGAACTCTGTGTATTCCAGTTCAAGACAGTTAGGGTATAAAAACTCCCATCTTATTTTCTTTTCCAACTTCGCACGTCCTACATCGCTTTTTTACCTTTTTTTTTTGTAAAGGGCGTTTGATCTTTGCACGTTCACTTTGTAAATGTTGGGATGGTACTTCTGCAGCTATTTAGGATGATTTTGAAGTTGGAGGAGAAAATAAGATGCAAGTTTTTCAACCTACACTAACTGACTTTAACCGGAATACACAGAGTACACGCAGAGCTAGAGCATTTGAGATTATAAAGTATATAAACTGTCATTTTTTTTTTTAGAAAATGAACGATTGTTTTGTTAGATAAGACCCTTATTCCTCGGCTGGGGTTGTTGGCCCTTGGGGTAGAGCCCTTGAAGCTGCATTTAAACTGCATTTTGGAAGTTCAAACTCAGGGGCACCATAGAAATCCACTATATGGAGAAAAATGCTGAAATGTTTTCCTCAAAAAAACTATTTCTTTACTACTGAAGAAAGTAAGACATGAACATCTTGGATGACAAGGGGGTGAGTAAATTATCTGTAAATTTTTGTTCTGGAAGTGAACTTCTCCTTTAAGCAAGATCTGACAAATGGTGCAATAATCATTAAATTAGTCATGAAATGAAAATTCACCTATTTTTTAAATGCATGCATCTATTTTACAAATGCATGTTGTAGATTCTTTTGGACCTCATAATGTTTAATCAAAATGTCATAACTGTACCTTGCAGTGAAAATGACAGTCTTCTCTCTGGTGATGCATGCAGGACATTTCTAAATCATTTAGTTACTTAAACCTGCTCCAACACACTCACGTTCATCTGCCTCCACTTTTGATTGCAGCAGATTTCAACATACAATCAACAACTGATGCATAAAGCCAAGTCCTGCCATATTTTTTTTATCCATTGGACTTGGATGCAGTGAAAAAAAAATTGGTGTATATAAAATTTTCACTTAGAAATTGGTAGTAAATTTAACAAATATTTACCAAAAAAGAGCAAGTAACAAATTGCATTAAAGGGATAGTTCACCCAAAAATGAAAATTCTGTCATTAATTACTCACCCTCATGTCATTGCAAACCTGTAAGACCTTCGCTCATCTTCGCAACACAAATTAAGATATTTTTGATGAAATCCGAGAACCTTCTAACCCTTCATAGGCAGCAAGGATAAACAAACTGAAGATGAACAAAGATCTTACAGGTTTGGAACGGCATGAGGGTGAGTACATATTGACAGAATTTTCATTTTTGTGTGCACTACATGAGGGTGAGTGCATATTGACAAAATTTAAATTTTTGTGTGCACTAACTTTTGAAGTAGCAAAACTACAGTAGTATTTTTTTTTTTTTGTAAAACATGCTCCAATAATCTTTATGTACAACTTAGTTTTTTTTTTTTTTACAGTGTGTACATTACAATATGAAAAGATCTGTTGCTACTTCTGTTTAATTGAATCTTTAATGTTTATCATTACCAGACAGAGAGACAGAGCCCTCGACATGGAGGAGAAAGCGTGGCGGAGGTTTTGCGTTCTCATGGGGTCAAATTCGTCTTTACATTGGTGGGAGGACACATCTCACCCATCCTCGTGGCCTGTGAAAAACTAGGCATCCGCATCGTCGACACACGGCATGAGGCCACAGCTGTGTTTGCTGCCGATGCCGTAGCAAGACTTTCCGGTAAGACTGAATCAGAAAAGTGGACACATCATGTTAGAAGATATAGGAAAAGCTGATAATCTTTCGTTTTGCTGATATAGGTACAGTCGGTGTGGCTGCGGTGACGGCGGGGCCGGGACTGACGAATACAGTGACCGCGGTGAAGAACGCTCAGATGGCCGAATCACCGCTGCTTCTGATTGGTGGTGGTGCTGCTACTCTCCTACAGGTCAGACTAAAAGTCACATCCACTTGTGCATATGTCACCTGCATATTTGCTCTCTGCTCTGGTTGGCTTTTCTTCATATCTGTGTCTTGTGTAAACACTGGACTTTATCTTAACTCAGGAGAGATTATTAGGGAAACAGCCTTGAACTATGATAGCAGAGATTTGATTTTAAAAATCATTTTAAAAAATCATTTACCCAAAAAGGAAAATTTCACAATCATTTACTCACCCTCATTTCATTCCAATCCTGTATGACTGTTTGGTAACTAACTAACTAACTAACTAACAAGTTTAACTTACATTGCATGGAAGCACCCAAAAGCCACAGACAATGATAAATATGATTATTCTAACTTTATGGTTATAGTTATAATTTTTGGTTTGAACTGGCTTGAATTTCAGAGAAATAATTGTTGGGTGTCACCATTATACTCTTTAGGTGTTGTCATTAATATTATGTTTTCTAATGCTTTCTTTGCAGGGCAGAGGTGCACTGCAAGATATTGACCAAATGTCCCTCTTCAAGCCTCTCTGTAAATTCTGTGCATCAGTGAGAACTGTGAGAGAAATTGTTCCCACTGTCAGAAAAGCCCTGGCCATCGCACAGTCAGGAACACCAGGTACAGCTGTGCTGAAAACCTTTGCTATATACAGTTTCTTGCAAAAGTATTCAAACCCCAAACCATACACCATAATGACAAAGCAAAAAACTGATTTATGACAACAGTTTTTAAATTTATTAAAATTAAAAAAACTGAAATAAGTACATTGCATAAGTATTCATACCCTTAATTCAGTACTTAGTTGAAGCACCTTTACAGCCTCAAGTCTTTTTGGGTATGATGCGTCAAGCTTTGCACATCAGCATCTGGCAATTATCTGCCATTCTTCTCCTGACCTCTTTACCTCTCAATCTCTGTCAGCTTGCATAGGGGCAGGCGCACATTTTCAGGTTTCTCCAGAAATGTTTGAATGTGTTCAAAGCAAGCTCTGGCTGTGGCTGGGCCACTCAAGGACATTCACAGAGTTGTCTATAAGCGACTCTTTGTGTGTGCTTAGGGTCATTGTCCTGTTGGAAGGTGAACCTTCTATCCAGTCTGAGGTTCTGAATGCTCTAGACTGGGTTTTCATTAAGGCTATCTTTATATTTTAGTACATTGAGCTTTGCTTCTCCTCTGACGAGTCCCTGCTGCTACCAGCACACTTTACTTTTCGGATGGTACTCTGCAGGTGATGAGCAGTGCCTGGTTTCCTTCAAACTTGATGCTTGGAATTGAGGTTCATCAGACCAGAGAATCTTGTTTCTCACAGTCCGAGAGTTCTTCAGGCACTAAATTGCAAATTCCAAGTTGGTTTTCATGTGTCTACACAAGGATTGAGTTTGGCCACACCGCCATTAAGGACCAAATCGGTAGAGTGTTGCTAGGGCTGGGCGGTATACCTTTTCATACCGAATACCGGTGTTTTTTTTTTTTAATGATATTCATTTTTCATATACCCCAATACCGGTGAGCGTGTGCGTACAAAGCGTCGGGAACACAGAGCGGTGGAACGTCCCGCCGTTTTGCAGTGGTACCAAACAAGCTGTATGCGTCTGCATGAGAGCGGTGGAAGCACGGCCTGTGTGTGTTGAGCGGTGAAAAGCATGGACGAAGAAAATCTCACAGACAAAGAGGAACTTCTTCCGAAAAGAGGAGCCATGTCGGTTGTGTGGAAATACTTCGGCTTTAAAAAATCTGACGTTGATCAAACAACCATCATATGTATATGTTGTCGGGCTAAAGTTGTAGCTGCAGGAGGCAACACAAGCAATTTGCTTCACCACCTCCGCCACAAACATGTCCTGGAATATGAAGAATGCATGAAACTAAGATCTGCATCCTCTTCCACATCTGCAGGTAACGATAAAGTTGGCACTGCAACACAAAACACGACTCAGACGTCACTCAAAGACGCGTTTACTAAGGGGACTGCCTACGACAAGAAAAGCAAACGGTGGAACGATATTACCAACGCTATTACTTTCCACTTAGCTAAAGACATGGTACCGCTTAATACTGTTGAGAAAGTTGGCTTCAAGGAGATGATTAAAGTACTGAATCCCAGATATGTTTTACCAAATCGAAATTACTTTAGCCGAACAGCAATCCCTAACTTGTACCAAAAGCACAGAGTCAAGGTAGAAGCAGACTTGGCTACCGTTCGCCACTTCTCAGCAACAACTGATTTATGGTCTAGTCGAAGCATGGAGCCATACCTAAGCCTGACTGTTCACTTTATAAGTGACGACTGGGTGTTGCATAGTCATTGTCTGCAAACAAGCTTTTTCCCCGATGATCACACTGGCGAGTTCACAAAGTGAAAAGTTTCACTCCTTTTGTATTTACCTGTTTCAGGTAATTTGCCTTAATGAAAGTCCAGTGGATAAAGTTTTCATTTTGCAGTTACAGGGGACATATTGTTTACATTGTAGCCAGCCTAAAGATGTTTTCAAGTTGCAAAACTTGCACAATAAAGTGTTGTGTATTTTGACTGCAAGTCATGAATTCTGATTTCTTCACCTCATTACAATTATGAGTGCCACTGTCACCTCTTTGTGAACAGCAGCATTTTGTGAGACCAATCAAACCTGGGTTAATACTAGTCCGGTCAATGTAAGCCAATATACTGCAGTAATTATTCTCTAATTTATTAGGAAATGGGGTTAACACCTAGTCATGCATGGAAAAAAAAAATACCGTCAAATACCGTGACATGGATATAATTTTGAAAAATACCGTGATATAAATTTTTGGTCATACCGCCCAGCTCTAAGTGTTGCAGTGATGTTTGTCCTTCTGTAAATTTCTCTTGACCATCAGCTTCTTTGTCGCTAGTCTAACCAAAGCACTTCTCCATCAATTGCTCAGTTTGGCTAGGAGGCCAGCTCTAGGAAGAGTCCTGGTTGTTTCAGACTTCTTCCATTATGGATAATGGAGGCTACATGCTTCTGTGAACCTTCAGTGCAGCACAATTTTTTCTGAACTCTTCCCCAGATGTGTGGCTTGATTCAATCCTGTCTCTGAGCTCTACAGGCAGTTCTTTTGACCTCAGAGCTTGGTTTTTGCTCTGATATGCATTTCAGCTGTTAGACCTTTTATTAAGACGTGTGTGCCTTTCCAGATCATATCCATTCAATTGAATTTGCCACAGGTTAATTACACTCAAAGTGTAGTAACATCTACAAGTGATATGAATGCTCCTGAGCTAAATTTTAAATTTTCCCAGAAAAGGGTATGATTACTTATGCAATGGAATCATTTTAGTTGTTTATTTCTAATAAATTTGCAAAGTCGTTACAAACATGTTTTTTACATTGTCGTTATGATGTATGGACTGTAGATTGATGTGGAAAAAAGTTATTTAAAGCAGTTTAACATAAGGCTGCAAAACAACACGTTTCCCACGGCACTATATATATATATATATATATATATATATATATATATATATATACACATATATATAAATGCTGAAATGTGAGGTGCATTTTTAGTTCTTTTTTTTTTAGTTTTGTCCAAACTTGTATTATTTGAAATGTTTAAATTGTCTTCATTTATTTATTTATTTATTTCCTGGTTTAGGATGTTGCTATAGGCAGTTTCAAAACCATGTTGCTACCCAAACATGTACTTCTATTAGAAGTTTCCCAAAAAATTCTACTGCTGATTTTAATAATTAAAAATTAAAGAATATTAATAAATATTTTTTTTTGTTTTAGACGCAAGATATGTTAATAATGCAAATAATTATTAGATAACAGTCACCTTTTTCACCAGTGCAGAGTTTTCAGATATCTTATTAGTACAAATCATGTTTTTTTTGTTTGTTTTGTTTTATCCATCAGTTCGCAGATTGAGTTGCATTTATGAATTATATAGTTATTTGTAAATGAGCGCTGTTTGTAATTCTTTTAGTATAATTCTACAGTATTTCTTTTATTTTTCTCTTCATAGGCCCAGTGTTTATAGAGTTTCCCATAGACACACTGTACCCTTACCATGTGGTTGAAAAAGAGTTTGCCCCTAAAAACACTCCCAAAGGCCTGATGGGGAAAATCATTGCATGGTATAAAAACATTTCTCTCTATTCACATACTACTATTCCTGCACATGATCTTGTTATTAAACAACAAGTGATGTTTTTTAATAACTGTTCTTTAGCATGACTGAAACAATTGTCATTCTTGTCATCCCATAGGTATCTCCGAAATCATTTATCAAACTTGTTTGCTGGAGCTTGGGAGACACGTGATCTGTCCCCACTTCCTGTTCACATCCCACATGCCACAGATGATGAGGTGAAACTTGTTTACTCTGTTGTGGTATATATTGTACTGGAAGTTAGATGTACTGTAGATGCAGCTGATCATGATAATGATAAATGTGACCCTGGACCACAAAACCAGTCTTAAGTGGCATGGGTATATTTGTAGCAATAGCTAAAAATACATTTTATGGGTCATAATTATAGATTTTTCTTTTATGCCAAAAATCATTAGGATGTTAGATAAAGATCATGTTCCATGAAGATATTTTGTAAATTTCCTGCCGTAAATGTATAAAAACTTAATTTTTGATAAGTAATATACATTGCTAGGAACTTCATTTGGACAACTTTGAAGGCGATTTTCTTTTTTTTTTTTTATTCGCACCCTCAGATTCCAGATTTTCAAATAGTTGTATCTCAAACCAATAATATTGTCCTATCCTAAAAAACCAAACATCAATGGAAAGCTTATTTATTCAGCTTTCAGATGAAGTATAAATCTCAATTTCATAAAATTGAACCTTATGACTGGTTTTGTGGTCCAGGGTCACAAATGATACAAGATTCTTTCATCATCATCTCAGTACATAAAGTTGACCAGGGGCCAGTTGCATAAACATAGCCTGCATGTTAAGACTTTGTCTTAAGAACTAGTCTGACAAACTAGCAGTTAGCCAAGAGATAATCAGTCTTATTTTTTGTATTCAACTTAGACTAATCTATGTTTTATGTTACCGAATAAAAAAAAGAAATGTGACCAGTTTTAATGAAAAAAAAAAAAAAATAGATGACTTGCTTGTAAGACTAGTCTGAACCTTTATGCAACCGTTCCCAGGAAAGAAAGCTCAGAGTTGTAGGAGAAGTGTTGAAATGTGGATTTTGCCCCAAGTACAGAAGATAAGATCACATTGCACTCGAGTGGCTCTTAACCCTTTACTCTTCCCAGGTCCAAAGGTGTGTGGAATTGGTGAGCAGAGCCAAGAAACCTGTCATACTGTTAGGCAGTCAGGCAACTTTACCCCCTACACCAGCGGATGATGTCAGGTAAATCGAGTAGCCATCTCTTCAGATGTTCATTGAAGAGTTCACAGGTTGCATCTTCACGTCTGTGAACCTCTGACCTTTGGGTCACCAGTCCAGATTTTCCCACTACAACTGACATAATACTGATATAAATGAATTCATACATTGCCAGTCAGACATGTGGACGCACCTGCTCAAAAACATAAAAAGTATGAAATAGCAAATGAAGTATGAGAATTATGTAGTGAACTAAAATGTGCTCCATCTTATATTTTGTCTTTAGTGTCACAATCCTTGTCTAGATTTATGAAATGCATCCTGGGATGCTGTAAAACAGTATTCAAAAAGGTTATGTGTGTCGGCTTCGCTTCCCACTCTGTAATTCATCCATGTAAAACATATTAAAGTTATTAAATATTATTTATTTATTTTGTTAATACCCAGGCACAGCTGTGAAAGTATATCCACAAAATGACATTTCATACATTTCTGCATAAATCTCTAGACCAAAATGGTTTCTAAGATCCTAAGAAACATAAATTCAAAATGTGTGTTCAGATGTTTGACTTTTGTTTTTTGCTACTGTATATAGATTACATTGATCAAAAATGCATTTGGTTTCTAAGTCCAAGGCAACAACAACCAGTGATTTACATGATTGATCCAAAAGCACCCGTAACTCATGCCTGAAGTCAATTTTCAGTCAGATTTTATTGTTTTTTTTTCTATGCTTCTGTCACAGAAAGGCCTTAGAATCTTTAGGCATTCCCTGCTTCCTGGGTGGAATGTCCCGAGGGATGCTGGGAAAGAACAGTCCACTGCACATTAGACAAAACAGGAGAGATGCCCTAAAAGATGCTGACCTCGTGCTGCTGGCAGGTGGGAAACATCGCCACCTACTGAACCGTTGGAATAATTGCAGAATTAATGTTCTACATGCACATACTCTGTTTGTTTGAACAGTCAAAATTGCGATTTTCTTGGCTGGAAAAGTCAATCAGTACATTTCTAAAAAGTAAAAAGAAAGGATTGGAATTATTTATAAAATATTTAATTTTGTGGGAAGTGGGTTTTGGATAGTTTGTGTTCCTGAATGTGTTTGTTTTGATGCATAGGCACGGTGTGTGATTTTAGACTGAGTTATGGAAGAGTGCTGAACAGACGGAGCAAAATCATCGCAGTCAACAGAGACAAGAGTCAGCTACTGAAGAACTCAGACATGTTCTGGAAGCCAACAGTGGCCATTCAAGGTGAACAACTACATTTTACTTTTACATAATATATAGTTGTATGTGGTTAATCTGGTTGTAATATTTATTTTTATCATTTTTATCAATTGTTTTATTTAAAATGACCAGAAAAGATATATAAAGACGTACATTATACTGTACAAAAGTAATACAAGAGTAATATATTTCTGTTACACGTTAACATACTTTCAATTTGACAGGTTGCCGTAAAGTTTCTGCATGTATACAGTATGATATGATGCTAGTTTTCTCAAATGAAATGGTAAAATTTACATAAAGTGACTCTCACAGCAGCTCTGGAGATGAAGTTTGTGTGTTCATGTCATCATATAATGAGACGCAGAGGCCGAAAACCACCAAGAGCCTCACCTGTGCTTCACTATATGTGTAGTAAACAAAACCGTGTTTCCGCCATTCATGCATACAGAGCCAAGCGGAACATGCAGGATTAATATCCAAACCGTCTTTTTGGTTTTAATATTCACAGATATTAGTCCATATCTTGATTGGAATTAAGTGAGAGACCCAGTTTTGATATATTTATCCAAAAATTGACGAATTCCGTGGCATTCCGCGCTATCCACAAGTTTCCTGCGCTCCATGAGGCCTTGCGTCAAAAGTGGGAGCGTCTTCCGGTGATCCCCCCCCCCCCCACCCCCCTTAATATAATGGGAGAGGACTGCTATAATTTTGCTGGAAAATTTTTTGAATTTTTATCATGTTAAAAAAATCTTGTGTAATATAACTTGTGTTTGTTTGTTTGGTGGTTTTTATTGTATTTGTTATACTTGTATTTTTTGAATTGTTCTTGCCATGAAAATAGCATAAACTGACATGGCATTAAATAAAAATATACTACTACTGTTCTGTCATGTAACAAGGTTTTCTTTTCCCAACTTATTCAGGTGATGCTGGTTCTTTCCTCCTGCGTCTCTCAAAAGCCCTGAAGGGACACCGATGTCCAGAGGAATGGCCTAGGAGTCTGAAAGAGGGAGATGCTATCAAAGAGAAAGCTAACAGGTGATCTTATCTCAGCTGCTTGGATACATTGAAGAAAGAATTAGGCCTACTTTACATGGTCAAAAACATGTGGACAACCAAACAAGTGGCAGTATTTCCTCTTGTCAATTAGAATGGATGTCTGTCCATATACTGTGTTTGATGTTATCCACCAGTATAGTTCCTCATAATGCCAGTTTTTGCCCTCAGAGCAAAAGCAGATGAGAAGACAGAGAGGCATTTAAACCCTCTGAGTGTTTTGCATCGTGTGGATGAGCTCTTGGCTGAGGACAGCATCATAGTGGCTGATGGGGGTGATTTTGTCGGCAGCGCTGCGTATATCATGAGACCACGGGGCCCGCTCCGCTGGCTGGATCCAGGTTAGTAACAGAGCCGGCTGTGTGCATTTGAGCAACTTTGAAAGAATCTGTAATCAAATCTGATTCTGAATCTGTAGATTCTTATACAAATTGTTTAGATGCTCACAAGATAAGATGATTCAAGCTTTTTTAAATTTGCATAACAGCATATGTAAGCTTCGTAAACACACACTTTTTACCAATTTAAATCAAATATTATATATAAATTGTTTTTTTACATTCATATTTGTTCCTGACAAGTCACATCAAAATAAATGAAGATTAGGTAAACATCATATATTAATATTTTTATGGACAAGAAAGAATCATCATCTTAACTGGATTAATAACATGTATCACAACATTGAAGATGAGTTATAATTCAAGAAGGATCATTCATTTTTATGGGTTACAAAAAGAGACCTGTTGCATACTGTACAGGAAAACGTTTATTGATTATGTTGATTACAGTTACCCCGGAGAATAATAAAAACATTGAAAGCATAGAGGAACTATGGCAGCAGATTTAAAGTTGATGATGTTGACATTTTATTTGTATAACATGCTTGTTTTTGTCATTGAGTACAAATCTAATTCCATAATAATCTCCAGCTCTGACAAATCCACTCTCAGTGTTTGTGTTCATCACTGGTTTCTCTTTGCACCAGGGGCCTTTGGGACTCTGGGTGTTGGAGGAGGGTTTGCTCTGGGAGCGAAGCTTTGTCGACCTGAGTCTGAGGTAAGATTTTGAAGTCAGCGTGAAATCAAATATTTTTTTCTTTCTCCACTTTAGTCACAATATAGTCTTAATCACATTATAAGAGTGCATGTAAACATAGACAATATCTTGTTGACAGGTATGGATCGTTTATGGTGATGGTTCTCTCGGATATAGCGTTGCTGAATATGATACCTTCACACGCCACAAGGTAGCATCCATAACATTTGTAACAAACCCTTACAATGCTGATTGTGATTTTTACAGTATCAAGTTCAGAATGTATTGTAATGTGTGTTTGTAAAAAAGCTAACCTCTTCTAGTTCACCCAAAATGAAATTTCTGTCATCAAAATGAAATTTATGTCATTTCAAACCCATAAGACTTTCATTCATCTTCAAAATACAAATGAAGATGGCTGAAATGATGAAACCTAAGAGATTTTTATCCATCTACTGAAAGGCCACTGAAACTTTGATGCTTCAAAAAGTTTCTAAAGATATTATAAAAGCAGTTTAATCCAAGTCTGTTTAAAAGATACAATCATATTATATGATGAACAGATTTATTTTATGCTTTTATTCAATTATATATATATATATTGATTGTTTCTTATGTATTCTTATGGACTAAGTTTATGATGTGTTTACAAACTTTTTGAAGCTTGAAAATTTTTGTTAAGAGCACTTTCAATGATAAAATATTAAATTAAAAATATCTTCATTGCTGTTCCTAAGATGAAAAAAAAGTCTAATGAGTTTGGAACGACATGAGGATGAGTAAATGATGACAGAACAAGCATTTTTGAGTGCACTATCCCTTTAAATTGTGATTCTGGGTAAAATGCATGTTATAAAATGGATAGTTCCAGTCCTTGATTCTGATTGGTTGAGGCATAGATATGTATAGATGCCCCATTTGACCACTCTAATCACTTGACGTCATTCACCATACTATAGGTTCGCAGAACATCAGCTGTGCAGGATTGTGGCATTTAGAATATTTTGTGACAAATTTTCGTGGTGAATGACGTAAAGTTGACCATTACAGTGTGGCGGACGGCTTACGTATAGCAGCCCACAGAAACAGTCGCTAATGAGACATCTACGTATATATCTATGGGTTGAGGTGCGTTTGAAGCCGTTGTAAATTACTATACAAACATACACCTTTGTTTACTTCTGTGTGTTGCTTGGTAACCATTTGTTGCAACCACAACTGTGGAAATTGATGTTAGTTGGCATCATTTAACCTGGAATATTCCTTCAAAAACATCCTTTCTGTGGCTTTGTTCTGTTTTTCTTTTGAAAACGTATGACAACTCACTTGTCATCTCATGTCAGACCCCAGTGATCTCTCTGGTCGGAAATGATGCGTGCTGGAGCCAGATTTCCAGAGAACAAGTGCCTATGCTTGGGAGCAACGTAGCCTGTGGTCTTGCCTTTACAGGTTAGAGGGTTTGATACAATCATTAAATGGTTGTTCATTGCATGTTTAAATGTCAGTGCCAAGTTTAAAATCTACAGTCTAATGAGCCACAAAAATGTTTAATACAATGATTAAGCTCTTTTCCAAATGAAAATATTGTTCTGCTCTATTTCCTCCTCGCAGATTATCACATTGTAGCCGATGGTTACGGGGGCAAAGGTTACCTGATTGGCCGAGAGGATGAGTCGCAGCTTGATGACATCATTAAAAAGGCGCAGAAGGAGTGCAGAGAGGGAAAGGCCGTTCTGCTGAACGTTCTGATCGGAAAGACCAACTTTAGGGAAGGTTCAATCTCAGTTTAGAGAGAAACATTGTGCACCATCCTGCCTAGATACCCAAAGTCTTTCTTGTGTTGTCATGCTCAGAATAGAACTATAACTATACGACACACCTTCTACTAAGTTGTACGGATTCAGCTGATTTTTGAAAAGAGATCCAAGCAACAACATATCAGATGTTTTCGTCTGTTAAGTTATGTTTAAATCAAAGCTCTCAAGAACATGTCTCAGTCATAGTTCATCCCAAAACCAAAATAAGTAGATTATATAATGTTAAAAGGAAATAAAGCTGGTGATTTTTTTTTTTTCTATTATAATATTATATTTCCCCCCAACTCTCATTACAATAAAGCAAAAAAGGGAGAAAATAATATATTATTATATTATTTAAATTGTATCTTAATGCTGATATATATATATATATATATATATATATATATATATAATTTATATTATCAGTTACTACAAGTTTTTGAACAGTAAGATTTGCAATGTTTTTTTTTAAAATAACTTTAAAATAACCATGTTCTATTTGAATAAATTTAAAAATGCAATTTATTCCTGTCATTTAAATTTTTAGCATCATTACTCCAGGCACATGATCCTTCAGAAATCATTCTAATATTCTGATTTGTTGCTCAAAAAACATTTTATATTATGCTGGAAACAGCATAGAATAGAGTAGAATTTTTTCAGGTTTCTTTGATAAATAGAAAGTTTGAAGAACAGCATTTATTTGAAATAGAAATCTTTTCTAACATTTTAAATGTCTTTATCATCACTTTTTATCAATTTAAATCATCCTTGCTAAAAAAAAAAATATATACTGACTCCGGGCTTTTGAATGGTATAGTATATAATGTTACAAAAGCTTTTTATTTCAGATAAATGCTGATCTTTTGATCTTTCTGTTCATCAAAGAATCCTAATAAAATTGTATTCAACTGTTTATTGATAATAATAATCAGAAATGTTTTTTAAACAGCAAATCAGCATATTAGAATGATTTCTAAAGGATCATGTGACACTGACAACTGGAGTAATGATGCTGAAAATTTAGCTTTGATCACAGGAATAAATTACATTTTAAAATATATTCAAATAGAAAACAATTATTTTAAATATTTAAAAAATATTTCACAATATTACTGCTGTATTTTGGATCAAATAAATGCAGGCTTGGTGAGCAGGAGAGACTTCTTTAAAAAAAAAAAAAAAAACCTCACTGTTCAAACTATTTACTGGTAGTGTATACATTTTTTTTTTTTTTTTTTTTTTTTTTTTTTCCTGAAATGTGAGCTTGGACATTTTTTGCAAGTACTTTTTCATTGCACTGAGAAGGAGCAAGCACAGTGCCTTTACTCTGTACAGCATTTTGTAAAACACTAAAAACAAGAAACCGTTTTAAGATTAATGTTGTGATGGTTCCGTAAATATTGATTGAAATACTGATTATTTTTGAAGCACGCATTAAGAATATATGACTTTATTTACATCATAATTCAGTGGAAGGCTTGCTTGCGTTGTGTGAAGGCTTGCAGGATTGAATTTTCAGCTTCATACAGTTGAGTGCCTGTAACTTCTGAATGTTAAACTGATCTTGTTCAGAAAATCAGAAATTGCTAGTAATAATTTTCAAAGAACAGCATCTGCAGTTATTGTGGACGTATTAATGAATTAATTGGATCAAATGGATCTATGTTTGCTTATCTATACATATCAATTTAAACCAAAGTAATATCCTAATATACTTGGAAATGCAGTCCTGTTTTTTTGCTGCAGGATCAGACCTGGATATACCATAATGCCTCGGTTTGGGATTGATCACTTCAGCATCACCCACAAAATGACCATTTGGAAATGGCTACGTAATTTATCAACATTTGTTGATGTAATAAAATCTCTAAAGAACAGTGTTTTTTCCTCAACCATTGTACATCTACTAACCCATGAACCATCATTCATTAGCTAGGAACTGTATTAAAGTCATTTTAAAAAATTTGTGGGAACAAAAAATTATAAAAAATATAACCATGTTATTACCATCAAATCTCTAGAAATAAAAACAGGCTGTCACTTTTGCATCTGCTCATACCCAGAAATCACTGCAGATTTATTAAGGTAAACATACTCATTGCTTGTCTGATCACAAAATCCCCATAACTACAGTTACCTGTTTAATTTACATTATGTTGATTTTCATGTGCAGTCAGTGAGAAGCAATCAAATACACAGACAGTGGGTGAAAAGAGACAACACTAGAAGAAAGTACCGAAATAAGAATGCTCTTATGTCTCTGTGCAAGAGGCTATAAAAAACTTAAAGCTTCATTAACCACAGGCACATCATGACCTGTCCAAAATAGAGCATGCCCTGCCATTAACCCATTAACGTTTTTATGGTAGGCAGCATTTGAATAGGAACATGTCCTACTTTCACTGAGAATGCACTGCTATAAAAGGAGCAACATATAGACTAAAGCTCTTTCTACAGCCATCTGCCATTGAGCTGCATGTTTGCAAATGCTAGAAATTATATATATGATGTATATTTGCTTTTTGCAAACAGTGGGGTTGGGATTCAAAATGTACAAAGCATATGTTTAATATGAACATTATTTTAGATTTATCCAATATAATGAACATCTCACTTTGCTGTTGTCAACTATGTTACTAATACAACACCCCCATTTAACTGAGCAATAGTTTGTCCCAATACCATATGACCTACATCACATGACTGCATTGCCTCCAGTGACAGACATTTTAAAAACAAAATGGTAAGTGGACTCTAATCTTTAATATTTTATTGATAATATTTCATATAGTGAGATTACAGTATATCATGTTATTATACAAAATGTCGTGTGACCAAATATAAGATGAGAATGTCAACTATGCTACCAGTCAACTATGTTACTAGCAGTGTCAGCTATGTTAATCACAGACATGAATCAGTATAATTTGTTATATTTTAGCATTAGTTTATGTTGTAGTTTATATGGAACTCTACTTGTCATAGTTTAACTGAGTACTGCGTTACTGTTCAAAGTCGGGTCTGTAAGATTTGTGAAATATTGAAATTAACATTTTTTTTTTCTGTTTGAATATATTTAAAATGTAATTAATTTCTGTGATTTTAATTTTCAGCATCATTAGTCCAGTCTTAAGTGTCACATGATCCCTCAGGAACGATTCTAATATACTGCTTTGCAGCTAAAAAAAAAACGTATTATGAATGATGAAAACAGTTGCCACTTAATAACGTTATGCATTTTATTCAGGAGTCTTTGATGAATACAAAGTTCAATGAACAGCAGGTATGTGAAATGGAATCTTTTGTATCAGTAGAAATGCCTTTGTCACTTTGAATTTAATGCATCCTTATTGAATTGATTTCAAAACCAAAAATCTGGCCAAAAACCATTACTGTGCAAAATAATTAACGCTTTCCATGATTTCTACAGATGTCAGCAGCAGAGAAACAGCGAAGATACAGGGCTCGACGGGATGCTGATCCCTCAAGAAGGGCACAATATTTAGAAAAGCAAAGGGAGACCTGGTACAGACTAATAAGACACGGAAAAGTTAGACCAATCGCAGAGTTGAGTGAGAGCGAGAAACAAAGCAAAAGAGACGAATGGAGGAAAGCGCAACAGAGAAGACGACAAAGAAAGCGAATACTCGAAAACACGATTACTTCTGCAGAATCAAGGTAACTTAGAAAGCTACGTTTGTGTCCTTTAAGATGCCGTTTTTCCATTTTATTCTCTTGATATGTTCTAAAAGTAAAAAAAAAAAAAAAAAAAAAAATCATATAATTAATACTGTGCCAGCTATGTTCCTCACATCATTTAACGTGTCTAGAATGGCCAAAAATTATTTATTAGAGCTTTTAAAATGTAAATTACTACTCTGATGACTTTTGGAGCCACCTCCTGTAAGTGTGTGTGTTACTGTATCAGTCTGGTGGATTAAACCATCGCATCCCATATAGACACGCGTACACGTGTAAGCCTCAGTCTGTGTACACAAGGATCCGCAGAGGAAAGTCTCTGGACAGGTACTTGGCTAAAGGCTAAACTGATTCATTCAAGGCCTTTAGAGGTTTTTACTCTGAATGCTGACTGGCACTGATACCCTACCTGCATTGAGATCTCATATAGGAAGCCACTTAAAGTTTGTTCGATAAAGAAGAGTTTGTTTTTTAGTGTTTTGTTTTATCATTAGTAAACGTTTCGAGTAAATTTAAGAAAGTACTCGGATACTCATTTTCCCCCCTTCTGTGCATCTGGGTAAGTCGTGTTTTTACATTTTTAAAATATTGTATTTCTTTCAGTACTACGTTATTTTAGTTGCGTTAATGTAAGCCGATTGGTAAATCTCGTCTTTTCCGTTGTCTCGTCGTTCCAGTTGAACGAAGTGTAACTTAAAGCATGTTTTTTTTTATTTTATAACAGCTTAGTTTTGAGGTTTTGAGATTAAATGTTATCCCTACAGACAATAGTGTAATATTAGCCTGCATGCTAAAGCTGTATTGTGTCACATATGGAACAAAAGCAACAGGTGACTGAAGGCTTCAACTACACGTCCCCGCTAAAGCAACTAAAACATGTTATAGAATAATAATTACGTTATAACTACTCGTAATTGATTGGTTTCAAAGATTAACGGGGGAAATAATCAGTTATTTGTTTATAAGCATTCGATTATTAGGCGATAAAATACTATTGTAGCTAGCCTGTTAGCTTGCTAGCTCGAGAGGCTGTTGTCTTGGATGTCTGGTCGGTGTTTGTTGTTTTAGTTTATGATTGATTTTTCTGGGCCCTTCATGGGCGCCCGAATCTGTAAGGCATGAATTGGAAAGAGAAAACTGAAAGAAAAGAGATATGCCCTAACAAGGTGTTAACGTTAGCTCCTGAGTGAAGTATGAACAACAAATCACTGTAGCATCTTCAGAATTATTACTCACATCATCAGCATGTAAATAGTCTGAAAAGGTTCCTCCAGCCAGAGGAGAGCAAATCTCTTTAAATGTCAAGATGGCAAGGGGCAATTAATTCAATTAAGCTTTATTAACCTTCTAAATGAACACTTGACGTTAGTCTAATTCCTAGTACAGTAATCATAAAATCACCAGAGTTAGATATAGTGTAACTGTATTATAAACTGTGTAGTACTATGTTGTATTGCCTATAAATGAAAGCTGTCTATCTATCTATCTGATGTGTAGGCTGTTAGTCAATGTTTGTTGCTTTATAAATGGGGATTTTTGGGGATCTTTGTTTGTCAGGAGTCGAATGGCCTCTGTTGTTACAGTGAAGACAGAGAAACGTCCTTCCCATGACTCCGAGGATGGCGACACAGGGGCTAAGAAGGCCAGGTATGAAAACAACAGATGATCGTGTCTTGCCTTGCTGCCAGCACATTCCCAGGGCGAGCCAAATATTTTTCATTGAAGTCAGATCCTGTTTGCTGACCTGTTCCGATGAATATGTGATTTTTCAAAGACCTGTACTTCCTGATAAAAATGACTTCACCAAATAGTTTTTTCCTATTATTAGAAAAAAATAATAGTTCACCCAAAAATGTACACACCCTCATGTCGTTCCAAACCTGTATGAACACAAAAACACAAAAAAATATATTTTTGAGGAAGTTTGGTAACCAAACAGTTCCGGTTCCCATTGATTTCCATTGTTATTTTTGTCCATACATTAGAAGTCAATGGCTTTAGCCATTTTGCTACCCAAATTTCTCAGAATGATTTCTCTTGTGTTCTGCAGAAGAGCACAAAAGAAGATGCCTTATTTTGTGTTCCCTTTTAAGCATAGAGGGCTGGTTGAGACAGATTTTGAACAAATCCCATGTTGTTGTTGTTGTGAGAAGATCTAACTTTTAAACATATATAAATGTCCAGCACTTTAGTAACAGTTTGCAAAAATCACCAATTAGAAAACAGTTCATGAGGTTGATGTTTTTCCGAAAAGAAGTTAAGAACTTCCTTTTTTAAGATTGTTTGTTTAAAAGTTTCAGATCATATTTTTAAAGTCAGTTTAAGCCATTTTGCATGCAGCTCTGTAGCATAGTTCATATGCGTGTTTCCTCTGACCTGATTGCATTTCCTCCTCCTCGGCTGACTGAAGGAAGTTGTTGCCCAGCCTGAAGACCAAGCGTGCCCCTGAGCTGGTGCTGGTGATCGGCACGGGGGTGAGTTCAGCCGTAGCTCCTCAGGTGCCCGCGCTGCGCTCCTGGAAAGGTCTTATCCAGGCGCTTCTAGATGCTGCCAATGACTTTGATTTGCTTGAGGAGGAAGAGAGCCGCCGCTTCCAGAAAAGTCTGCAAGAAGACAAGAACCTAGTGCATGTTGCTCATGACCTCATCCAGAAACTTTCACCAGTAAGATGTTTTTTTTTTATTTTCTTACCTGGAAGCATACACACACACAAGCACAAGATATATATAAATTTGAGGTGTCAGTGGTACATTTACACATTTACAAGCATGCATTTGGCAAATGCAACAAAAAGTATCCAATTGAATCAGTTTGATTCTGTTTCACAAGTATTTGAATTAATTTGATTCCAGGTTCTATTGATTTGTTTATAATAGGAGAAGCCTGTAAATTAGTATGCAATTATAATCTTATTATTAGGTTAAAATTGAAAACCGTCTAAATTCAATTGCTGTAAATTTTTCTCAAAGAAAACTGAGTTGTATACAAAAAATTTAATTGGAAATAAGGCAGTTTTAATATTTAATGATGTAATTATGTTTCTACTCTTCATTTTTGAAATATTAACATTTAAACTGTGGCTGTCATAACATCATAACAGATTTTATTTAAACATTTTTAAATGAAGTTAAGTAAAAATATAATTAATATATGATATAGTGCATATATTTATGAAAATGTTACAAAAAAAAAATTTTCTTGTTAACTTATCTCATGTTTGTTAATGTTTATTTTGTGTAATAACCAGTAGTAAAGAGAAAGAGTTGATTGGTTTACATGCAGCTGCAACAACCTCTTATGTCACATTTAATAGTGTCAAAATCACAGTAAATTTGTAATAAATAAAAAAAAAAAAAAAAAAGTAACTTTTTCCACATATAGAAGTATTAGCTAAAATGCATTGTTCCAATTTCTGTGGTGGGGTTAGTAAAAAAGTTGGCAGGGCAAGGAAAAAGTCTGCATTGTTGATCCCTAATAAATGTGTATCATGAGTTTGAAGGCAGGCGATGCATTTGTCCATCATTACTCCCTTCCTTTCTCTCCAGCCAAAATGGGGTGTAGAACCACGTGCCGTCTGTGTTGTTGTTTTGTCGCCCTGTCAAAACAACACTCAGTGATTTGTGCCTGTTTTTCATTGTCAAGCCCCGGTATCATTTGCATCCAAACCAGTGTCACTAGGGGATTTAGATGGCATTAGGCCTCTGAAAGGGAGTTAGGTAATGAATTTCAGCTCCAGTGCTGGGGTTTCATTGCCTTGAATGGTCGTAGCTGAACAGTTCACATCAAAAGAAAACAACTGTCCTAGTAAAACATCAGCCAGCTGTCTGTCTCCATCCCAGTGAATTGCCAAGCTCAGATTGTTTGTTATTGTTAGTGTGAGGTCTTTCAGTGATTTAACCTACTTCGGTGAGTGTTGAGCCTCACATGAGCAGAGCAGACACCGGTGGTGCAAAAAATGAGGCTAATCTGAACATTCATCCAGGATTCACACCTCCAGAACAACATGCCGCGACTAGACGCTGAGCCATTTAGCTTTGGCATTACGTATTTCTTTAGTCATGCATTGTTTGTAATGTTCACAGCAAGTCAGTGGATGACAGTCGAAATAAATGTTTACATTTGCACTTTGACATGTTTGGGCATGAAGTCATGCCTGAGGCATTCAAACTGCTTTTTTGATTCAGGCATCAGTTATTGAGTGACCATGTTGATAAGCACAAAAAAACCCCAATGTCTTTCCAAGAATGATTGCGTGTTCATCTCATTTCTGAATACTTGTTGCTCAATGCTGCTATTTTTTATTGAGTACACAAACCAGGGCTTTGAATTTTACACAGATGAAAACAAGGCTATAAGGGATAAACCTAGTCTTTGCAATTGCATTTATTATATAAAGGTCCTAGATCATGCCATTTTCACAACTTTCAACTTATTTTCTATCTGCAGTGAATGGGTGCCATCAGAATGAGAATCCAAACAGCTGATAAAAACATCACAATAATCCACAAGTAATCCACACCACTCCAGTCCATCAAATAATGTCTTGTAAGAAACCTTTTTTTGTTTAGCTATTCCATTCTGACGGCAGCCATTCACTGCAGAGGGTTCATTGGTGAGCCAGTCATGTAATGGTAAATTTCTCTAAATCTGTTTTGATGAAGAAACAAACTCATCTACACTACCAGTCAAAAGTTTTTTTTTGACTGGTATATTTTTAATGTTTTTTTAAATAGGTCTCTTCTGCTCACCAAGCCTGCATTTATTTGATTTTGATTTATTTTGTACAGCAAAAACAGTAACATTTTGAAATATTTTTACTATTTAAAATAGCTGTTTTCTATTTGAATATATTTTAAAATGTCATTTATTCCTGTGATGTTAAAGCTGAATTTGTAGCATCGTTACACCAGTGTCACATGATCCTTCAGAAATCGTTCTAATATTCTGATTTGCTGCTCAAAAATATTAGAATGATTTCTTAAGGATCATGTGACTGGAGTCATGATGCTAAAAATTCAGCTTTGAAATCAGGAATAAATTGCATCGTAAAATATATTCAGATAGAAAGCCGTTATTTTAAATAGTAAAAAATTTCACAATATTACTGCTTTTGCTGTACTTTGGATCAAATAAATGCAGGCTTGGCGAGCAGAAGAGACTTGTTTAAAAAAAACACTAAAAATCCTACTCTTCAAAAACTTTGACTGATAGTGTATATCTTGGATGGCCTGAGGATGAGTAAATTTTTATCGAATTTAAATTTTTAAAGTGAACTATTCTTTTAAGGATCCATTTGCTCCTTTAAGAAAAACCCAAATAACTTTACTCTTTACTTTATTGAATTACTTCCTTTTCCAGGATTATCAATTTCATTCGTTTTTTTTTTTTTTTTTTTTTTTTACTGAAATTTTCATGAGCATCGTCTCATTTTATTGTATTATTGCAACAAATGATATGATAGACTACTCCTCACAGAACATATAACATGGTGATTCATAATTTCACTAGTGGTGATAATAAAAATGTAATATTCATTTTAATCTTTTTGGTCTCAAATCGACTGTTTTAGGTAGTCTGGAGCCCTGCAAATGTGGATTGAATGATTCAATAACGAAAAAAACTTTTGGATCCCATTTATGTCTGATTTTAATGCTGATTGCATACAATTAGATGTCGAGATGGAGGTTAATACCAGGTGTAAACAGCTGAAAGACATTTACACCTCTGAGATCAGAGGCATTAGTTCATGTCAGGTGTGGAGGTACTGATAATTAGTCTCTTCCTGAGAAAGTGGATTCTGCCAGCTATTCATAGCAACCTCTCTCTCTCTCTTTCTCTCTCTGGTTTTCCGTGTGCCTCTACCAGGCTCAGAGAATAAATTCAGCTCAGTGTAATGAGATTGAGTCTGACCAGGACAAGGGCACTGCTGTCAAAACTCCTCTATTCTCAGCACTCTCTCTTCACATCCTCCCACATACTCTGGAATCAAATTGTGTGCAGAGCTTGTAATTGTCTATAGCCTAAATATTTAACTGAAGTACTTCTACTTATGTGAGATTCCTGTTATCAGGGTTGACATTTGCATTAGTGAATACCACCACAGATAAAGTTAAAACCAATTTAATTTAATTGCCTATAATTTCAGCCCAAGCATATGATTAAAGTGCTTAATGCCCTTTGATGTGTTCAGTAGAGCACATTTCAATGCCCTTGAAGAAGATAATGTTAATTTTTCCCCTCTAGAAGCCTGCTTTGGTCCACGCCTGTAAAACTGGATTCCCAGAAAAGTTATTTGAATACTCTTGAAGCCGATTTGTTTTTCCATGCATCTCAGATTTCTTTATTTTCTCCTCTCTGTAGCGGACGGGAAATGTACGCTCCACCTTTTTTAAAGACTGCCTCTACGAGGTGTTTGATGACCTAGAGTGTAAGATGGAAAATGCTGGGAAGCATCTCCTCCGCTCTGTGCTGCAGTTGATGGAAAGCGGCGCTTTGGTCCTCACCACCAACTTTGACAATCTGCTAGAGATCTATGCCGCCCACCAAGGGACCAAGCTGGAGTCTCTGGATCTCACAGATGAAAAGAAGGTACCCAACTGTGTTTTCTAATAAATTAGATGAATTAGATTTACTGTTCACATTGCCTTATTGGATGGTAGCAATGTTTTACATTTGAATAGTGAAGGAGGTCTAACTTTAAGATTTGCATTTGGTCAATGCATAAATGTAGTGTCAATAAAAGAAGATACTTTAAGCACCTAAACGTCTTTTAATTTCTGAAGCAACAATATTAGGTAACGTCTAAATCGTCTAAATCAGCTTGTGAAAATCATATCATTTTGTTTTTGTTTGAATCATGATGTAGTTTAATACATTCTAAAATATGTCCAAGTTTTACAATTATATATTTACATATTTATATATATGATTAAGTAATAATAAACTTAAATGCAGGTAACTTACAAAATTAAAGTTCATTGAAGGTATGTTTTTTTTATGTATTAGGTTTTTTTTTATATAACAGAATAATAATATAACTATATAACTATAATATAATTTAATATATATAATATAATATATAACTATAATATAATTTTATATAACAAAAAAATAATAACAAAAGCAGGTAACTCCAACAATCGTTTTTTGGAAAAAGCAGTTAACTCCACATTTCATGTTTCAGAGTTAAAAAGAAACACTCATTTTATCTTTGTCATCTCATCAGATGGCAATGTAGATGCCTGACAAGCTTTGTTGTTATGATCAAAGCCTGTATGGTTGTGATTGCTTTTGCAAGGTTCCGTCAAAAGTTCCAGCTTTTATTTTCCTTTTATGCCCTTATGAAGATATCACAGGTTCATCAAGTTCATCAAAATTATCCATCCTCAATCACTTTTAGTCATCTTTGAAGTAACTCCTCTCATCTAGCGTCTTTTCAAAGTGACTGGCAGCCTTGTCATCTGACCTGAATACAGCGTGCTGATTCGGTAAAATGGACTTGATGCCTTGAAAGTGGACAATACCGGATTTTTTGACACAATGTGTTCAGGGTTCAGATCGTCCTGTGTGGAGAACAATTCACGGCACTCAGTTATTTTTTTTTTTTAAGTGGCGTTTATCATTTTTTGCAAATAAACTCTTCATATATATATATATATATATATATATATATATATATATATATATATATATATATACACGAATGCCCCCACTTGACGCCGGCTCTACTGAGTCGCGGGTTTGCATGCTTCAAATGAGCACACACACAAATCTCACGTCCTCTGGCTTTTAAATGTTTAAACTGGCAAGGCTTAAATGAGTTTAGTTTAAACGCAGATATCAACTTTGAACTGCAGCCCTAGTGTGTTTCAAACCATGTGTGGCGAACCATACGGTTCGATTTTCTTTTACCGAGAACCATTCTATCCTTATATATATATATATATGTATAAAAGTCTAAGGCCACTAGTATTTTCACCAGCTAAAAAATGGTTTAAAGTAAGTTATTTCTATCCTTTGATGTAGTGTGTCAGTAAAAAATATCAGTTTACATTTCCAAACATTCTGTTTGCCATTAATTGTAATAATCTAATGAGATTTTTGTTTGCACAAAGAGTCTGACAACAGCCAGTGCTCCACACTGAGATCTGATCTGACCATCATCCAGTCTGTCTGGAATGACATGAAGAAACAAAAACTGATACAGACTAAATCCAGAAGAACTGTGGCAACATCTCCAAGATGTTTCAAGAAACCTACCTGCAAAGCTACCTGAAAAACTATGCACAAGTGCACAAAGGGCAACAGCTACTTTAAACGCAAAGGATGGTCACATCAAATGCTTATTTATTTTAGTTAATAGAAGTTAATTGATAAAGAAAATCTGTTTATGACATTGTTTTTGACAGCATCCTCATTTATGCCTAACTGCCTAAACATTTTAACAGTACTGTAGCTTTGTAGGTATAGGACTCTTAAAGCATCTTGAAGATGTTGCCACAGTTCTTCTGGATTTAGTCTGTCTCCGTTTTTTCTGTTTCTTAAGACAGACTGGATTGAATGATGGAGAGATCAGATCTCTGTTTGCACAAGGAGTCTGACAACAGCCTGTGCTCCATGCAAAAATCTTACTGGATTATTATAATTAATGGCAAAATGGATGTTTAGAAATGTAAACAGTATGTAATGTAAAATGTAAGCTGATGAAAATACTAGTGGCTTTGCACAGTACTGTATATATATATATATATATATATATATATATAAGGGATGCAACAATACATTTAGCCCACGGTTCAATACGTACCTCGGTTTTTAGCCACGGTTTTCGGTTCGGTTCGTTTCTGATGTCTTGCCATTTTTTTGCGACAAATTAACAGAATACTCCCGTAAACCTATGCACTCTGGAAAAGGCGTGGTGTAGTATATGTCTGCTTATTTTTTCTTTTGAGAGAGGTATTATTTTTTTCTAATTTTACGCAAAATAGAATAGGTTTCATTCATACTGGACGCCAGAGGGCGCCCTTGTGCGTAAAATCCACATATGCGTCAAAGAAGTAGCGCTGATGACGTTCTGTTCCAGTTTCTCTAATATGGATAAAAGTTTCGCTGTTGCTGCGACTGAGTAAAACCAAAGAAAAACGTTAAACGTTTTGAACGATGAAATGTATGGACAGTAAACACTCGTCTTCATTAATATATGGTTTATCTGTGTTCTTCAAGGCATCGTGTATTTTCATAAACAAATGCTAACCGACATACATAGAATATGAATATAGAATTTATTGCCTGCCTCATTCTGTGTTGAGAATCCACATCAGATCACATAAGGAAGTTATTTTAAACACTAGACAAATGTTGTGAATTAAAAACAAGGTATAATGTTTTTTTTAATAACTTTTGTTTTTATAACTCTTTTGTTGGACAACAGGTTTAGAAAGGCTTATCGTTGAATGTCATTAGAATGGAAGATGCTCTGCGTGTGTTGCTTTTTCAAATACAAGCGGGGAAGCGTTTCCTCATCTCAGCATGTGAAATCGCGGGCAAACATACAACAAATTCCGAGAGAAATAAAACAAGGAAATTATTTAAATGCAAAACCAAAAAACTGCAATTCACAAGCGCGTATTGAACTGTGGATGTCGTACCGAACGGTTCGATATTATATTGAGTATTGTGACATCCCTAATATATATATATATATATACTGTTGAGGTCATAAGTTTACATACACCTTGCAGAATCTGCAAAATGTTAAATATTTTACCAAAATATAAGGGATCATACAAAATGCATGTTATTTTTATGTAGTACTAACCTTTATGTTAAATTAACCCTGATCTTCAAATTCAACATTTTTTTACACCCCTGGCTCTTAATGCATCGTTTTTCCTACTGGAGCATCAGTGAGTGAATCTTCTGTAATAGTTGCATATGAGTCCCTCAGTTGTCCTCATCATACAGTCATTGTTGGAAAGTGTTCAAATACACAAAATTGCTGGAAAACCAAAAAATCTGTGGGACCTGAAGGATTTTTCTGAAGAACAGCAGGCAGTTTAACTGTTCAGGACAAACAAGGGACTCATGAACAACTATCACTAAACAAAAAAACAGCTGTGGATCATTCATGTAACAACACAGTATTAAGAATCATGTAAACTTTTGAACGGGGTCATTTTTATAAATTGAACTATTATTTGCTCTTGTGGACTATATGTGAACATCTTTTGTGTGAAATATCTTATTCAGGTCAGTAATAAATAACATGCATTTTGTATGATCCCTCTTATTTTGGTAAAATAATTAACATTTTGCAATTTCTGCAAGGTGTATGTAAACTTTTGACCTCAACTGTATCCATAGCAAAACAGACTAAGGAAAACTCACATACATATAATTAATTTATTTAGGAACTTAAAAAATCCTTAAGATAAAGATAAAAGTAACTAGGAGCTTAAAGAGTCCATCAGCAGTGTGACGCCATATTAGGCACAATTATTTAGTCTATGATTGAATTGCATTGTTTAGGACGAAATAACTGTCTGATTCCCATTGTCTGAGATAAATCAGTCACTGATAAATTACAGATAAGAAATCATCTGAAGAAGAGACCATGAGAACTTGTACAAAAATACCCATCGTCAGATGATCAGCTGCTTTAGGCTTAAACTTAAAACAATGTGTGCTTTGAATAAAGCTGTGAAACGCTGTTCCTCAGATGTTCAGTGCATTGGGTTCATCTCTGTTTGCTTTTGGCCATAAATTTCCTTCAGGACAAAGCAGTGAAAGCTTCAGCTATAGGCCATAAAATCAGCCTTATGGTCTCTGGCCAAGCGTCACGTAGTGCATTAGTGCATGTAAGTTCTACAGCAGCTTACCTGAAGGGCCCTCTGAAACACAAGTGACTGCATGTTCAGTTCCCTGTGTCTTTATTCATCAGCCCGTGTGTGTGGTTTTCCATAGCGTGGCCTTTAGGCAGGGTGTTTATGCACCTTTTCCATCAGATGCCTCTTGATTAGAACCTGCAGTCATTAAAAGCAGCTGGACGCTCCTAGTGGGAGCCGGATTGGGAGCAGCGGAGTATGAAATGCCGTCATGTGCTTGTGTGTGCAGGTTCTGGAGTGGGCTCAGGAGAAGAGAAGACTCAGTGTACTCCATATTCACGGTGTTTATACCAACCCTAGCGGCATCGTACTACATCCTGCTGGCTACCAGAACGTTCTGAGGAACACAGAAGTCATGGTGAGTGCATGTTTTCTGCTCTCAGGAAAAAATAAAGTCACACCACTGGAACGCTGATAATTCACTGGGGTGGAGGACACTGTGAACCAAAGCACTCTGGGCGGAAGAGATACTCCCTTTTGTGTCAGTTTTTATTGCTCACTGTCCAGTCCTTGAAATAATTTACCAAAATACAAACTGTTGTGACAGCATTATCAGCATATGAAGTTTGTATGATGCTGATAAAGGCAGCAAAACATAATTTCTGATGATATGATGGTCTGTGACATAATGCAGTTTTTTTTTTGTCTTTTAGTAAATTAACTGATCTGTCTAGTTCATACATTGAATACACCTCTTCTGTGATGAGCTTGTTTAAATTTCTGAATTTAAATTATTTTGATAAGTTTTCAGGGACATGAGGTCGATAATGTCAGGGTTGAAACAGGGCTGCATGATTAACTGAAATAAAACCGAAATTGCAGTATGGCTCAGTGTGATTATCAAATCACAATTTAATTAAATAAATGTGGTGGCATTTTATCAAAATAAAAGTTTGGTGGTTTAGTGTTTGAAAATGAAGAAATGAAGACGTCCAAAAATATTGGTAATGTAACTTTAAAAATATTGTTTTTCTTAAGTAATTTTGTAAAAATATTTTACTGTAAAATTTTACAATAGTAATATTTATTTTTTGTTATTTTTGTACTTTTATTTAGTAGTAGTAGTAAAATAATGGTAAAAATAACAATATTTAATAATAATAATAATAATAATAAGTAGAGGAAGAATACAAAATTAAATTAATTAATATTCCTTTTTTATATTTACTGTGAAATATTATACTAGTAATATTTCTTTTTGTTATTTTTTTATATTTTTACTTAGTAGTAGTACTAAAATAGTAATAATAAAATAATCTAATAATTTGTTTTTCTTAAGTAATAATTTTTTATATTTACAGCAAAATATTACTGTAGTAATATTTCTTGTTTTTGTATTTTTATATAGTAGTAGTAAAATAGAAAAAAAAAAAAATAATAATAATATGTTAAATAATTGAATATTGTTTTTCTTAAGTAATCTTTTTTATATTTACAGTGAAATATTACAGTTTTTATGTTATTTCTATATTTGTATGTTAGCAGTAGTAGTAAAATAGTTGGGGGTGTTATATTTTAGACAGTTATTATCTATTTTATTATATATTTTAGTCAGTTATTTTAGACATTGTTATCGCCATAAGCTAAAGTAGATTCCTCTCTTGTCGTCTCTGAGAGAATATGCGCCGTTAATGCAGCATTAGAAAACTTTGTCAGTTTTTTTTTTACTTTCCAGAACGTTCTTGCAACCCGGTAGTGGGTCGCGACCCGGTGGTTGGGGACCTCTGCCTTAAGTAATCTTTTTTATTTTACAGTGAAATATTACAATTAATATTACAATGGAAACATTATTTCCATTTTTTTATTTAGTAGTAGTAGTATTAAAATAATAGTAAAAATAAAAAATATCAAATAATAATAATAAAATGTTAAATGATTATAATTATTTATTTTATATATTATTTTATAGCCATATTGATATATAATCACAAAATTTGACAAATTGTGCAGCCTTATAAAAAAGCAAACCAAACCTGGGTTTTTAAGAAATCACAACTGTACAATTGATTTTTATCAGAATTTCCCCCCCAGAATAGTCCTGATATCAAAATGAAAAAAAGAAAGAATTAAATTAATGAAATGAAACCCTGTGGTGAGACTAACATGCTAAATAAAATAAATGATATAATAAAAACCCCTTCATGATTGTATGTCAAGGTTAACAAGTCTCTTAAATTATCAGATAATTTTTTGTGTAGACATATATGTGTTCAAAGTGTCAAGAAATCATTATTAGTCCACAACGTCAGTAATTAAATCGTTGCATGTTTTTGCAGAGGGAGATCCAGAAACTCTACGAAACAAAGTCTTTTGTGTTCCTGGGCTGCGGGAGGACAGTGGACGACACCACCTTCCAGGCACTGTTTCTCGAGGCGGTCAAACACAAGTCCGACCTGGAGCACTTCATGCTGGTGCGGCGAGAGGACGTGGGCGAATTCAAGAAGCTTCGAGACAACATGCTGGATAAGGGCATTAAGGTCATCTCGTACGGCAACGAATACTCCGACCTGCCGGAGTACTTCGAACGACTGGCCAATGAGATTTGCAACCGGGATGTGGACCGGGATGTGGTGATCAATGGTTGGGGTAAGTTGATTTTACTTTTTAGATTACATACAATCAATGTTTTTTTTATTTTTTTTCACTTATTCATTTGCTGGATTGATTTAGGATCTCCCATCTCACAAGGCGAAGAAAGCCAAAACGGCTTTACGACCCAGAAAACCCTCCTGCAAGGTTAGGACAGCTTATGTGTTGGCAACTCAACCAGCTTGCATGCTAAAGGGCATTTGACTGGAGCATGACGACGCATTTTTCCTTTTCCCTTCTTTCTTTCAGTGCATGCTTCTAGAACCATAGAACCATGAATGCAGCACAAGAGCTTCTGTTGTTGTTTTATACTCACCTTCCCACTGTCCTCTGCACCCGTGGCTTCCCGTGATGAAATCAGCTGATGTGCACTGTTGTAACGAGATCTTCACTGTAGCTCTTCCTCTCTCCCTGTCCAGACTACCACTCGTGACACAAGTGGCAGTCTGGGAACATTTCCGCAGCTCCGTCGCCCCCTTCCGCTCGGATCTGGTATGACTAGATCTTCACGCACAACAGACTCATTTCTCATACTTAAACCGAGCGCCGCCAGTACCGGTTCGCTTCACACGGGAAAGGCGTCAGTAAAAGCACCACCAAGCAAACTGTGAACTCCTGCAACTCGGAAAATGTTTATGTGAGTGAGGGAGATTTTTTTTTTTTTATTATGTGGTTTTAAGTGAAATGTGGACCAAGAATGACGTTTAAGGCCAGTCTGATCTTAAACATGAGCTGTCAAATACCAAAACAGTTGAACTGGAGCGTTGTAGCAATGCAGTGTCACTTCCCATTTTTCACATCAGTAAATGCACCAGCAATATTTAAATGGTCATTGTGTAAACCGCACAAAATTATCAAGATATGTCTATGTCATATTTCACACCTAAATAAGAATGTGTGTGTGTATCAATTTTGGACTGTTAACACAGTTAATTTTGCATTGCAACATTATTTCTTATCAAACTTAAAAACTGTCCACCTTCAAATTTGGATTACCGTAATATAAAAAATCATTTCTGTAAAAAAAAATTCTTTGTACTATTTTACATAGTACAGTACAGTCGAATGTTTAATAATAGCATTTGCTGTGCTGATTAGTGAATTAAAATGCTGATTTTGTAAAAATGTAGTTTTCTTTACTTTTGAAAATTATTATTTTTGCAAATAAGAGAAAAGGCAGTACTGTACACTACTGATCAAAAGTTTTTGAACAGTAAGATTTTTAATGTTTTTTAAAGAAGTCTTGTGCTCACCAAGCCTGCATTTATTTGATCCAAAGTACAGCAAAAAATGAAATATTTTTACTATTTAAAATAACTGTTTTTTTATTTGAATATGTTTTAAAATGTAATTTATTCCTGTGATTTCAAAGCAAAGCTGAAATTTTAATTTCAGATAAATGCTGATCTTTGGATTTTTCTATTCATCAAAGAAACTTGAAAAATAAAAAAATGTTTTAAATATTGATAATAATAATAATAATAATAATAATAATAATAATAATTATAATAATAAATGTTATTTGAGCAGCAAATCAGCATATTAGAATGATTTCTGAAGGATCATGTGACACTGAAGACTGGAGTAATGATGCTGAAAATTCAGCTTTGATCACAGGAATAAACTACATTTTAATATATATTTATATTTTTAAATAGTAAACATATTTCACAATATTACTGCTTTTGCTGTATTTTGGATCAAATAAATGAAGGCTTGGTGAGCAGAAGAGACTTCTTTAAAAACCATTAAAAATCTTACTATTCAAAAACTTTTGACAAAAGCAAATTGTGGCAAATCTTGTCACTCACTTTTTTTCTCAAAATTTTAAGAAAAAGCTTGAGATACAAGCTTGTAATTTTAAGAAAAGTCTGAAATTTTAGATATAAACTTGCACATGGAAGAAAAGTTGCAGTTAGCTTTTTTTCATTTTTATTCTGTTGCGGAAACAAGATTCCATGTACAGTATACACACACATTGTTTTTTATTGGTTAAACTATGACTCAGGACATTCTTTTATTACTAAATCTGTCCTGTAAGGAGGAAATGCAATAAACACCCAGTCACGGTGACTGAGATGTGAATCAAAATTCATGTGATTTCTCAGGCTTTACATAGAAGCATCTCAGCTTCCTTGAATCTACTTGAACTTGTCACGAGACTGAGGATAATGATGCAATGCCATCATTCTTAAGCCACACAACTTTCAATACATTTTATTGCACTTTGACAGTCCCAATTTATAGTCATATAAATACTTGGTCAGTAATGCTCAAAAGAAGATATGTGAACAGTTGTTTATATAAACCTTTTGTATTTGAACTCCAGTGGTCCACTGTTTTATCATCTCTGTCCACAAATGTCTTTTAGGTATTTATATGCTATTTTAAAATAAAGCATCTGTTTGGTACCAAATGTGTTGTTGTCATTAATGAAAGCAAATAAATGCATGAATTTTTTTTCATGAGTTACATCGACACACCTTATTTTTAACGTATAAGCAGACATTTTTAACCTTAAAGCGTTACTCCACCCCAAAATGAAAATTTTGCCATTAATCACTTACCCGCATGTCGTTCCAAACCCGTAAATGCTTCATTCGTCTTCGAAACACAGTTTAAGATATTTTGTATGTCCCATTGACTGCCAAGTAAATACCAATGTCAAGGTCTAGAAAAGTATGAAAGACGTCGTCAAAATAGTCCATGTGAAAGTAAAGAAAGTAAAAATAATTACTTTATTAAACAATTCGTCTCCTCGGCGTCACCGTAGCGCCATTTTGGATAGTATCCCTTGTACGGAAACAGCGCACGCTGTTCTCTGTTAGCCGCGTCACGCGGATACGCTGTTTTCGTACAAATCAAAACGTAAATAAACGGAGAAAATGTATCCGAGTGACGCAGCTGACAGAGAACAGCGTACGCAGTTTGCGTCCAGCGGATATTCTTCAAAATGGCGCTACGGTGATGCAGATGAGACGAACTGTTGAATAAAGTCGTTATTTTTATTTTCGTTGCGTACAAGAAGTATTCTCATCGCTTCATAAAATTCAGATTGAACCACTGATGGCAGATGGACTATTTTGACGATGTCTTTCATACTTTTTGGAACTTGACAGTGGTATTTACCTGGCAGTCAATGGAACTGTCGGGTTTCATCCAAAATATCTTGAATTGTGTTCCGAAGACGAACGAAGCTTTTACGGGTCTGGAACGACATAGGGGTAAGTGATTAATGGCAAAAATTTTCATTTTGGGGTGGAGTAACCCTTTAACGTACGAGACTCCCGGTGTCATCATCTTCCAGTTAATTTACCTGTACAAAACAGCTTGTTATGCTGCTTTATATTGCGAACAGGTATTTTATTTTATTCTAATTCATTATAGTAATCATAAACTCACTGGTTTGTAGAAAATAGTTACCGTTTACTCAGGGCCAGATTAACACTTTGTTGTACCCTGGGCAACAATATTCAAGGGCCCCATCATCACGACCCCAGGATCACCATAATATGGTCATATATAGAATATATTACTGTAATATACAGTAAATATACTCAATACTTCAAATCCTAACTGTCATCATATTTTGATTTACAAATATTTAAATGCTCATAGAACTACAAATGCACTACTATGTCCCCTATCAAAGACATTCACTCACATATGATGCTATGAAAACAAAACAAATCAGCATCTGTGTATAATCTGGTAAAATTGACCCACTACATTGAGAGGGAGGGAAGTATCCTCCATTTTCACAAAAAAATGAATAGATAAGCAACCACTTTCAAACCATCGTTTATTTAACAACACTTATTCCCAATAGAAATGTATGGAATTGATAGAGCTATCACAGAAGACAAGGCAATCAAGTTATTAGTCCAACACAAACAATTTGAAATCTGCCAGTTATCCCTCCACAACAATTTACAGCATTTTCATAAAGCTGGCACCTCAAGGAAAAAATAAAAAATAACATGCAGTATCACTATTTCATCATAAACATTTCTCCCGGGAGTAGAGGCGTTGAGATGCAGGGGCTGCTCCCAGACTCGACAAGCGGCTCAGGTGGCGCCGGCGGTGAGACTGGAGACCCGCCACCACCATCACCGCTTCCCTCAACGATCAGACTCGCGACCTCTGGGTTGTTGCTTGAAGTTGGTGCTGGCTCTTCGCTCTCTGGGCTGTAAACGTAAGCTGCCGCAGGCGGTGTAGAAAAGTCCTGGCTAGCTGAGTTATCCTCGTCGTTGACGGAAGCTGACTTAACAGAACTGTCGGCAACATTAACAGGAGTGAAGAAATTACCTATTTTAAGTATATACTTTAAATTTTCAGCGTTTCTGATGTCCTCTTCCTTTTTTAATTTTCGCTTCGCGCTCCCACTTAGCTTCTCCATTGTGTCTGATTTTTTTTTTTTCTGTTGTAGCAAAGCCTGACGTCACGTAACACGCTCGGGCTCGGCGTAAGCTTTGACCCACCTCATGCGGACTGACCAATGAGGAGAGGGTCTTAACTTGAGGCCCTCTCTTCATTGGTCAGTCCGCATGAGACTGACTCTCAACCGCTCTCTACTCACTAGGGATGGGCGATACCTCTTATTTTATTTTCGATCCGATACCGATATTTTCAAGCCCAGTATCGTCGATATCAATACCGATACCGATACCTCTAAACTAAACTGATCTTTTAAATTATTAAAAGAATAAAACAAGTAATTATACTCACTTAACATTATATTTGAAAGTCTATAAATGAAATGTACCAAAATTGTATTTTAGCTCTTTACTGGGGCAGTAACCTCAAAGGTGCACCTTCTCTACCCCTAAAAGCCAGGAAGCACACTAATACCATACAAGTACACACACATTAAGGGTAGATAAGGTAGAAAGGTGTACAAATAGTACAAAAACAACCATAGTGTTACAGAAGTACTAAAATTACTTAAAATAAAAATTAATGAAATTCTTATTATCATTATTAATTATTATTACAATGGTTTTTGCTACAAATTTTAAGGCGAAATAATGTTCCTGTAGTGTTAACCATGGTAAAAGGAAGCAAGCTGAAAGAGAGAGAGAGAAAGTGTTAACCATGGTAAATTTGTTGTTACTGCATTTTTACTACAAATATGTGGAAAATGTGGTTACTGTAGTAAAACCATGGTTATTTTTTTGTAAAAGGCTGCCAGGCTGTTGTACCCCTAAAGGTGAAACTTTAGCACAAATAGTTAACTAATTAAATAAATACTTCATGTACACTATACTGTTCAAAAGTTTGAGGTCAGTACGATTTTGTAATGTGTCTTTAACCATGCTAACCAAGGCTGCACTTATTGTAACAAAAATACAGCAAAAACGGCAATATTGGGAAATATAACTATTATAATAACTATGTTCTATTTTAATATTTTGAAAATTGTAATTTAAAAAGCAGCTGTGGTAAAAGCTGAATTTTCAGCATCATTACTCCAGTCTTCAGTGTCACATGATCCTTCAGAAATCATTCTAAATATCATTTGTTCCTCAAGAAACATAATTTCTGATTATTATCGATGTTGAAAATAGTTGTGCTGCTTCTATTGCCCTATTTGAACAAGCACTGTAAGCGAAGCGTCAGCAGCGAACGCTATCTGTGATTGATTAGTTCTGTCTTTCAGCATTTGCGTGTGTTCCGATGAGCAGGAGTATTCTATCCTACACAATAATTCGCTAATAGTATATTGCTCCTCTTATAGGCTTATTTTATGCACCTAATTTCTTGCTAAATAAATTAAATTAATGGTTAAAAATGCACTTTAGAATCGATATTTTTATGTGAGGATCGATCCTTTCGATACAACGTCAGTATCGAAAGTATCGATACTTCAGGATCGATCCGCCCATCCCTACTACTCACGTTCAAAGTCATAGGCAGCGCAGCATATCTCTGTGCAGCGCAAAAGCCCGGGTGGACAGTTTGTTAAATATAAAGCGGGAGATTACAGATACAGTATTTTGCTCGTGCCCTTGCTGTCCTGGGCCCTTTAGATGTCGTGGGCCCCTGGGCAATTGCCCAGTTGCCCGTATGGTTAATCCGGGCTTGCGTTTACTGCACTTCTGGATATTTATCTATAGAGGCTAATGAATCACACTCTCATACAGTCGAAGAAAACAGCTTTGCAAAATAAGGTTGATCAAACAGCATCTACATACTTAACTGAACAGTACTACATTGCATCAGAACTTTTCTATGAAAATGTTTGACTGTATGCTGTAATAAACGTACAATCAGTGAATCAACTGTTAGCTCAGTAACCACCCTACTGGATTTGGTGACTATACCGATAAAGCGCGTTCCATTGCTCTATTGCAGACCGAACGAGAATGGGAGGCCTTATTATTGTAATAGGCGTATTATGCGCTTTGTACGGTAATGTTTTCTCACCATGAGGCAATCTGACAGCGTCGCATTCAACCGTCCATCAACGTATGCCGGTGGGTGTTCATGTATTTTGAAGGAGGCGTGGCTTTGACGAGTAATTTGCAGGTTGGGTGCGATCCCAAACACATAATCGATAACTCATGAGTTTGTAATTCACAAGTCATGATTTTAGAGAATCAGACTACACATGAGGTAAATTTGGTTTTGCAATGCAATAGGCACAAGCATTTGTATTATTTCAGTAAAAATGCACTTAATGTGAATTATGTGGAAGCCTATTTTCACATCGGAATAAATTAATTAGGAAATAGGTAATTGCGAATTTTATTAGTTTGACTTTTTATTGCAATTTCGAATTTATGTCTCACAATTATGACTTGAATAGAAATCCAGGTATCCAGATATTTCCCTCAACGCAGAAGTAAGCCTATGGGTGAGACTTCCGGTTCATTAGCCGCTAAGTGTTGTCACATTTAGCAACATTTTCTTCAAAAAGTTCCTAGCAACACATTTAGCTATTTTAAAATTTTATTTGGCAACTTTTAGCAACAGCATGTGACTCAAATGGTAAAAAGGCATACGTTTTCCTTCTAAATTAAACAAGAGGAACTCAACAGTGTCTAGCAGTACACGTATCACATTACTATAGTTGCTAGTTGCAATTGTTCAGTAATAATGGTTCAGTTATGATAACACCTCATGAGTTTGTACCTTGTTGATCATTTAAAAAATATGTAGAAAATTTTAAAAAGCACTGGTAATTTTATGTCAGGACATTATTCTTCAAGTTGTAACCTGAAAACACAAAATACAATGTGTAATTTTAAATTCAGGTAAAAACAAACAAACAAAAAAAAAACAACAGCTTTAAATTTCTTCAAATTACCACAGTACATTGTGCCCTATTTTACAGATTTTTCTTAAAGTGTTGCATACTAACTGCTATTACAATGATTAAAAATATTATGTTCAGATTGTGTAGTTTTACTAAGAAAATGCATAAATGTAATTGTTCAAAAATGTGTAAATGTTCAATGTTTTGTTTGAAAATAAATATATATTATTTATATTTTAATGTTATTATTATTTTTAGTTTTACTAACAAATCTAAATTAACATTTCAAATCATATTTTTTGCTGAGGTTTGAGTGATCTGTGTATTCTATGCAGTTTTGCTAAAACTACATAAAACAAGATTCACTTAAGAGCTGTTTGCAAAACAGAGCTGGGTGATTCTGGATAAATTGGGTTGTTTTTTTTTTAAATGGAAGTTGTGGTTCTCTTACGTTTCTGAAGGAAAAAAAACATTAGACAACTAAACAAAATCACATGTAGGCCTAATTTATAAGTAAATGATTCAGTGATTCACTCAAGATTTACTTGGTTCATTACTGGATGAATTAGTGATCATTAATGAATGATCAAAGACAAAGACATTATTAACAGCCCCCTTTCGCCATCTACTGGCATAACAACGTAATCGATAAATCTTTAACATTATTTGGAAAATCAAATGAACTTTCACAAGGATGATTTACTCTATTTTGATCTCTACCGTACATATCAGAGTTTATATCCAGACTATGAACTTTTATCGCAGTACTTCTGTGATTATTTGAATGTTTGTAACAGAAATAATGAACTGTGTGGTTAGAAAGACTGTGAAACTTTCATTCATATACATGACAGTGGCTCTCTTTAGGTCAGCAGCAGCACGAACGCAGATTTGAATGTTCAAATCACACTAGTATGATCGTATGCTGCACGGAAGAAAGGTTGAGGAATCAAACAGATGAATCATCATTGTAATTTAGGAACAGAATCACGTTGGTATTTAAATCGTGTTTGTGATCTTTAACGATTTGTTAAATGAAAATATTTGCGGTGACATATCTATTGCAACAAGTTTAGGTTATCACAAATATTACAGGCTACTTTGCTTTTTCGACTGCTGATCGAACAAGGTCCTGGCAGATCGCTAGGTCGGGTCCTCGCAGAAGAAGAAGAAAAAAAAGAACGGCATATAGGAATCCATAGGAGGAATCGAAATTTTAATTTCACAAGGAGTACCCGATTCTGGAATCGGAATCGATTTTCGATACCCAACCCTAGATGGGAGTTTTTCGACATACGCTGTCTTGAACCGGAAAATACAGACTTCACACAGACCTAGACAAGACGAGCATTTAAGGTTTAAAAAGTATATAAATTGTCAATTTTTTTTTTTTTTTTTTTTTAGAAAATAACCAGTCGTTTTTCTAGTTAAGACCTTTCTTCCTTGGCTGAGATCATTTAGAGCCCTTTAAAGCTGCATTTTAACTTCATTCCTGAATTGTTTCCCTCAAAATTGTGAAAAAATTTCTTTACGACTGAAGAAAGACATGAACATCTGGGGGTGAGTAAATGTTCTTTAAAGGAACACTCGACTTTTTTTTTTTTTTTTTTTTTTTGAAAATAGGCTCATTTTCCAACTCCCCTAGAGTTAAACAGCTGAGTTTTACTGTTTTCGAATCCATTCAGCTGATCTCTGGGTCTGGCGGTAGCACTTTTAGAATAGCTTAGCATAGATCATTGAATCTGATTAGACCGAAAGCATCTCGCTCAAAAATGACCATATATAATTTTTTCCTATTCAAAACTTTACTGTTCTGTACTTATATACTAAGACTGACGGAAAATGAAAAGTTGTGATTTTCTAAGCTGATATGGCTAGAAACTATACTCTCATTCTGGCGTAATAATCAAGGAACTTTGCTGCCATACCATGGGTGCAGCAGGCGCAATGATATTACGCAGCGTCTGAATGTGACCGGCACTAAGTTTGTGTAGATGCAAAGTTGCAGCCGGCAGAGTTGACAGAAATGTTGTGAGAAAATTCAGAATTCTTGAGTTTATATCTTACAATTTGGTTTTAAAATTCAGAACTGCAAGATAAAAACTCGCAATTACAATTTTTTCTTAGAATTCAGCTTTGGGGAATAATTACAAACTACTAGTACCAAACACAACAAGTCAATACAAGCTATTATAGCAGCTTTATTTAAGAAATATTACACATTCTCAAAGTACAACAAATCTTCTCTATGAAGCTCTCCAGTCTTGCCATTGTGCTAACACAAATTAACATGAGGTGAAAGATAATTAAGACCTGACTTTGTTCTAAAATGAAAGGACGAGAGGATCCGAAAGAAAACAAAATGGCAGTACAGTGACTGAATTAAAACAAATATGTAACATCGTAGGGCTTCAGATAATTTGGTATACACAGCATTTTAGAACGCTCTGCTGAGGCGCCTTTAAACCTCCAGCACCAAATTTTACAATACCTTATAACACCTTTCATATCCAGAGACATGAAAAGCCTGAGTATAAAAGGAAGAATGAGAAAAGGCAGCGCTTGTACAGAATTGATTTGGGAACAACGGCTAATGAGCTGAGGCACTATGGTAGTGATTTCATGAGACAGTTTGGGTTGTGGGCCATCATCTGAATGTACCTACATTAATCAAATAAAAAGTAGACAAAATACATTTAGAATATATTATATCTCTGTTATAACATTGGAATAACACCTCAGTCCATCATTTTTTGTTGGGCAGGAAGTACAACAACACTTGATCATAGAGAACAGATGCGGAAAAGTGCAAAAATACTTTCCTTCTCATTCTCATTCTCTTTCTGAAAACCAAACTGCTGCTGTCTGATTGGCTGTGTTGCATGTCAATCAAAAATGTCTGCTGAGGTAATGATATTCCTTCCACTCATTAAACTGAATTAAACACGTTTTTTTTTTTCCTGGAACAAAATGAACACAAGAAGCATCCTAATGTGAACTGAATTTCAGTTAAACCTGTTGGAAAACAAAAAAACACCTATCATTTCAACACATAGGCATGTCTGCATTCACGGGAAGCTGAGAGGGTCACAGGGTCTCATATCTAGGTGTAGCGAAACCGTGAAAGTGGCTGGAGCAGCAGAGGCAGGTCCTGTAGGTGGCGTTTCTCAGGCCTTCATGAGCGCGCTGACCACAGCCCTGGCGTTGAGGCTGCGCAGATCGCTGTACGTCTGCCCGGTGCCCACAAACACGATGGGCTGCCCTGTGATGTAGGTCATGGAGATAGCAGCGCCCACCTACAGGAGACAGTGTGGAGTTTTTATTAACAAAGATCCGTTTCACAAGAACGTGCACGGAAAAAGGGTTCCGTAGTCATACCTTGTCATCAATGGTGTCAAACTTGGTGAGAACAATGCCGTCGATAAGCCTGGGTTTATCAGTCTTGGAATGATCAGCCAGCGCTTGATTAAATTTAACCTACAACAAAGCAGAAAACATTCACTACATAATGATCTAGAATATTCCTGAGACTCAGGACTGAAGGAAACGCAATGCATTAAGAGCAGGGGGTAAAAACTTTTGAACAGAATGAAGATGTGTAGATTTCTCTTATTTTGCCTAAATATCATAGTTTGTTCATTTAGTACTGCTCTTCAGAAGCTACAGAAGATAGTTTCCCAGAAGACAAAATAATTTACCCTGATCTTCAAATTCGAAAGGTTTTTAGTGAATTTTCAGCAGCCATTACTCCAAAGCAGGGTTACTATAGTTAACTAAATATTAAACCCCAAAAAATAAAAATTCAGCTAGTTGCCAAACTTGCCAGGACAATATTTCTCTAAAATAAAAATAGCAAACTGCTAAAACCCTATCTAAAACATTTAAAAAAACCCTATATAGATTTAAAAAAAAAGAAAAGAAAAGAAAAGAAAAGAAAAGCACACACACAAAATTACTAAAACTTAAAAAACAATCTGAAAACAGAAAAGAGAAAAATAGAAAATAATTTAAAATAGTAATAAAAACTGTAATTGTATCGGAGCAATACTAAAATAACACTGCTTGATCCACATGATCCTTCAGAAATCATTATAACATTCTGATTTGCTGCTCGAAAAACATTTATTATTATTATTATTGTTATAATCAATATTTAAAAGAGTTGAGTACATTTTTGGTTTCAGGATTCTTTGATGAATAGAAAAGAACCAAAAAAAAAAAAAAAAAAAAAAAAAAAATCAGCATTTATCTGAAATAAGCTTTTTTTCCAGTTACATTTTTTTTGATAGAAAGAAATAATAGAAATCAGTTATTTAAATAAAATTTAAATGGATCCTTTTCACAAGACTATGATAACGCGTTTCAACGGTCATCATCATAAATCCTTAAATATTTCATATTTAGATTTAAAAAAAAAAATGCATATAATACAAGTATAGTGTTATAAATGTTATATCACCTTTTCATCAAGTTACAAAACAAAAGTAAATTTTTTTAATGCTAATGCGAGGGTGTTTCTAATGCCGCGTCTATGGGAGCGGCAGTAAATTTGACATCGTTCTCTCTTCCGAACTTCTGATATCAAACTCTCAATTTTTTTCTATTGTTTGAAAGTCGTGGAAACATTATCGTGGAGTTTTTCTTTTGTTATTTGAGCAAATAGGAATGCAAAAAATATATTTGTGGTACTCTCCCATTCACTGCTCTTGGATTTAACCCAACTATAATGATTTTCTCTATGAGAAACCCGGAAATGTGAGAAAGGTCCATAAAAAATTTCAATTTTATTTCGCGAGGATGCTTTAAATTGATCAAAAGTGACAAAGACATTTACAGTGTTACAAAAGATTTCTATTTCAGACAAATGCTGTTCTTCTGAACTTTCTATTTATCAAAGAAACCTGAAAAATTTTACTCAGTTGTTTTCAACAATAATAATAAACATTTTTTGAGAAGCAAACCAGAATATTAGAATGATTTCTGAAGGATCATGTGACTGGAGTATTGATGCTGAAAATACAGCTTTAAAATCACAGGAATAAATTACATTTTAAAATATATTCAAATACAAAACAGTTATTTTAAATAGTAAAAATATTTCAAAATGTTACTGTTTTTGCTGTACTTTGGATCAAATAAATGCAGGCTTGGTGGGCAGAAGAGACTTCTTCAGAAAATTCAAAATCTTACTTTTCAAACACTTTTGGCTGGTAGTGTATTTACTGTAACTTTTCATTTACTTAATGCATCCTTGCTTAATAAAAATATCAATATCTAATACAAAAATTCTGAAAATTATTTCTGAACATTCTGAAAATTCTATCTTCCTTAAACGACACAAGAGTAAATTTCTTTGCCACACTTTTCAATTTAATAAAAGCAGAGGCAGACCGGGGTTGATCATTAAATGAACTGAAAGGCTGTCCACCTGGGGCCGTTATTTGTCACAACCAACTATTTTAGTGTATAAATGGTTTTTGAAACATCAAGCACTCCCTAGTGCAAAAATCACTTTGTATTGTCCAGAAACATTTGCTCTCCAAAGACACACTGCCTTCTACAGGTGATATAATGGCATTACACCTACCAGCTGATCCACAGCCTCATTGCCCACCAGTGCTTCTCCCACAAACAGGACCAGGTCCGGGGTGTTGACCGCAATCAGCTTAGCCAGAGCAGTCATCAGAGGAGCGTTATCCTGCATACGGCCAGCAGTATCGATCAGCACCACGTCAAAGCCCTGGTTGCGAGCTGCAGAGAGAGAGAGAGAGAGAGAGAGAGAGAGAGAGAGAGAGAGAGAGAGAGAGAGAGAGAGAGAGAGAGAGAGAGAGAGAGAGAGAGAGAGAGAGAGAGAGAGAGAGAGAGAGAGAGAGAGAGAGAGAGAGAGAGAGAGAGAGAGAGAGAGGTGTTAACAAATAAATCCTTTTCAAGTTTCATTTTCTTTAAAATCATATGTGTTTTACCAAAGGCGATCGCTTCCATGGCGATCCCAGCAGCATCCTTGCCGTAGCCCTTCTCGAAGAGCTGTACGGCGGGACGTCCTCCGTGTTTCTCAGGGGGGTGCAGAGAGTTCAGACGGCGCTGATGAGTCCTCAGCTGCTCCACGGCACCCGCACGGAACGTGTCACAGGCCGCGATGAGCACCGTGAAGCCGTTCTCAATCAGCCAATAAGAGATCTGTACATACACACACACACACACACAAAAATACATGTCACATGACCTCTGTGATCTCCATTTTATATTCAATAGTTGATTTGGTGCTCAAGAAACATTTATTATTAATGTTGAAAATGGATGTGCTGCTTAATATAGAAATATTTAACATTTAATATTTTTATAAGAATGAAAACTGACAGTAAATACATTTGTAATGTTACAAATGTCTATTTCAAATGTACACTACCAGTCAAAAGTTTTTGAACAGTAAGATTTTTAATGTTTTTTAAAGTCTCTTCTGCTGACCAAGTCTGCATTTATTTGATCCAAAGTACAGCAAAAACAATACAATTTAGAAATGTTTTTACCATTTAAAATAACTGTTTTCTATTTGAATACATTTTAAAATATAGTTTATTCCTGTGATCAAAGCTGAATTTTCAGCATCATCACCCCAGTCTTCAGTCACATGATCCTTCAGAAATCATTCTAATATGCTGATTTGCTGCTCAAAAACATTTATTTTATTATTATTATTAATATTATGTTGAAAACAGTTGAGTAGAAATTTATCAGGTTTCTTTGAATAAAAAGATTAGTAGAATTATAAATGTCTTTATCATCACTTTTTATCAATTTAAAGCATTTCTGAAGGATCACGTGACACTGAAGACTGGAGTAATGATGCTAAAAATTCAGCTTTGATCACTGGAATAAATTACATTTTAAAATATATTCCAATAGAAAACAATTATTTTAAGTTGTAATAATATTTTACAGCATTATTGATCCAATAAATGCAGCCTTGAGAATTAGAGACTTATTTCAAGAACATTAAAAATCAATTATTTTAAACTTTTGATCTGTAGTGTGATTTGCATGCATGAAAACAGAAAACATAAAAATAACACACATTTCTTTAAAATATAAACACTTCTTAACAAAAGCCAATTTTCAGTTCTTTCAGACCTTAAGTTTCTATAAGTTAAATTCAAGCATTTTAAGGACCTCGTGAGGTTTTTTTTTTTTTTTACCTTGGCGAGGTTGGTGGATTTGCCAACACCATTCACCCCACAGAAGGTGATGACGAAGGGTTTGCGCTGAGAACGAGCCTCTAGCACATCCCTCAAGATGTCCACACGCCGCTTGGGCTGCAGGATCTGCACCAGAGAGTCCTGCAGAGCCTGCTTTACTGTAGAGGCCACAGCTGGAGAGAGAAAAACCAGGAGAAGATTTAGAAGAGCAAAATATTCCAGGAAGGCTAAAAATCAAGACAGAAGACAAACACGTGTGTGGGAAAGCTCTTGTTTGGACGGGCTGTTCAGCAGGTGTGCGCTCTACTCACTGGTGAAAGTGCCCATGACTTTGCCTTCCAGTTTCTTGGCCACAGAGTCACAGAGCTGGGAGGCTATTTCAGCTGCTACATTCTTGGCTAGAAAAAAAAAGGTTGATCCATTTATAATGTAAGCTGTCACACACAGTATACCAACTAGTTTCTAGTTGTTGGTGATTTCTAGAATCTTTAAGCATTATTTTGATCAGGCCAGAATCATTAAAGAATCATTAAGACTGATTTGTGAACTTTTCAATAAGCTCATTAAAAAGGACTGACTGAAAAGAACACATATAAAGTTTCCACGAATAAACATCTGATTTATACTGTGAAAAAATTATATTTAATTTTTTAAAGCTGTATTACTGTAATACTAGATGTACTTGTGTATCAGTTTATTTAATCACATTTTAATTTATTTTAATCATTTTCTTTTATAAAAACATTTTTACCTATAGCACTGTATTGTTGGATGTATTCATTTATATAAATGTTTATTTAATAAAATGTTTACTTATTTGCTATATATCACACTGTACTATTGGATGTATTAGTTTTATTTAAATAGTTCACATTTAAATAGTTACTTTTTTAATCAAAATAATATAATTTGAATCAATTTTATTTCATTTATCTTATACCTTTAATACTGTTCTGTTATACATCTAACAGGGAAGCATTAAATGTAGAAGAATGAAATAAAATTGATTCAAATTATACAATTTTGAAAATAAATTTTAAAATTTATAATTTTTAAAATACTGATTTAAATTATTTGTATGCATTTGCATAATTTTAATTTATTTTAAAATAATTAAAAATCTATTTTTTATTTTAATCGAAATATGATTTTCTTTTACTATATTGTTTATTTGCAGTATTCATTTATATCAATTTTTATTTTTTACAAAATGAATTTACTCAAACTTTTTTAAAATTTATTACAATTTTTTCACATGTAGTACTGTAATTTTAGATTAACTTTTAATTATAACAATTATTTATTTATTCTGAATATCCTCTAATGATTTTTAAATTAATTTTCTAATCAAATTATTTATTTAAACTTTTTTTAATATCCTAGCCCTACCCTACTCCCCTGATCTAACTAATTAAATATGTTAAAACAAACAAAAATATGTAGTTAAAATTTTCCATGACTTCTCCAGGCCTAGAAAACACCATGTTACAATTTTCCAAGTTTTTCCATGACAGCAAAACCTAAATTCTATTCTAAAAAAAAATAAATAAAATAACATGTAAACAAAAAGTGTTTTGAATGAGGTGCCATGGGGAGTGAGCAATGCCATACCAATGAGGTGATCCCTCATCTTGTCCAGAACTGGCTCCATGTCGTCCTGAGTCAGATTTTTAGATCCCACCAGGCCTTTCAGCATCCCAAACATTCCCCCAAAACCACCCTTTTTAGCTCTGCAGAGAAAACACACAGAACGTACTTCATCTGTATGTGCAGCAGCAACAAATTCAGATGAAGAAATTCTACATTTTGAGGTGATGTTGAAAAAGCAGAGTAGTAGTGAGTTTAAAATATTACCCTTTCTTGTTAGTGTTTACCACCACAACTCTCTCCTCTTCTTGCACTTCTTCTTCCTCATCATCTGAGGACTCGTAATCAACACCTCGCAGGTCCCCTTTCATTGAATCCACCTGGATCAGCTGGGAGGAACACAGTGTTACTTAATTTAATCTGCAATATCTGAATTTTACTGAAAAGCAATGCAAATTACAACCATGAAAAAGTGCCTGCTAGTAAAAAGATGGTGCAGTCAATTTTAGACTTTTTGTCAGGAGTAATAATGGACTGCTCACTGGTTCAACTGTGGCATCAGGGTCTTGGTTCTGTCCATCACTGAAGTTGTTGCCATTGGTTCCGCTGTAGTCCAGATCTCCAGTGTTCCTCCCGCTCATATCCCACACACGGTTCGCCTTCCCCTTTGGCTTCTGGGGTTTAGGGGACTTACTGTGCAAAGCAACAGAAATAAAATGGGGTCATATGATGCGATTTCATGTTTTCCTTTGTCTTTGGAGTGTTACAAGCTTTTCGTGCATACATAAGATCTGTAAAGTTGCAAAGATTAAAGTCTCAAACCCAAAGAGATATTCTTTATAAAAGTTAAGACTCAGCTACACCTTCCTAAAACGGCTCATACACACACGTCCCCACATGTCTACGTCACGGTGTGGGAAGATTTGCCCAAATGTATATGTAAAGAAAGAAAGCGTAACTTTTATTCTCGCTATAATATTGTTGCAGCCGCCGCAATGTTGTGGAGACGCTGTGTGTTTCTTTGTGAAAGCGAAACTACTACGTTCGGCCTTCCAAATGAGGACACAACTAGAAATCAATGGTTAAGTTATATTTACAACACTGTTCCAGAACAGTACAACGCAAATATTTGAGTATGTGCAGCGCATTTTACAGAGGACTGTTTTTTTTTTTAACCTGGAAGAGTAGCCTACAACACCGGCTGTGCACAAAGTGGGGCAATTCTAACATTGCAAGTAGGGTTGGGTATCGAAAAATCAATTCCGATTCCAGAATAGGATACTTAAGGTCAGGAATCGGATACTTCTCGTAAAATTAAAATTTCAATTCCGCCTATCGATTCCTACATGCGTTTTTTTATATCTTTGAGAACCCGACCTAGCGATCTGCCAGGACCTTGCTCGCTAATCTAAGCGCATAGCGCTTCAAAGTATGGCTACACTCGCGATCAGAAGTCGAAAAAATAAAGTAGCCTGTAATATTTGTGATAAGCTAAACATGTTGCAATAGATGTGTCACCACCAATATGACACAGCATTTTAATTTAACAGATTGTTAAAGATCACAAACACGATTTAAATACCAACGTGATTCTGTTCCTAAATAACAATGATGATTCATCTGTTTGATTCCTCAACCTTTCTTCCGTGCAGCATACGATCATACTAGTGTGATTTGAACATTCAAATCTGCGTTCGTGCTGCCGCTGACTTAAAGAGAGCCCCTGTCATGTATATGAATGAAACAGTTTCACAGACTTTTCAACCAAACAGTTCATTATTTCTGTGATACAAACATTCAAATAATCACAGAAGTACTGGGATAAAAGTTCATAGTCTGGATATAAACTCTGATATGTACGGTAGAGATCAAAATAGAGTAAATCATCTGAAAGTTAATTTGACATTCTAAATGTTTAAAGATTTATCGATTACACTGTTATGCCAGTAGATGGCGAAAGGGGGCTGCAATGTATTTGTCTTTGATCATTCATTCAAAAACACTGATTCATCCAGTAATGAACCAAGTAAATCTTGAGTGAATCATTTACTTATAAATTAGGCCTACATGTGATTTTTTTTAGTTGTCTAATGTTTTTTTTCTTCAGAATCGTATGAGAACCACTTAAAGCAACAACAACAACCCAAATTATCCAGAATCACACAGCTCTATTTTGCAAACAGCTCTTACGTGAATGTTGTTTTTATGCAGCCTGTTGATTTTTGTTCATGGTACTCAGCTGCAACTAAATGTTTAGCAAAAAAAGAAACAGAATAAATATGCTTGATATCATCTTTTATTCACATTGGAATCGAAACTAAGGATCGAAAAGAATCGGAATCGATAAGCAGAATTGGAATTGATAATATTCTAATGATACCCAATCCTAATTGCTAGAACAGTCTGGCACTTCTGACTCACAGCCTGTAAGTACGTTTTCATATTTTAAGAATTTGCTACTGGCTATTCAAACACAGTTTTGAGCAGTTTTTCTCGTTTCTATGATCGCAAATGCAGACATGGTGTTATGTTTACACGGCACGGCAACGCGTAAAAAGATAGTATGACTCATTATAGTCAGTAATTATGTCCTCACTGCATGCAACAAATGCCTCATTTCGAATGGGTTTTATTGTTTTTATCTTGCCATGCCAGTACACAGCGTCACAACATAATATGGTAAGGGGCGTAACATTTCTGTCACACACTTGACGTATTCGGCCAATCACAACGCACTGGATAGCTGACCAATCAGCACACCGTGCTTTTCACAATGATGAGCTTTGTGAAAATCGATGTGTTTCAGAAAGGTGGGCCAGAGAGGAGCAACAATAATGTACAATGTGGAAAATGTTTTTTTAATGTTTTTTTTTTTTTAACCTCAAACCACGTTAACACATTGCATTACACCAAATAGACAAAATAATGTTCTTTTTAGCAACATCATATGATCCATCTAAACCTAAAACTGTTATTTTAGTATCATTAACATACTATTATAATTTTTGTAAATATTTAGAATTGTTACATTTTCAATTTAAGTTAAGTTAAAGCTTTAAACTGTATTTTAGTGTGTTTTTGACATTTTTATGTCTATATTGCATTTATTATTTTTACTACTAAGTAAGAAATATAACTAACTAGTTGCTAACTAACTGCTAAAAAAATTCAATACACACGTTTTATTTTTAGGTGATGTTTATTTTATTTCAAGTAATTAATTTTTTATGGTTTAAGGGTACGTTTACATGACAACGACTGTACTAAAAAACACAATTTATCATGTGTCCTACCTGGACTTTTCTACTTTTCCGCCACCCAGCTGCTTGCTGATGAACCTGGCACGGTTCTGCAAAATAATCTCCTCTTGGGTCAGGCCCTCGTTTCCATTCTCCACAGCTTTTTTTGAGGCAGTCTGTGGGGCAGCTTTAGCCTGATCCCCTCCTGATTCAGCTGACAACGAGTGAAAGACAAGAAATGAAAGAACGGTTACATTAACAAACCTATAGCTTCAGAATCGCCACTGACTTTCTCAGGTGGTTTGCTTTTTTAATCGTCTCTCACATTTCTTACCTTCCTTTTTGGCATTTTTATTTTTCTTGCCTCCTTGCTCCTTGCTTTTGTCTCCATCTTTTGTCTCAATCATAGACTTCACAGTTTTCTTGGATTTCTCGGAGTCCTTGAAAGTCCTCATGTAGACGGGGGCCTTGGTTTTGCTGCTGTCCTCCGCCTCCCTGCAAAACACACACATTATATAAATGATGATGTCTAGAGCTCAAGTGCTGAAAATAATATTACAATGTGGACACATATGGGTTTCTACTGATCTAATTCTTCAGTGACTGTCACATAGTCCTCATGTAGCAACAATTGAGTCAAAAATAAAACTTATACATTTTTAATTCTTAAAATAGTTTTTAGATAAACAGTTCCTTTTGCAAACTGAAAATGTTGCACAATAAACTGTATGCATACAATACAGGTCAAAAGTAAGGACGTTACAATTTTATATATACAATTTTTTGAAATTGTAATTTATTTCTGTGATAAAAGCTGAATGTTCAGCTTCATTACTCCAGTCTTCAGTGTGACATGATCCTTCAGAGATCATTCTAATATGCTGATTTGCTGCTCAAGAAACATTATTAGATTATATTATGCTTATTATCAATGTATTTTTGTGGAAACCATAATACATTTTTACATGACTATTTGCAGCAGTTTAACAGCATTTATTTGAAACAAATCTTTTGTAATATTATAAATGTCTTTATGGTCACTTTTGATTAATTTAATGCATTCTTGCTAAATAAAATATGGCTTCTTCTACTTCTTCTTAAAACTTTTTGATAATTATAAAAAAAAAAAAAAAAAAAAAAAAAACGTACTGACCCCAAACTTTTTAATGTTAATGTGGCTGTTTATATGAATATGTCTAGAATTTCAAATGTGGCATATATAAACTTTTTTTTTGCTTTTCGAAAGACATTTGCATTTATTGACCCAGAAAAAGGTCTAGCTCACCGCAGAAGTCTGTGGAAGTCATCTCCAAACTCGAAATTATTGAGCAGAAACTTTAGAGCGCCTCTCTGCTCCAGCTCATTCTTGTATCGATCTCTGAAATGAAGCTGGACATCATCTATAAACTTGTCCACATACGTCAGCGTCAGGATCTTTTGAAAACCCACCTGAGACAGCAGAAGCACATGATCAGACATACTGACTGATCTAAAGTATCACATGATTTGCATTGAAAAGAAAATAAACACTCACCACAAACACAAGCTCAAACTCATTGTCCAGCTTGTATTTAAGACTGATGGCGTTGTGGGTGAAGGAGTTATTCCCACTCCTCTCCTGCAAACAGAAAAGAACACAAAAAAGCAAACATTCAACTTTAAAAATGTCATAACATATAAACTTATAATCTAAACTTCTCTTTGAATATAAAGTTTAATCTGAAATCTTTCATCAAATTTACTGTTGGATGTGGTTGAGGAGGTGGAACAAAATAAAATCATAATTTTGAAGGAACTTGATACAGACACCTGATGTGTTTTCATGCTGGGTTCATTTTAAATTAGAAAACAGTTGATCAAACATATCTAACATTTGTGAAATGTGCCTCTTAACTTTAGTGTTTGATTGTCTATTGTATTTTTTTCTATTGCACTTTATTTGAGCTAGCAGCTATAGCTGCATGTTATGAAATAAAATAATAAAATAAAAAATACAATTCTGATTTTCACAAATTGTTTCTCATAATTCTCTGCCACAGAATAAAAAAAAAATGTAATTTTGATTTTTTTTCCTCACAATTCATACTTTTCTTCTTGGAATTGTGAGTTTGTATCTTCCAATTCCGAGTTTGTCACAACTCTGACTTTTTTCCCCTCCGAATCGTGAGATATAAAATCACAATTGTAAGAAACAGTGCAAACTGTAAAATAAATTACCTTTTTAAAAATGTTTTCTTCCCGTGGCAGAAACACGCTTCCATAGTATGCAGTTATAAGCTTGTACAATTATTTTCTAACTACACTGTCAGTCAAAAGTTTTTGACAGTAAGATTTTTAATCTTTTTAAAGAAGTCTCTTCTGCTCACCAAGCCTGTAAATTGTAAATTTCAAGGCTGAAATTTTAGCATCATTACTCCAGTCACATTATCCTTCAGAAATCATTCTAATATTCTGATTTGCTGCTAAAAACATTTATAATAATAATAATAATAATAATATTTTTTCTTATTAGGAATGCTAATAAGAATATATTCCTTATAAATATGAAAATGGTCTACTTTGAGATCGCTCTCCTCTCTCTGTTTGTCTAGGCTGGTTCATGCAGTATTACGCAACACATATGACTGTCCAACACGAAACTCTGACTCAAATTCACCTGTATTCACCTGTCAATATTCGTGCTGTTTAACATCATCCTACACAGTAACTATAGTAACCTACATTACCCCCCTTACAGATCAATCCATGTGTTCGCTGGGCCAGACAGCTGATATCTGCCCTGGTACAATAGATATACTGGACACAACAGTAATCGGATGGTCTGAATCGACGACGGGCCGTGCGGGGACTTTACCTGCAGGATGACGGAGCGGATGAGAGCGTTGACGGGCCCGGTAAAGGATTCAGTCACTCCGGCCCCCTGAAAACACCACAACACGATCCCCCCTTTACTGAAGATGGCGAAGAAGTCCAGCATCTTTGCCAATCACGAATGAACCCAATACTACGAGGAACAAAACAAACACCGTTTAACAAAAAACAAAACGTGTAAAAAATAAATAAGTGCTCCAAAGTTGTCCGGCGCTTGAGTTAATGTGCGCAGCACTGCCTGCCGTCAATATGAAGACTCAACTCACGATCAGACACGTCAGTGCCTCAATGAGGAAGTGACGCAACTTCCCGTGGAGTGATTTGTTTAAGAAAATGTATAATTTATTCATAATTGTATATTTTATATTTAATGCATAGATAAGAAAATTCCAATTTTCTACGGAATACTTAAAATACGTTTTGAATCAATATTTGATATATAAATGCAAATTTATTCTTCTAAAAAGAAAAAAAAATACTCCAAATACATAAAAAGCCACTTTCACCAATATACTGATTCTCCAATTTTTTATTTTTATTCTATTTTATTTTCGGGTGCTTTGCATGCTTTTGCACATTTGTGCATAAAGCAGTAAGGCCCAAATTAAACTCAATATGTTAGACGTGTTTTCGCCGTTTGTCTATGTATTTTCACGTTTTATGACATTTAGTTTATTAGTTTATTCTGTAATATATAATGTGTTTTGTGCATATTATATACACGTTGTCTCGTCAAGCGACTTGTGTTTTCCACACACATCACTTCCGGTCGGTCTTTTAATCGTCTCTGGTTTCTGTTTTCACTCTGCTCAGTTGGCAAGATGGCGTCGGAACCGAACAAGACAGAAATTCTCACCATTTTTAAACGTTTGCGCTCCATACCTACAAACAAGGTAACACACGAACTCATATTGAAATATATCTCTGAATGTTTTAATTGTCGTTCTAGCCTATTCAGAGACATCCATATGTGTGTTTCATGTGGGATTACGTGTCATTTGTTTGTCGTTAAGCCGGTGCTGATGGGGCCTCGGTCTCATCCAACACGTAATGTTTACTGTCAACATCACACCTGGAAAACAGACCTGTGTCAACTTATCAAACACTAATAACTTAATATTGACGAGCTATTAGGATTAAATGAGCTGTCTTGAAAGAAATCAGTTGATTGCGTGTTTGCCGGCTGTATGTCTTACACGAGAATGACGCAGTGGCGATGGAAAATGACTCACCCTGTAATAATGTACCTCAAAACCCATGGAGTTGCCTGTGCGGAATGTCCCAAAGATGGATCAAACTCGTACATAATCGTAAAATATGTATATTAGAGCATGCAATCGCGAATTAATGTACATTTAGATTAGTTAAGTGTTTTAGTTGAAACTGTTTTATCTCATATTTCTATGTATTACTATGTTTTTTTTTTTTTGTTTGAACCAGATGTTTGAACCCTAACATCTGTCTGTCTATCTGTCTTCAAGTGCATTTCAACCATTTAGCATGAGACATATGAGGGAATTGTCATTCTGAGGATTGACTGTAATTTATGGAGTTTTTAATGAAGAAAAAGTAATGAAATGGTGTGTTTGTTTTTAGGCCTGCTTTGACTGTGCTGCTAAGAACCCGAGTTGGGCCAGTATTTCATATGGAGTGTTTCTGTGCATTGACTGTTCTGGGATACATCGCTCATTGGGAGTGCACTTGAGCTTTATCAGGTCAGTCTGGATTTCTGTTGTTTTTCTCTTTTATTAAATTATGCTGTCATGTGAATATCTGCCAAAGTTTTTATTCATGTTACATAATGTTTCATTCATTCCTTAATTTGTTTATCATGAGTTAGAGTGTGATTTAAAATGTCGGGTATTGTCTTTTCAGATCCACAGAGCTGGATTCCAACTGGAGCTGGTTTCAGCTGAGATGTATGCAGGTTGGAGGAAATGCCAACGCGGTTAGTTCTTATTTTTTCCTTACCCTGTAATATGCATGTAGTTGCATCAGTTCTGTTTTTAAAACTTAACCTATACTGTAGACAGTGTTATGTCACTTCATCACTCCCATGTTTTTTTTTTTTTTTTTGTGCACAGATGGGATTTTTCCGCCAGCATGGCTGTACCACCAATGACACCAATGCGAAGTATAACAGTCGTGCGGCTCAGATGTACAGAGAGAAGATTCGACAGCTTGCCAACGCTGCGCTCTCCAAGTATGGCACTGATGTAAGTATACAAACCTCATACTGTTCCAACATTATCACTGCCTAGAAAATAAACTGTGCCTCCTGGATGTGTTGTCAGCATTGGTTAATAAAAGATATTTTAGTGTCATGCTATTAACATTGCTCTTAAAGCAGAGCCTTCCAGATCGCCAAGATTTTACATTGGACATCATACGTTACTTGTATTACAACAGACCTTTCTTTATTTATTTAAGTAGCCTGAATGTTCAGTTTCTAAACTCCCAATAATTCACAGAACTACACAATTGTGGAGAGCACAAACCATGTTTATACTTTTTGCAAGTTAACTTGTATTTAATATTGTCTGGGTCATGTATATTCATATATATCTTCAGGTACTTTAATATACAGTTGAGGTCAAAAGTTTAGATACACCTTGCAGAATCTGTAAAATGTTTTTTGCTGTCTGCAATTTTTTTGTTTGTTTTTTTTTTTTTTTTTTACCAAAATAGGAGGGATCATACAAAATGTTTTTTTTTTAGTACTGACTGAATAAGATATTTAACATAAAAGATGTTTACACATAGTCCTGGAAATGAAAATAATGGTTGAATTTATAAAAACGACCCCGTTCAAAAGTTTACATACACTTGATTCTTAATGTGTTGTTACCTGAATGATCCACAGCTGTTTTTTATTTATTTTTTTTTTAAGATAGTTGTTCATGAGTCCATTGTTTGTCCTGAACAGTTAAATTGCCTGCTGTTGTTCAGAAAAATCCTTCAGGTCCCACAGCATTTTTGTGTATTTGAACGCTTTCCAACAATTACCGTATGATTTTCGAGATCCATCTTTTCACACTAAGAACAACTGAAGCTACTTGTATGAAACTATTACAGAAGGTTCAAACACTCACTGGTGCTCCAGAAAGAAAAACGATGCATTATGAGCCAGGGGTGTAAACTTTTGAACAGAATGAAGATGTTTCTTATTGAAGTATCTTATTCAGGTCAGTACTAAATAAAAAATAACATGCATTTTGTATGATCCCTCTTATTTTGGTCAAATAATTAACATTTCTCAAATTCTGCAAGGTGTATATAAACTTTTGACCTAAACTGTATGTTGTTGTAATGCAAAGAGATGTTTGAATTTCATTTCCTATTATGCAGCTGTTGTGTTTTGTGATATTGAGTAGACTTTGAACTTGAGTCATTGAACAAACTCCACGTTACGCAGTCTTACACAGTCACGATATGCCTAGACTCACTAGTTAAGAAAGCACAACAGACAGCCAGTGTGTTTGGAGACATTTATTTAGACTCTTTTTCCTCCCCCTTTTTATCAATTAGCTGTGGATTGACAACTTAAGCTGTGCTCAGCAATCACCTGTGGAGAAGAGAGAGACTGATTTCTTTGATGAGCACACACAGGTAGGACACACAGAGTTGTGCATTTTGAATTGTAAATGAGTTTTGATGTATTTATTTTTATTTATAAAAAAAAAATGTTTGACTGAGCCTTTAGGTTGCCTGATAATGTTTTTTAGTGCCAGAAACAGGATTCTCAAAGTCAAAGAAACTTACAAACTTCAATGATGCTGTTCCACAGTTATTACCATAGTAAATCTAGCAGTTTTTTATATTTAAATTTGTAAGAAAAATCCTATTGAAATCACATTTTATTATATGCAATTTTAACATTATACCATGCAATATGTTACCTTGCATTAAATTACAGAATGCTAGTTAACACTGTAGAAGTTTCTAATACAACAGCTGATATCTTTCTCTTATCTGACCAACATGCAACATGTTTTTTTTTTCTGGTTCTCCTTAGCTTTCAAATATTTAATTATTTAGTAATCAGGTGTTTATAAAATATTTTAAATTACTACTTCTGTTATTGCAAAGAACTGAAATTATGTTAATGTTCAGTTTCTATCTCTTTAAGATGCAGATATGCTGCTTTTAATTATGGCTTAATGTTTTAAATTTGATCATTGTTCTCTTACCTGCAGCCTGCCAACAGCTGGAACATGGCATCCCCATCCCTAACAGACCAGAATGGAGCTGAAACTGTTACCCCTCAACTGGAGCAGAGCAATCCTAAGAGTTCAGAGACCAGCACTCGTGAGTGTTCCTCATTACACATCACAACACATGCATTTTATCATCAGTACTTCTACATTTAATCATTTCTTTTCCATGTGATGCAGAGTCTGAAGAGGGTCCGAGCATTGAAGGACTGAGCACAAGTCCTAAAGCCACAATAGGTGAGTGTTTGCCGGATTGTGTGTTTGAGCGCTCAGGCAGAATGTACATTATCATCACATCATCCCCATGTTTCTGTTTCTCCCTTCACTACCCTTCCCCATATTACTTTGGAGATGTTTTCTCACCAAACATTGATGAATCACTTAAGTAAGTCAAGCTCCAGGACCTGGTTGGAAAACTAATGAAGTATCCATATACCAACATTTTAGGGACAACGGCGAATAATGGAAAAAAGTGCAATGTTACGTGTGAAATTGCATAGTTTAAAAACATTTTATAAATATGACAAAAACACATAAGTCTCTTTAAAATCATTCTTATGTGTAATAGCAAGCCAGTAAATGCAGTTCTGCAACATTTTTTTGCAAATGAATTGAAACTGTCTGTTCTGTTAATGTAGATGACTCAATGAGATTGACATCTGAAGAGTCTCAGTCTTCTAAAGGTGATTTGAATGATTTTGAAAAGCCATGAGGCCTATTGGCTGTTGAGAATGAAGCAGCATGGTTCTGCGCTTGACTGACACTTAATTCGAGTGTGTGCGCCGCTTTGGCTCCACCCCTTCCTCTTTATCATAATGATTAATGCAAAGCTGCTCATATTGTAAAGCTTGGTGTTACTGTAGAAACATTAACAAAAACATGTCTTTATACTGCTTTTAAATAATAATGCATTTTCTTACAGTTCAAAGTTATTCTGGGTGTCATCAGGGACAATATGTATATTGCACTGACACATTTGTTGACTGGGATTTAATTTATTTTGAAATTGAGAAATTCAGTGCTGACCAACATTATGAAATGTACTGTTAAAGGAGAAGTTCATTTCCAGAACAAAAATTGACAGATAATTTACTCACTCCCTTGTCATCCAAGATGTTCATGTCTTTCTTTCTTCAGTTGATAAGAAATTGTTTTTTGAGGAAAACATTTCAGGGTTTCTTTCCATATGGTGGACTCCTATGTCTTCAAATGGCTCTAAACGATCCCAGCCGAGGAAGAAGGGTCTTATCTAGCAAAGGGATCAGCCGTTTTCTAAGCAAATTGACAGTTTATATACTTTTTAACCTCGAATGCTTGTCTTGTCTAGGTCTGCGTGAACTCTGTGTATTCCGATTCAATTGCAGTTAGGGTACATCGAAAAAACTCCCATCTCATTTTCTCTTCAAACTTCAAAGGTCGCCATACATCGCAGCAGAAGTACCGACCCAGTGTTTACAAAGTGAACATGCAAAGAAGATCAAACGTCCTTTACAAAAAAAGTAAAACAGCAATGTAGGATGATTTTGAAATGAGATGGGAGTTTTTTTGACTTACCCTAACTGTCTTGAATCGGAATACACAGAGTTCACGCAGAGCTAGCCAAGACAAGCATTTGAAATTAAAAAATATATAAACTGTAGATGTTTTTTTTTTTTTTTAAAAATGACTGATCGTTTTGCTAGTTAAGACCCTTATTCCTCAGCTGGGATCGTTTAGAGATCTTTGAAGCTGCATTTAAACTGCATTTTGGAAGTTCAAACTCAAGGGCATCATTGAAGTCCACTATATGGAGAGAAATCCTGAAATGCTTTCCTCAGAAAACATAACTGAAGAAAGAAAGACATGAACATCTTGGATGACAAAGGGGTGAGTAAATTATCGGAACATTTTTGTTTTGGAAGTGAACTTCTCATTTAATAGATCTTAATGCCCAAAGTATAAATCAGTTTTGACACGGACGCTTAGCGTATGCAAACATGCAAAAGCATGGCCTTTAAAAGGATACTCCATTTGATAGCGTGACACGTGCACACTAGATGGTTTCATCCTTGTCCAGTGTCGGCAATATTTCTTGCTAATTTCTAATGAGCAATAAAAATGTCTTTGTACTCGCTTAAACTAGAGTTCTGTGTTCCATCACAGAAGCACTCGTCAGCATGGCCGTCTGTATAGTTAGTTGCCGTCTCCAGTAGTTTATGGACTATGATGATACATTTCTTTATATTTTCATTTGAAAATTTGCGTACATTTATAACACTATACATTGTTTATATGTATTACATTGCCAATGAATTTTAGAAAACTAGTTAAAGTTAGTGTGTGGGTGTGTCACACCTCAACTGAGGGAGTGACATCAGATTCTGTTTTTTCTTTGTTTTGACCTATGTATTTATTTATTTATTTATTTATTTTTTTTGCTTTTGAAATGTCTCAGAAACACTTTAATGGGTTTTTTTTCTTCTGCTTCTGATGACTTCTGCTTCTGAGAACCCCAGAAATGTGGAAAAGGGTCCACTGTTGTTGCACATGTATGGGATGGGAGTACAGAGTATGCAAATTCTGGCTGTGAGCATACAATACATTCATACTATGCTGATGATAAAATTATGTGCATTATGTGCACTGTATTTATACCTTAGTTTACACACAGAAACTGAACTATATATTGGGCTGCACTTCTGTTGAACCTGGAACATTGCTTGGAAATTATCATTTTAATGACTCAACTACAAACATTTCTGCTACCGTGGACATCCCTTGGATCTGCATTTGTAGCAGAACTAACACATATACTATAAAATTATGCTAATTCACAAGGTATTTGCCAGTTCTTACTTCTAACATGTCACCGGACCATGTTTTGTGGCCTGAGTTGTTTTTCTTCAGAACAGATTTGGAGAAATGTAGCATTACATGACTTGCTTACCAGTGGATCATCTGTAGTGAATGGGTGCTGTCAGAATGAGTCCAAACTGTTGATAAAAGCATCACAATTATCCACAAGTAATCCACACCACTCCAGTCCATCACTTAACATCTTGTGAAGTAAACAGCTGCGTATTTGTAAAAAAACAAAACAAAAACAAATCAAGCTTTTATTTTTTCTAAAATAAGTCCTTGATTTGTAATATTGCTTTCTCCAGTGAAAAACTTGTCTTTTCAAAATTAAGAAATATGCATAGATAAAGCACAGTTTACAAGTAGAAACATGATGTGAGAGGACAACAGGGGATGGACTTTGTCACTGGAGGAAGTGTTTTATGGATTATAGACTATTTTGGCCAGTGATAGTGTAAAGTTAAAACGCCTTAATAATGGGTTTGTTTCCTACTAAAATGGAGCTTTTCTCTTTGCAAAACTGATGGACTGCAGTGGCATGGATTACTTGTGGGTCATTGTGATGTTTTTATCAGCTGTTTGGGCTCAAGTTTTTATTTTAGGTGAACTATTACTTTAAAGGAGAAGTCCACTTCCAGAACAAAAATTGACAGATAATGTACTCACCCCTTGTCATCCAAGATGTTCATGTCTTTCTTTCTTCAGCCGTAAAGAAATTGTTTCTTGAGGGAAACATTTCAGGATTTTTCTCCATATAAAGGACTGCTATGGTGCCCCGAGTTTGATGATAATTTCTTTACGGCTGAAGAAAAAGACATGAACATCTCGGATGACAAGAGGGTGTGTACATTATCTGTCAATTTTTGTTCTGGAAGTGGACTTCTCCTTTAACTCAGAAGTGGCGTCTCTAACCCCACTTTTCCCTCTGACTCACTGACACAAAAGGTGCAATGTAGGGTTTCCTGATCTCCTAAAGAGCTTTCAGGCATTTCCAGTCTGGACTCAGACTTACACCGTGGTGTTTCTGAAGTGTACCTCCGATCCAGAATGAGATTAGAGTGGCTTTTCATTGTTGATCAGGATGCAGAGGGTGTAAATCTTAAAACCAATTTCAGCATTCGTCTTAGCATAATGATTCCAGTCGCCCCAATTTTCTGCTGATTTATGTAACTCATTGGTTCAGTATGCCATAGTAATGCTGCATGAATGTTCCCAGTGTTCATGTGTGCACTTTAAACACACTCTTGCTCTTATAATCGAATTAATTGTGTGAGGTGTGACCTTTTTCCCCTTTCCTCAGGCTTTGCCGGCATGATATTTCTCAGGGCGCTGTTGGCTGTGGCCTCTATTGTCATGCATTAATGATACTTGTCTGGAGAAGTTGTGTTCTCTGGAGTAATCTAGGAGGAAATGGTTTTCTGTTTACTTTTTTCTGACTGTGCTGTCTGTTTTCAGAAGTGAAACCCTCCATTATTGGAAAGAAGAAACCAGTCGCTGCAAAAAAAGGGGTAAGTGAACAATTGGTGCTCTCAGTCACTTCCTGTTGAGGGAGTTGTGCTTCCTGATCTTGCAGTGTTCAGTTTTTGTTCTGTCAGCAGGTGTCAGTCTTGCTGCACTATACATAAGCTAAAACAGTGGCTCTAACTAAAACTAAAGAAAAACAAACACATTCTGCCTTACTTGCATTGTTAAATCCTCTAATAGTATTTGGACTAATCCATTGAATGCGTGCTATATATATATATATATATATATATATATATATATATATATATATATATATATATATATATATATATATATACACACATATATACACACACACACACACACACACACACACACACACACACACACACAGGACATAATACGAAATTGGTGCAAAACTGCTGTCCCACAACCAAAAAACACATTTCAAATGCATTTAAGTATTAAAATCTTAGATGTTTACTTAGATCCTTCTATTATCTACTGAAACCCATAATAATGTTTAAAATATTAGTAAGCTTAATATATTTAAAGTCATCTTTAAGTGGGTGTTTTCAATTGGGAGGTGGCTGTCCCAAACCCTAATCCCTAAATTTCAATTTATGAAAGTGATATTGAAATAATTTTTGCATTTTATTCCACTGTTGTTCTTAAATATCTTCTTGATTGATTTTTTTTTTTTTTTTTTTTTTTTTTTTTTGTGAAGTTTAAAAAAACTAAACACCTTTTTTTTTCCCCTGCAGTTAAGCACAGTGTTTTGGGACTTATTCCATAACATTTAGTTTTTATATGTGTACAACTGTTCAGAAATGTGCTAGCTAACCATGTGCTGATTAGCATCTTTGAACTAGCTTCAAAAGTCTCTAAAATTGTTACTACGGAAACAGTCACAACTGAACATTTGGTGGATTTTCGGTTTAAAATTTTAGTACAGTTATGCAAATTTTCAGTATTTTAGTATGTTTTAGTAGTGTTTTAGTATGCGAGTTAAATGTTGAATGGATGTTTTGTCAAAAATGAACTATAGTTAAAAGATGTTGTGATAGTTTTTGGTTCAATGTATATTCAAACTAATGAATCCTTAACTTTGAAATCAGTATGATCAACTTTTTGCCTTTTACAAAGAAGAATTGGATTCAAAATACAACAAATCTCATAAATTACATTTAAAATATTGTTCAAAAATGTAATTGTTATTGATTTACCTCTAAAAAAAAAATTAATAAAATAGTAAAAAATATATTTAGAATATAGATGCAAGGTCAATATAACCCTTACTGGGTTATACTTATTAAAATATTATTACTGTATTTCAGTATTGGCAAATTTGGGGAGAGGACAAATATTCCAAAACTTTCTGAAAATACAATATGAGAATTAAGTGCACAATTACTTAATGTGTACCTTGGATATTATACAATTTTTTTTTATTTTTTTTTCTCCAAAGGCATTTCCATCTCTGACTTTGGACCAATTCTGTAGAATGGCCCATATAAAATATAAACCATTTATACAAGCACATACTGTCACTCAACTTTAAAACTCAGTTTGCAGATGCTACTTTGTTCAAAATGTAATAAATAATGTCTTTACACTCTATTATCATTTTGGTTTTAGCTTGGTGCTAAAAAGGGTCTTGGTGCCCAGAAGGTGAGCAGCAAGAGCTTCACTGAGGTGGAAAAACAAGCCCAGGTGGCAGAGAAGATGAGAGAGGAACAGGCCGCTGAGGCCAAGAAACAAGCCGAAGAGTCCATGTGAGTCTCCAGATGCCACAAATTCAACAGTGGACATTTGCAGAAATTTTTTTTCCTAAAAGGCTTTGAATATTTTCTTTTGAATGGTCAACCGTATGTTTGAGTAAGGTGATGGCTTCTTTAACAGTGCAATCAGAGCTATAGCACAGCTTTTTCTTGATTGCGTTCCCTTTTTTCTTGCAGAGTGGCCTCGATGCGACTGGCCTACAAAGAGCTTGAGATTGACAGAAAGATGGAGGAGAAGAAACTGAAGAACCTAGAGGGGAAGAAGAAGGAACAGGCCGAGAGGCTGGGCATGGGATTCGGCAACAGGAGGTAAAGACACGGCGGCAACCTCGATTAAACCTTTGTCACGTTAATTACATCACTCCCCTCGAGCGTGACATCACTGTCTGTGGCAGATTAATAGCCCAGAATGCTGAGCGATGTGTGTCTGGATGTTAGTTTTGTTAATTTTATTGTACGTTCAGCTTAATGAGGCTCATACGATGTGACTTTGATCTCCCGCAGTGCCGTGTCTCATTCCGTGATGGCTGAGATGCAGGTGATCGAGCAGGAGACCCCGGTGGGAGTCAAATCCTCTTCTCGCTCTAAGCTGGACATGTTTGATGAGCCCGGCTTCGCCTCCGGACCGCCAAAGTATGTTTATTTCAGACAGCATTTGTGAATGTGTTTCCATGTGTGTAATTTGTGTTAATCATTGCGATTTCAGGTACAAGGACAACCCTTTCACATCAGGAGACAGCTTTGGCTCGCGATGGGACAATGATGGAGGATCATCGTTCTCTTCCTGGGCTCTGGAGAAGGAGGAGCCTAAAGAGAGTGAGGTCACCATCTCAAGCATCCAGCCAATCGGAGAACGGTTCGTCTTTCTGCCGTTCTGAATAAAGTGCTGTTCCAGTAGACAGTGATGTGATTTGTGGCCGGGTTTATGACTGTTGACACAATTTGTCTCAGGTTGCCCAGCCGACGGAAGCCCGAGGTGTCTGTGCCAGTCACGGAGTCCAGCGAAGCACGACAGAAGTTTGCCAATGCTAAAGCAATCTCATCGGACATGTTCTTTGGCCGTGAGAGCAACCCAGAGGTACCGTGAGCACGCTAGACCTATAGTACTTTGAGTTCCATGATTCTGACATGATACTGGCAGTTTTAACACACATTTTTCATATATCAATATATACACACTGCTGTTCAAACGTTAGGATAGGTAAGCTTTTTTGAAAGAATTCTCTTATGCCCATCTAGGCTATTTAATTAAAAATACAGAAAAAGTTATATTGTGAAATATTATTACAGTTTAAAATAATGGTTTTCTAATTGAATATGTTAAAATATAATTTATTCTTGTAATGCAAAGCTGAATTTTCGGCATCATTATCCAGTCTTTCAGTCTCACGTGATCCTTCAGAAAATCATTTTATATGCTGATTTATTACTTTTATTATCAGTGTTGGGAAACAGTTGTGCTGCTTAATATTTTTTTGGAACCTGTGATTCTTTTTCATGATTCTTCGATGAATAGAAAGTTAAAAAGAACAGCATTTTTTTTTTTTCTGCAGTTTAAGTCTTTGCTATCAATTTAACATATCCTTGCTGAATAAAAGTATTAATTTCTTTAAAAAAAAAAAAAAAAGAGAGTTAAAAATTTACTGACCACAAACTTTTAAATGGTTTATATCGTTACAAAAGGTTTCTATTTGAAATAAATGTTGTTGTTTTTTTGTTTTTTTTGCTGTTTTTATTTATTACAGAATCCTGGAAAAAGTTTCACAGGTTCTGACAATATCAAGCAGCACAATTGTTTTCAACAATGATAATCAGCATATTCAAATGATTTCAGAAGGATCATGTGACACTGAAGACTAAAATAAAGATGCTGAAAATTTAGCTTTGCATTATAAGAATAAATTCCATTTTAAAATGTATTCAAATAGAAAACAACTAATTCACATTGAAATAATATTTTACAATATTACCATTTTTTTTTTCTGGATTTTAATCAAATAAATGCAGCCTTGATGAGCATAAACTCATCAACAATATAAATCCTAGTGATCCCAAACTTTTGAACAGCAGTGTGTGTATATTATTATTTATGTACATAATTTATTAATATTAATAGATGCACTATTTCATATATTTATTTATTTTTCTAATATACATAAGAAATATACATAATCTATATTATAAATGATATAATTTTCCTATGTAATATATTTAAAGTTTTAGCTGCTTTTTTTTTTTTTTTTTTGGGGGGGGATTCTTTATAAAAAAAAATTAGAGCATTCATTTCAGAATTTTTATTCTTTTATTTTTATTCTTCAGAGTCTTTATTCAAGGACACAGTGATAAAGTTACTATTAAGTTACTAGATAATCTTATCCCAAACCTTTGAATGGTAGTGTATTCACAAGGTTTCTACAAAAAAGTTCCTTTTTTTTTTTTTTTTTTAATTTTTAATTTTTTTTAACAGTATTTGTTTAACATACAATTATTATTATTTTTTTTAATATTAATTTACATTTGTATTTTTCCCCACTAGTATGAAGCAAAGACTCGTCTAGAGGGCATGGCTGGAAGCACCTCCATCAGCTCTGCTGACCTATTTGGTGATGGAAGTGTCCGTTCCTCTGGTAAACATAGACAAATATCTTATATTTGATGCAATGTAATATAACAAGACTTCAGCTCTGGTGCTCACTCTGTTACGATTATGTGCGTGTCCTTGTAGGCTCATCAGGATTTGACAGCGTGCTTCCCTCCGGTCCAGATATTGCCCAGTTCAAGCAAGGAGTGAAGACTGTTGCAGGGAAGATGGCAGTGCTGGCTAATGGAGTTATGAACACCATTCAGGTAAACGCACACATTTCAGTCTTGACTCTCTCTCTATATATATATATATATATAATATATATATATATATATAAAATAATAAATATATATATATATATATATATATATATATATATATATATATATATATATATATATAAAATAATAAATATATATATATATATATATATATATATATATATATATATATATATATATATATATATATTTAACACTTCCACATCAGCTGTATTAACTCCGTTTGATTGTGTGTGTTCAGGATCGCTATGGATCTTACTGAAAGGACCGCATTAGACTGAAACAGAAGTTGCATCAAACAGGACGCACCTCACTGCTGATTGGCTCTGGTCTGTCTTTCCTACATGAACACACATCTGAGAGAGAGAGAGAGGAAGACCAAGACCCGGGAGCTCCCAATCTCTCCCCAGACCACTGTAGACACTCTCGCTGACAGTATTTTAATTTCTTTTCGAAGACTCTTTGTTTTATTTTCAGATGACAACAGAAGCACTGGGAAGAGTGTAAAGTTTGATTTCAGAATCGCAGTGCTTTCTGTCTGAACTAACAGTCCTGTTTTCTATGCCATGTACCGGTCTTTGATTTCAAATAGGTATGGATCTGAAAAGTATTCTGTCTGGAATTAAACGTATAACTAAACTTAGAGCGCTAATACGTTCTCATGACATTCTTTTTGTATTTTAACGGTAACCCAAGAGGTCAGTGCATTGAGTAAACAAGGAAAGGGAACCCCATATGGTATATTTATACATTTTGAATATTTTGAGCCCATTTCCTAAATGCAATCTATTAGATTTTAATGCGTTATGATGATTTTACATTATTAGTTATTATAATGACAAAGTTTGAGTGACATTAATTAACAGTAATGTTGTGCAATATGTCCTGTCAAGTCAAGGACGAGTTCTTGAGGATGTGTGAGTGATTCCTGGGGTTTGAGTTTTCAGGACCGATGATTTTAAACTGAACTGTTTGTTTTGCATGCCAGCATAAGCCGAAGACACTGGTGCTGTATCAGATTTCCAGCATTCACTCGTATTTGCAGAGAAAATGCTCAAGACATCAAGCGGATTGAGGAGGTTTACAGTGATACGATTTAAACAACGACAATTTAATAAAACGCCCTCAGTTTAACTGATAAAGTGACAGCTGACAACATTGTTTTTTTTATTTAAAATTCACCCACTGTCGTCTGTTTTCTGGTAATGTGCATGTGCGATATTGTTTCCTAGTACATGCATTACAACCTTTCTTTCTTTTTCTTTTGGGTTTTTGCCAGACTGGTGAATGGTATTTGTCTGCCTGTCCGTTTGTATCCCGATGCTAAATTTGAAAATAAAGAACAACAATCCAACAACCATCTGGAATAAAAGCTATTTATTGTAGGCTGTTGAGAGAAATCTATTGAGATTTGTGTGAATAAAGATTGAAATCGCCCACAACAGCTGCTTAAGACTTTGATTCAATAAACACAACAATCGCTTCATGACAGAAGGCTTACAGATAAAAGTGCAAAACAAACTAGAGTGGTATAATTAACGCATACAAACTAAGTGTTGACACTTTAACCCTAATAAAAACAGTAACTTCGAGGCCTAGTGATGACGACGTTCACTTCCAGAACAAATTTTACAGATAATTTACTCGCCTCATTGTCGTTCAAGATGTTCGTGTCTTTCTTCGGTCGTAAATAAATTGTTTCTTGAGGAAAGCATTCCAAGATGTTTCTCCATATAGTGGACTTAAACGGTTACCGTGAGTTTGAACTTCCAAGCCGAGGAAAAAAAGTCTTGTCTAGCGAAACGATCGGTTATTTTCGAAACAAATTGACAATTTATATACCTTTTAACCCCAAGCGCTCCTCTTGACTATTCTTCGCCACGCGAATGTGAACTGTAATCCGGGTTCATACAGTTAGGGAATGTCGAAAAACTCCCATCTCATTTTCTCCTCCAAATTCAAAATCGAATCCAGTGTTTACAAAGTTAACATGCAAATATGATCAAACGCGCTTTATATATATATAAAAGGTTAAACAGCGATGTAGGACGATTTTGAAGTTGGAGGAGAAAATGAGATGGGAGTTTTTCGACATACCCTAACTGTATTGACCCGCAATTCACAGAGTACGCATGCGCATTTCAGAGAATAGACAAGACGAGCATTTGAGGTTAAAAAGTATATAAATTGTATTTTTTTTTTTTTTTTTTTTTTTTTAGAAAATAACCGATCGTTTCATTAGATAAGACCCTTCTTCCTCGGCTGGGATCGTTCAGAGCTCTTTGAAGCTGCACTGAAACTGCATTTTGAAAGTTTAAACTCACGGGCACTATGTAAGTCCTCTATATGGAGAACATTCCTGAAGTGTTTTTTTTTTATCTTGGATGACAAGGGGGTAAGTAAATTATCTGTACATTTTTGTTCTGGAATTGAACTACTCCTTTAACCCTATAAAGCCTATGGTATCATATACGATATATGAATTTCTAAATTATCAACTTGTTCAACTTTGTTGCTTCACTAAACTGTTCAATTTAAAAAATTCACATTTTCACACTATTATTTAATGAATTAGTTCACTTCCAGAATGAAAATTTCTTAATAATTTACTCACGCCCATATCATCCAAGATGTTCAAGTCTTTCTTTCTTCAGTCAAAAAGAAATTAAGGTTTTCGAGGAAAGCATTCCAGGATTTTTCTCCACATAGTGGACTTAAATGGGAGCCAGCAGGTTGAATGTCCAAGCTGCAGGGCTCTACACGATCCCAGCCGAGGAATAAATGTCTTATCTAGATAAACGATTGGTAATTTTCTAAGAAAAATACAAATTGATATACTTTTTTAACCATAATGCTTGACGTAGGCAGAAGTATCAACCTAGTGTTTTTTTTGCAATTTTTAAGGTTTGAGGAGAAAATAAGATGAAGTTTTTCACCTTACCCTATGTTTTTGAACAGAAATACACAGTTGAAGAACTACCTGCACATGACCTTGCCAACATTTTTTTAAAGAAAATTACAGATCGTTTCACTAGACAAGACACTTATTCCTCGGCTGGGATCGTTTAGAGCCCTTTGAAGCTGGGTTGAAACTGCAATTTGGACCTTCAACCTGTTGATCTCCATTGAAGTCCGCTATATGGATTCTTTCAAAAACGTAATTTCTTTTTGACTGAAGAATGAAAGACATGAACATCTTGGATGACATGGGGGTGAGTAAATTATCAGGAAACTTCTCCTTTAATATGTCAGACTTTACAGGGTTAAAAAAAGAGTCTGTATGCAGGTCAGGGCTTTCATGTGCTCTCATTCAACAGACGTCTTTCATCCTGTTGCAGAGGGGCAGAGCGGCCTCTGACCTTTCCATTCATTCAGCCAGGCCAGGGAAATGGGTCTGTATTATAAAACACAACTCGATCAGAATTAGTTTGATAGCGCTCCAGGCGTTACACGTTCCTGCTTCCGAAGGCCTTGATTCTTAAGTCTGTTCAGGAGTGGTATAAGACCCTTTGATCACAGGTACAAAAACACACATAAATGTCACCTTCTGTTATTGCATCGATAGCGAGGATCTATGGCATCTACATACAAACAAAAGATCAATGTAAGCGTAAGTCCTCCTCGGTCTTATTTGCACAGCAGTTAAATTAAAAGAGGCCGATCAGAGAGCCGCATTATCCCTTTGTAGACCCTCATTGTGTCTCTGGCTTCTCATCCATGTCAAAGCTTTGGATTTGCTTAGTCACATAATCAAAGAATAACAGGTTTAGAAACAGCAGACTGGCTATATTCGGTAAATATATGAAAGGAGCCGATTAGTGTAACAAACAATCAAGGAAAAACCTGAATAATGGGGATTTATGGCTTAAAACTCATTCAAATGCACATTCAGACTCGCCGAGTAAATTAAATTCCATTCTCAGCTTGTAGAAGTTAAATTAAATGCAGGAGTAGCTCACTCACAGCTTAGGTGAAAAGATGATAGAACAGAAGAAAGAACAAAGACTGACAGACAGAATGAAAGAATGACAGAACGATAGATAAAACAATACAACAAATAGATAGAATGAAGGAATGATAGAGAGGACGACAGGTTAGACAATAGCATAACAAAGTCAATGGGGTCCATAACAATTTTGGACTGCACTGACTTTCATTATATGTACAGAAACAGACATTTTGGGTGAGTTATCCCTTTATCCCTTTTTATTCCCAACTTTGTCTTGGATGTTTGTCCCAAAAACAAGCTATAAAATAGCTCAGATAATTTGGTCTTTGAAAAAATTGATTTATTTTTTTTTAAATAGACTTTCATAGACTACTGAGACACTGAAGGGGTCTCTGTGATTTTCCTTTCTTATGAAAACTGACCTGTTTTCCTGTAGGTGCAAACAACCGCGTACTAAATACACTCCACGCTCTGCGAAGTTCTATAAAATGTGTCAGTACTGTATAATCACACACTAAAGGATGGATGGATATAACCAGTGGATGGATGGATATAACCAGTGATTATGATGATGATGATGTTGTGGCTCAGTTGATCCAGGCGTACGAGTAGAAGCCGTTCTCCTCCCACAGGTCACACCTCTCGCGTGAGTAGCTTGTTACGAAAGAAATGTTCTTGTCCAGCAGGGCGACATGTGAGGGGAACTCCGGCCAGTCCTCTGGCATCCTACCTGTGAGGTTAGCAAGAGATTTGGGATGTTATGGGCAAGATTTGATCACACTGATCACATGCAATTTCAACCAGCTTAGGTTCCAGAAGTACTTTTCGCAATATGCTTCAAACCAAACCGGCTCTGTGATGAACAGCATTTTTTTTAGTACTATTACATTTTTCATTTTTAAATCTCTCTTTTCCACTTTAATTTTAGTTAATGTTTTGGTAATTATGTTGTGGGTTTTGTCATTTTTATTCAGGTCAAAAAAGAAGAATAGAGGATTTTTAATTTCCAGAACCCTGCTATTACACTCTTGTTAAAATAATTTTCACTGATGAGAACAATTCTGCGTTCTATATGCAGTACCAAAAGTGTTAATTCAGTGCATTTTTTTTAAAAACTGTTTTTGTCTCTCATGCTCACCAAGGCTGCATTTATTTGATCAAAAATACAGTAAAAATGTTAAATATTTTAACAATTTAAAATAGCTGTTTTCTATGTGAATATACAGTTGAGGTCAAAAGTTTACATACACCTTTCAGAATCTGCAAAATGTTGATTATTTTACCAAAATAAGAGGCATCACAGAAAATGTGTTATATTTTATTTAGTACTGACCTGAATAAGATGTTTAGATGTTTACATATAGTCCACAAAAGAAAATAATAGTTGAATTTATAATAATGACCCTGTTCAAAAGTTCACATATGCTTGATTATTAATACTGTATTGTTACCTGAATGCATATGCAACTATTACAGAAGGTTCAAACGCTCACTGATGCTCCAGAAGGAAAAATGATGCATTAAAGGGGTCATCGGATGCCCATTTTCCACAAGTTGATATGATTCTTTAGGGTCTTAGTGAAAAGTCTATACTTTGGTTAAAAATTCTCAGTGGTAGTGTAAAACAACACCCTTTTTACCTTGTCAAAATCAGCTCTGCAAAATTTATCCTGCTCTGGTTGAGGTTGCTTTAAATGTTAATGAGCTCTGCACGCCCCGCCCCTCTCTTCTCTCTGTGGAGTGACGAGCCTGTTTTTTTTTAGCCGGATTTAGCCGCTGAACTTGCTAACTAGCACAATATTAGGAAAGGGATCGCAAGATTCATAAAAAAAACCCTTATACTCACTTCTGCTGTAAGTGAAGCTGGATCACGAATGATTCGCACAAACATAGACGGATATATGTAGATCGGGAGGCGCATTCCCTTCACAAACAAACGTAATCCACTACATCTTCAGCGGCTCAGATGTTGGGAGTAAAAGACAACTACTATGTTCATTATTACATCCAACAACACAACACCTCAATCACTCAATCGGAGATATTCTTGTCTAACTTACATCCCTGCTCCGGCATCGAAACAATGGAGGTCGGACTGTTACAGCTGATGTAAGGCGGGTCTGAGGTAAGACACTCATGTCAATCAACTATCGTGGGAGCGGCCTCTGAGAAAGGCGGCATCTCAGAAAGGCTTGATTTGAAAAGGAGATATTATTTTTACAGATTAATTAAAGACCACTGCATGGATTTTTATCATTATAGGGTAGATTTGTACATACACTGCCAACACACATTCATGTTCAAACAACATGTATTTAACTTATTTTGTCTTCTGGTTAACATGTAAGTATCTTCTGTAGCTTCTGAAGGACAGTACTAAATGAAAAAATATGATATTTAGGCAAAATAAGAAAAATGTACACATCTTCAATGTGTTCAAAATGCAGCTCTTAATGCATGGTTTTTCCTTCTGAAGCATCAGTGGGTGTTTAAACCTTCTGTAATAGTTGCATACGAGTCCCTCAGTTGTCATCAGTGTGAAAAGATGGATCTCAAAATCATACAGTCATTGTTGGAAAGTGTTCAAATGCACAAATATGCTGGAAAACCAAAGATGTGAGACCTGAAGGATTTTTCTGAAGAACAGCAGGCAGTTTAACTGTTCAGGACAAACAAGGGACTCGTGAACAACTATCACTAAACAAAAAAACAGCTGTGGATCATTCAGGTAACAACACAGTATTAAGAATCAAGTCTGTGTAAACTTTTGAACGGGGTCATTTTTATAAATTGAACTATTATTTGCTCTTGTGGACTATATGTAAACGTCTTTTATGTGAAATATCTTATTCAGGTCAGCGCCAAATAAAAAAATAACATGCATTTTGCATGATCCCACTTATTTTGGTAAAATAATTAATGTTTTTCAAATTCTGCAAGGTGTATGTAAACTTTTGACCTCAACTGTATTGTATAATGCAATTTTTTTTCCCGTGATCAAAGCTAAATTTTCAGATTTGTTTTCTGTCAACAACTACATAAAACTCTTACTGACCCCAAACTTTTGAACGGTAGCGAATATACTCAAAACAGTAAATCTCAAGAAATAGGGTCAAGCAGTAGTATGGGAGATCTCACATTACCTTCTTTGGCAAAATGTACAAAATACTTGGTGATCATTTCCTGGAAGTTGATATCAGCTGGTGACAGAGTCCCCAGCACCATTTCAAGACCCCCAAAGAAGGCCAGGCTGTCTAGAAGATGAAAGGAAAAGCGACTGGGGAAGGGAAGCCAGCTGGAGGCGTTTGCCTGTTTTGATGGAGTGTAAGTCACCAGATAACGGTACACTGGGCTCTTTAAGGCTCCTGGAATACATGAGACATCAATGAAAAGATTTAGATTTAAACAGCTGACTGTAGAACACAAATTTAAACATAATGTACAGTCAGTAGCAGAGAGGTCTTGTATCATCCTGAAGGGGTTTATTTTGTGATAATGATCAGCTCACTGTTCATTATCCTGCTTTTTATACAACCACTTACCATGAAATATTTATTAGAGCTCACAAATGATAAAAAATTCAGAGTGCTGATAAAGCTCAGTTCCTTTTTTAATTGTGAACCGTGCAATGAAAAATTCATTTGAACCTGCTGCTCTCTTAGCCAGGTCGTTCCTGGGACAGGTGGCCCTCATGTCAGAGACCATGGTGGTGAAGAGCCTCTCTGGACACCGGTCAGAGGTCGGGCATGGGGCGGAGTCATTGTACAGCCTCAGCGCCTGATTGGTCAGGGCCCCTCCGAAAGGGGTCAGTTTTTCTGAGTGACCGATCAACAGAGACAAGGTGAGGAAAAACATGTTCACCTATACAGAAACACATTAATATTTTTTTCAAATGTCTGTTTTGATTGACTTACTTGTCACAATCCACCGATAGTCCCCCCAAGTCCATGCTGAGATGTTTTTATATGGAGGACTAGAGTAAAGGTATATAACGTCATGTTCAAAATGTAATTTCCAGGGTTGGGTAAAATCTGAATGAAATTAACTGGCTTCCTAAAATTAATTTGAATTGAATTGGCCACACTCCACAGGATGTTAAAATCAGAATTTAAATAGGAATGACAGGAAGTGGGATTAATTTCATTAGTCCATGAAAAATTATATGTAATGATTAATTATACATATGTTGATTAATTATGCTTATTTATTCCCTGTAGAATAATAATAGCAGTGTCTTAATGTATTAATGAAATATTATATATATATATATATATATATTACATAAAATGTTATAGTAAATGTTATAATAAATAATATATACATTTTTGTATTTTTTTATATGTATAATATTTAATTATTAATATACTTATAATTAATAAATATGAATTTATTTAGATGCAGCATATTAGTTTATTAATGAAGTATGATTTATTCAGATTATAATAATACTTAATAGATATTAATTTATATAAATTATTATATTAAATATTATATATACATATATGTATATGTGTGTATATGTATATGTGTGTGTATATAATAATACTTATGCTATAATATATTAAAATTGATAATATAATAATATAATATATTCAGATTATAATAATACTTGATATATATATATATTATTTTATTAAGATGCAGCATATTAATTTATTAATGAAACAATGAATTTGGATAGATACAATTAATTGAATACATATCTCATATATATATATATATATATATATATATTTTGTATTTAAAAATATAAATAATTTTATTTAGATGCAGCATATTAATTTAATAATGAAATATGATTTATTCAGTTTATATATATATATATATATATATATATATACACACAGACACACATTTGGTAATTGGTAATTTTAAATAATTATAATTTTATAATGTATAATGTTTCTTTGCATTTTATTCACTGAATTCAAATCCAAATTATAACTCTGCATCCTGCTCAATTCTCAAACTCAATTAAAATTCATGAGCTTTGAAGATATTCTCAATTGACTTGCGAATGGTGCACAAAAGACAGTTTTCTCATTTTACAAATTATAACTGAAAATTGAACAAAGCCGGTTACCTAAAATCAGTCTCCTGTTCAGTTGTTCCAACCACAAACGGGACGTCATTATAGGATCCAGCTTTACCCTTCTCCCAGGTCTCAAATGGAGGAGCTTTGAGAACATGGTTGTCAACTACTGCAACTGGGCCAAGAAAAACATCTTTGACTGGAACATCGGTTAATTCGTCGGCTGCCCATGATGGGTACTGCTGCCACGGGATTGCCTGAGTCAGATACAAATCACTGACATTAATTCAACTACAGACCCATTTCTGATATATTACCACCATTTAGAGAAATTAAACCTCATCGGCAGATTTTCATTGGGAATTCATTGCGAGACCTGGCAGGCGGTCGAGGTTTGATGATTTATCAAAGAGAGTTTACGGACGAAGGGGCCAAAAGGTTGAGGCTGTTGTTAGTCAGCCATGACTCTGCAGCTGCCTTGCTGAGGAAGGTTACAAGCTCGGCCATAAATTTCTCACCTGAAGGACTTGAGCGATGTGTAGTCCTCTCAGGCAGATGGCGTCCTTGCAGCCCGTTCTCCTCAGGAATTCTAAGTTGTCTTTTTCTGCTGACTCCAGGGAAGCATTATACACATACGAGCCGCTCATGTCAATCGCGCCGTGAAAGAGTCCTTTGGCTAGTGGAGACATCATCAAGGTCCAAACCGAAGTTCCTCCTTACGATCACACAAGGACAGGAATACTTACTATACATCTATTAGTGTTGTCACGATACCAACATTTTGACTTCGATACGATACCTGACTAAAATATCACGATACTACTACTGAACCGATACTACGAAAAAACATAGGACAATAGGAAAAGTAATTGAATAATAGATGATCCAAATGAAGATGATAGTTATTTTATCCATTATAACAAAGCATTTCATCCCCCTTTAAAAAAAAAAAATAAATAAATCATAATCATCACATGCAAGTGCCACTACACAGGATTATGGTGAACAACTACTGAGCCTACAGGTATGTAGAGATCTTTGGTATATTGGTAAGTTAGCTTCAAGGATAAAGCCAAATTGAAAAATTATTATTATATGAAAAATATTTATCAAAAAGCATGTCTAATTAATTGAAACCATAAATCTTGCAGAATTTACCAGCAATTTATTAAAAGTTTAACAAAAATTACGTTTTTAAGGCCCTATGAAATATGTTTTATTGTTTTTCTCAAATTCACTTTTGTTTGTGAATCTCTGTTTTCCATTAATTTTCTGGATTCTATTTTAATCGTTTCATTACATTTTAATAATCAAAGCATGTTTAATGAATTTATAAAGGATAATTAGATTTCATTGAATTAATTTATTATAGGCTCTTTATTTCTTTTTTTTTTTTATAGAAATACTGTGTTGTGTATTTACAATTTCTTGGTAAATAAATTCTGGTAAATATTTTTTTCTAGTTTCTAATATTCCTTAAACATTGTTTTAATAATATTTTTATTATTAGTAGCAGAACTATCTTTACATTAAGTAATATATTAATATATTTCTGACTCTCAAGTTAAACCAAACTTTTATTTTGACAGGTTGCTGTGAAGACCTTTAGAGTCGTCATTATATGACGATAGTTTTACATTATATATGTATATTTTTACAAATATATTTAAATACATGTTACGTTTTGATACAAATTACATTAAAGTACATTTTAGTTTACCATAAATACTTGTCAGTACATTCAGCAGTACAGTTTACCCACATTTCAAAGACAATAGAAGTTAATTATGAAGTTACATATAAAGATGTACTTGAATGGATTACTTAAATAGCACTTAAGTTCAACTGATTGCATTTAATATAAATTTAAACTATAAATGTAAGCCATATAAACAGGTTATAGCATTCGTCCTTTATCCACAGCAGAAGCGCAGCTTCAAGAAGACTTTTGGTGCCGATTTATGGCATACATGTTCATAAAACATTTTTAGCAAATGTTTGCAGAGACGGGTGTAACACTGCAAATTAACCTTTCTGTTGACACCTGCATAACAAATGCATTGCAGTGCTTTGTTTATTCTCCACTATTTGCTTGCTATGAATCTTCTTTTTTGACAGCCTTAAAGCAATCAGTTATGTTGCCTTGTGAGGGAATGAATTAATAAGTTGTGGAAACAAATCCTTAATTTATTGCAATGATATATTTTGTTTTCCCCTGTATGTCATGTCTGTGGCTCTGCATCTAAATGGCCAAATACACACAAAATATGTCAAACTGCCTGTCTTGGTGAGTGTTTAGATAAAGACAGTCTTAAGTGAATGTAACCAGTTGAGAGAAAATGGGATATATGTCGGTATATTGCATCTGTGCATTAGGCCATGCTGTCTGTGCCATTAATGTGAATTAAAAGCTCACTGTTCTTATATGTTATATTGTTCTATATAATGGACTTCATTGGTGCCCCGATTTTGAACTTCCAAAATGTAGTTTAAATGCAGCTTCAAATGGCTCTAAATGATCCCAGGCAAGGAAGAAGGGTCTTATCTTGCGAAACGATCTGTCATTTTTTCAGATTCTCGGCTGGGATCTTTTAGAGCCCTTTTAAATTTTAATTTAAACTGCATTTTGGAAGTTCAAAATCAGGGCACCAATGAAGTCCATTATATGGAGAAAAATCCTGAAACGCTTTTCTCAAAAACCATAATTTCTTTACGACTGAAGACAGAAAGACATGAACATCTTGGATGACAAGGGGGTGAGTAAATTATTTGTAAATTGTTGTTCTGGAAGTGGACTTCTCCTTTAACATGCACAGAGCTGCCGTGTTAACAGCGGTACCCAATGAAACGCTACAGAAAAGAGAAGCAAATGGATCCCTGCAATTCACAGAAACAAATGGACTCCAGGCAGCGAAACACGGATTTGCAGTTATCATTTCATGTTAATACGTTAAATTTTTCAGCAAAATCATACCCTATATATTGTACTATATTTAGTGCTGGCAAACGATTAATCGCGATTAACAGCATACAAAATAAAAGTCTGAGTTTGCCTAATATATGTGTGTGTACTGTGTGTAATTATTATGTATATACAAATACAAGCACATTCATGTATATATTTAAGAGAAATATGTTATTTATGAGCGAAATATTTTTATTTATATATAATATAAATTCTATAAAAATTATAAGAAAAACATACACTTGTAAATATTTCTTATATACATATATATATATATATATAATGTGCTTGTATTTATTACACACAGTACACACATATATTAGGCAAACCCAAACCTTTATGTTGTATGCGATTAATCACGATTAATCGTTTGCCAGACCTAATTATAATATACCATGCTGACAACTCATCAATTAAATATTTACCATCTTATATTCTGCATAACTGGATGTTTTTAATTAAACACTGACAAAAACTATATACATTTTTAAGCTGGACGATATATATAAGGCTAATATAAGTGATCACCCGGATAAGGCCAACCTATTTTGTATTTATAAAATGCGTTTCCAGGCAAATTTGCTTTGTTTATTTACCCGGCGTCACAATCAGGCACATATAATTGTCAGGAAACACGATTATTGGCTGCATATCAATTTCCATGAACCATTGGATATTTGGTAAGTTGTAAGGAACATTATATTGAGTCCAGCAACCTTTAGTTTAAACTGATTTTCGCAGCCTCCCTATTAAATCCATTCACGCAGAAGCTCTTTTGCCTCTACGTCCAGCTGAGGGGGCATGGTCTGGCGAGAAAGTAACATCAATGCATACCCTCTATATGTCAAAAGATCAAGGGAATTTTGATTTCTCAGTTCATGACAACTTCAAATATTGGGGAACATGTCACTTTGTAGAGGTTGCTTTCATACTGCAGTTTACATGTGTTGAGGATAGCCTGTTATTTAATTTCTGTAGTTTTACTGTAGATTTAAATTAATTAAAATAATTAAATAAGAATCTGATGAAAGATCAATATTAATGTTAACATAAATTAGGTGTTAGCTTTTAATAGATGTTATTTTTGCTGAAGGGGTAGTTCATCCAAAAATAAAAAAATCTGTCATCATTTATTCACCCTCATGTTATTCTAACCCTGTATAAAAGAAAAAAAGATAAAAGTCTGTTTTTGTCCATACAGTAGAAGTCAAATGTAACCAGAATGGTTTTGTTACAAACATTCTTTAAAATATCAATTTGTAGCATCCTAGCTCAAAATCAGTGCTTTGTTGTCAAATGTCCATTTCTGTGTGACAAAATCCAATATTAACATTGTTAACTGCATTTGCACTATATTCAATAATACATATTGTTATTGGTTTCAGTCCTATTTTATTTATGAACTTATTTACTCCAATTAAAGGCCTTGACCCCACCAAAACATTCAATGTGGGGGATGTGGAGCAGATGGACTGGACCTTTGTCCAGGGCCTAATGAAATAAGATGGAATGCGGAAAATAAAATATAGGCTGCCCCCAAAAAAACCCACTACAGTAACCTATTCCAAAAGCCGGAGCTGAACACACTTTTGGCTCTGGCTCAAGTATACTTCCTCATTCTACGTTCCACTTATGCCTCCGAGGAAGTATAAGTATCCTGAGTGAGTATGCCTGAGCTTTATTCTCAGAACAGCCAGAAGCCAAACACCTCAACAGCGCTCGCCAACTCAGAGGTGAGAAACACAAGACAAGAAACAAATGTAAGAGTTGTTATACAAAGCCTATATGCTTGTATCAAGCAGTCAGAAACATGGAGCCAATAACATAAATTTCAGCTTTGCAGTGTTGAGTATAATTGTGAAGAACTTTTCTCCTTTTGTTTGCAGACTATGATTCTTGCACCACTGTTTTTAGAGGTCCTTTTCAGTCTCTCACTGAATTTATGTCTCTGTGAGGCTGCAAGTGTGATCATTTGTAAGTAATAAATGTAATAATTTGTTTGGATTGAAATTCATTTTTTGCAAAGCACAATATATTCCACTAAGTCTTTGTGTTTCACATTGTAGTGGATCAACAAGAAGTACCATATGTCAAAACCGGTGATACCAAGGCCGGGCTTGAGAATGCAAATGACATTTTATAGAATTAAACATGCTGCCCAAAGCTGCAAGGAACTGCATGAAAATATCCGATTTATGATGGTACGCTCATTTATGTTATTATTTTGTCTTAAGAAACAACTGCATTTTAGTGACTCTTCTTCTGTTCTTGCAGATGGCCTATACTACCTGAACACATCAACACATATCACGTTCTGTGATATGACCACTGCTGGTGGCGGCTGGACGCTGGTTGGCAGTGTTCATGAAAACAACATGTATGGAAAGTGTACTATTGGTGATCGCTGATCTAATCAGCAGGGCGGTGACTTAAACCGGCCTGATGGTGAAGGGACATGGGCAAACACAGTCACATTCGGAACAGCAGAGTCCTCTACAAGCAATGATTATAAGGTATTTTTATTACATTTCTGACTTTATAAATCTAGTTAAATAGGAGCAACATAAAGTTCACTGAGACACTAGACCAGGGGTGTCAAACTCAGTTCCTGGAGGGTCACAGCCCTGCACAGTTTACATACGTAATTTACATAATTTTGTGGCAAAAACATGGAACTGATCTGACTTTTTTGTCCTATCGTTTACTGTATTTATTTGTTTGGCCACTGTCGTTGTAGGTTTTAGTTATTGTGCTGTTTTAGGCAGTAATGACCTTTGAAATGACTAAAATCATGTGGCGAAGTGATACAGACATGTAATGCAGTCAAGACATGCCTGGAACTACGTTCACTGTGCGTTTCCCTGAAAATAACTGCACACCTTAGAACGTTCACCAGCCAATCAGATTCACGCATTCAACGGCCCCTTGTATAAACCCTAATTAAAAAACACCTGATCCAGCTAATCAAGTCCTTTAGGCTTCAGTGTTTTCCTTACATTGATTTATTTGTGGTGGCCACCCACAATATCAAAACTGACCGCCACAAATAGATTTTTCAAAAGGCTTTGACTTTGCTGAATAAACATGAGCACTGCATGTTTTAAAATCAAAACGCAACGCTAGTGTTTTTATATTAGTGTTATATTATCTGAAGGAAACTGAATGTCTTCAGGAAATGATTGATTTCATTTCCATTTCATCATGCCTGTAATGCCTGATTAAGCAGCCTTTGAGAGTGAAGTACTGGTTTATGTACAGCCTTTTAGCCACTCCAAAAGCGGCACCTAGTGGAAAGAATAAATTTGCATTTTCATTCAGACCAACATGAAAATCAACTGATGGTTTTATGCAGCAAACACAGAAGTGTACATGTGAACCGTTATATATAGCCCACAGGGGAAGCCCCTGAAACACTGAAGATTATTTGAAAACTGCATGGTATGTGTGATGGAGCATGTTGGAACTAAACTCTGCAGCGGAGGGCTGCGGCCATCCAGGAACTGAGTTTGACACCTGTGCACTAGACAGACAATCAAAATGATCTAGAATTTGAAATGACAGTCTGTTTCCTTTCTGTCACAGAATCCCAGATACTATGACATTACGGCACATGATGTGTCTGTGTGGCATATTCCTAATAATAATGATTTGGAACTGTGGTCTGCTACCGCCATCCTGCAATACCACACTGAAAATCACTTCTTAAATCTCTATGGAGGAAACCTTTTCAATTTATTCAAGGTCGGATGAACCTGGGTACCAGTTTTGATTTTGAAAAACTATTTATTTTTTTATTTACAAAAATACTGAATTTTTATCTTTATTTTTCCAGAAATTCCCTGTGAGGTTTGGATTAGGGGCATGCCTCAATGATAATGGACCTGCTATTCCAATAGTGTATGATACTGGAAATGTGGATTTCAACAAACAATTGTATGGTCCCAATTCAAGAAGTATAGCAAATTGTCTTAAGCCAGTATTTTTCAAATATTTTTAAAAGAAAGTAGCTACATCTGTGCTTTAATTGGTGATAGTCTGCAATTTACAAGGCATCGTTGTTGAGACTCAATCAGTTTAATGAATGAAAGCCATATGTGATATATTCTCTGAATTCTTTTCAGCAATATTTACGCCTGGATTCATCGCATTCAGAGTCTTTAATACCGAAAAGGCAGCCATGGCTCTTTGCTCAGGTGTCAAACCAACCGGCTGCCACACTGAACATGTGAGTTAACATATTACCTCAAGGGGTCACTGGATGCAAAATTAACATTCACCCAATGTTTTTTTTTTTTTTTTTTAAATCCACAATAATAATCCCTTTCTCAGATAAGGCTGTTTTAAGATTTCTGGCAGAATAACGTTGTTCTGCACAGGCCCCTCCCACGACTATTGATTGACATGGCCGTTTTAGCACAGACCCACCCTGAGTGAGCTGTGAACAGTCCGCCGTTGTTTCAACGCCGGAGCAGGAGTAGACAAGAAATGTTTCCTAAGTGACTGAGGCGTTTTGTTGATAGATAATAATGAACATAGCAGTCGTCATTTACTTCCATCATCTGAGTCGCTGAAGAGAGGATTACTTTAGTTTTTGAAGGGAATGCGCCCTCCGATCTACCTAAATGCGTCTATGTTCGTGCGAATCATGCGTGATCCAGCTTCACTTACAGAAGAAGTGAGTATAAGGGTTTTTATGAATCTTTGCAAGTCGCCTTTACTAATGATGTGCTAGTTAGCAAGTTTCACGGCTAAAGTTTACAGTCTCTCAGTGAAAGGCTCATCACCCCATGGAAGAGAGGGGCGGGGTGAACAAAGCCTTTTAGCATTTAAAGGGACATGCACTAAAATGGCTTGCTGTGAACAGAGCTGTTTTTGACAAGATAAAAAGGGTGTTGTTTTACACCACCATTGAGAAATTTTAACCAAAGTACGTTATAGACTTTTCATTAAGACCCTAAAGAATCTTATCAATTGTGGAAAATGTTCCCGTAAAATCGATGTGTATAGACAGCATATGTGACATGCTGTTAGTCACCACATAATGCATTGATAGGAATACATTTTCAATGGAAATAAATCATGTCACCAGTGTCAACTGAAGAAGTGTGTTTTGATGTTAGTAATGTACTTGTATCATTGCAGTTCTGTATTGGTGGAGGTGGACACTTTCCTGAGGCCGTCCCTAGACAGTGTGGGGACTTTACGAGCTTCGCCTGGGATGGCTATGGTACTAATACAGGATGGAGTGCTTCCAAAGAGATAACCAAAGCAGCTGTGCTTCTCTTTTATCGCTGACGCTCTGATTGATCTAAAATTGTCAGCTTCCTTCACTTCTTTCTGAGAAATTCCACATTTGATTCCAACGCTTGATTCATTTGCTCAAATATATTTCTTTACAATATATACTGTAGCTTCTGCTAGTTCAATTTTTACACCTCCTTTCAATGATCATGGTCACAAATATATTATGTTCAAATAAAAACCAGTGAATTGTCAATACTGTGCAGAGCCTAAACCTTATTTTAGCCTGGTAAAAAATATTAATTTAATGTTATCTGTGTTATATTTCATCTGCAACGATAATGTGCTTTTATTAACTTTACTCTCTGAAAAATGCTGGGTTGTTTCAACCCAACTTTGGGTCAAAAATGGACTAACCCAACTGTTGGGCTAAATTTTTATATTAAATTTATAACCTAACAATTGGATTAGTCCATATTTGACCCAAAATTGGGTTGAAACAACCCAGCATTTTTCAGAGTGTATCATTCATCTTCTGAACACAAATTAAGATATTTTTGATGAAATCCGAGAGCTTTCTGACCCTGCATAGACAGAAATGCAACTGACACATTCAAGGCCCAGAAAGGTAGTAAGAACATTGGTAAAATAGTCCACGCGACATCAGTGGTTCAACCGTAATGTTATAAAGCTACGCGAATACTTTTTGTGCGAGAAGAAAACAAAAATAACTGTTATTGACTTGCTTACTTGTATTCAGTAAGCTTGAGAACTTTTTACTTTGACCATTTATGACTAGTATTAATTTTTGCCATACTAACGAAAATTTTGTCAGTTAAAAAAAAAAAACATATTTATAGCAAAAATAACTATAGTGTGATCAGTGTTGGGTGTAATGCCAAAGACTTTATATATAGGAAGACTTTCAGTTTTTCCTGATTCACAAAGAAACCTTAAAGCAACACTATGTAACTTTTGGTGCTTTAGCGGTTAATAAACAGAACTGCACACATCCCGCGGAAGAACATTCTAACAATCTAAGTTTATGTCTATGCCGATTCACGCAAGTATGTGTTACTCCACAGTGGTGATGACCCGACCAGGCTACAATAGTCCAAATATCAGCACTTATTATAACTGTACCGTAGTGATTTGGGACAAGACAAAAACGTGGTTTGGTAGATTAATTCATGATGTACTCGCTCATTATATAGATTTAGCAAATTTTAAACGCAGAAAAAGTTACATAGTGCTGCTTTAATTAGATACAGATAAGACTAGAATCAATCAAATCTAAAAAGGGCCTAATTTTATTTGTGTACACTGACAATAACAACAAAATGTTGTGCTTTTGTAAAATAAACCAAACAAACAGGGTGCGCTGAACCAAAAATCAGCAAATACTTGACACAGAGACATGAGAAATATGTCTATAGAAAGCTTGAAGTGTAAAAGCTTGAAATTAATGAATTCAAATCAAATGAATACGAAAACGAATATTCTCTGATTATGTAATCCGTATAAAACTAAAGCGAGGTACAGTGTTTTCTGTATCTGAGCTCATTACATGCACCTAGATACAAAAAAAAAGATAACAAAAAGCGATCATTTCTGTACTTTATTCTTACATACATTAGTTAGTGTTATTTTTACACAAACTGGTACGGATTTTACTAGTTGGGCTTTTCCTAAACATCTTGCCAAACTGAAATTTAATGTTTAACTTTTCTTAAGCCTTTTTGTAATTCAGATATTTTGCAGAGTAATTCTATTTGTTAACCAAAGAAGGTTATTATTTTATTATAAAAATGTTTAATATTACAGTTGTTTTAAAACTAAAAGGTTGAACTATTCTATGAATTTAATGTCTATTGTCTATACTTTAAGGTTTATAGGGATTTTAAGATGTAATTAGCGATCTGAGTAATTAAATTACTTATTAAGAACTAAATTATTTTTCAGACAGAGTAATTCATAATTTAAATACAATATTGATGATGTAATTATTAATTAGTAATTACTTTTTGAAAGTAACTTACCCAACACTGATTGTGATATAAATCTTCATTGTGAAATAAAATGACTCATATTGTGATACGAGATTTTGGTCATATTACCCAACGTATGATATAAGTAAATATGTTTAGCATTTTTAGCATAACAGTTTTCACATTTACTGTCTGTATGGTCAGGATTGAGACTAGATCATAATTATTTTGTTCTATTCTATTAACAGTACATTTACCATTATTAAAAATAAAAATTTATTTAGCTTTCATTTTACAAGTTTACACACTAATTGTACAAGTGTGTACAATAAGTACTGTTTGATTAGAAAGTAAAGTAAGACTTATTAGAAAGTAATTATTTTCCAGATAATATTTTAAAAATATAAAATCTTAAAAAAGACAGCATGAATAAGTAATATAATATATAACATGTTACAAACTTATCTTAATATAATTTTAAACTTATATTTTGGTGGTCCTTGGCATCAAAACATTTGAAAAACCCTGACTTGTGCGACATGTCAAGTGTTTAAATACTTTTCAGTGTCATTATATGTTGTACCTGAGCTTTGACCAAATATGGTAACCCTTCCAGCATCACCACCGAAGTTATGGATATTTCTCTGGACCCACTGAAGTGCTTGGATCTGGTCCATGAAGCCATAATTCCCTTTGACAGCAAACAGAAAGAGGCCAGTAAGTGAACTACAGTTCAGACCGTTCATGCCATGACGTCTGATGAATTTCAATATGCTGTAGTGACAAGCAGAGAGCTAATGAGATGGACAGCAGTCCTGAGTGAACTGGACAGGTACAGGTCTTACCTGAGGAGTTGGTGGGAGAGCCTTCCCTGAGCACCTCCAGAGCCATGAAGCCGAAAGCATTGAGCCTGTAATTCAGACTGACATACACCGTCTGCGTGCGGGCCGCCAGCTCTTCGGTGGGCGAGTATCCTCTCTCCTGGCCGCTCAGCATGTGGAGATACCCTCCGTGGATCCACACCATGACGGGCAAGGGTTTGGCGGGCTGTAGACTCGGCGTCCACACGCTGAGATGCAGACAGTCCTCTTGTCCCATGACCTTCCCGTCTTTTTGGAGAGGCTGCACCTGCGCACAGATGCTACGGAATCGAGTAGCATCGTACATGCCCTGCCAACACTGTCCTGCCGCCAGCAGATCCACTGGGGGTCGCCAGCGACGTTCACCCACCGGTGGTACTGCGTACGGTATGCCTTTGAAAGAATAAGCTCCGCCTTTCCAGTGCCCACGCAGCCAACCGCATTCCGTCTCCACCTCTGCCACTCCTGGAGGCGGAGTCTCAGCCACATAAGCCAGGTAACCCGCGAGGGAGAGGAGAGCGATCACGCCGCAGGCGATGAAGAACATGCACCTGCGTGACACCACCAGGAATGGACTGACATAGTGGCGGCGGACATACTGTATCTGTTCCTCTTCTTCGTCCTGCACTAAATAACGATACTCCGTCCCCTCAGGGACCTCATATACATCCTCACTCATTTTCTAGCTTCTGTGTGTGAGAGAGAGAAAATACAAGTGCAAGTCAATTCCCTGTTCATCTAGAAAGAACAAATTGCATTTCTAAATTTTTTTTTTGACACAGCCGCCATATTCTTTGGGTCAACATTCTTTTTATATTTAGAGAGGTCCAAATGTCTGAAACCACACTGAGATTTTTTCCCCTCCATTATACACGTATATAAACATAACGTGAGAATCATGTGAAAAATAAGATTTAGGATTTTGAGCTACTATTTCAGATTATTGTAGAGATGGTCCCAATTAGTTAAGATTAGGTCACACTTTACAGTGTCCTCCGCAAATATTGGCACCCTTGGTAAATATGAGCAAAGGCAGCTATGGAAATAAATCTGCATTGTTTATCCTTTTCATCTTTCATTAAAAAAATCACAAAATTCTAATCTTTCAGTGAAGTAAAAAGATAAAATTGGGGGGGAAAATCTCATTATGAAATAAATGTTTTTCTCTAGTTCACGTTGGCCACAATTATTGGCACCTAAAGTCCTTTTCCCAAGATAACAGCTCTGAATTTTCTCCTGTAATCCCTGGTAAGTTTGGAGAACACCTGACAAGAGATCAGAGATCATTCCCTCATACAGAATCTCTCCAGATCCTTCAGATTCCCAGCTCCATGTTGGTTCTTCTCCTCTTCAGTTCAACCCCCTCATTTTCTAAAGGGTTCAGGTCAGAAAACTGGGACGGCCATGGCAGAAGCTTCATTTTGTCCTCAGTGACACATTTTTGTGTTTGTTGTGGATCATTGTCCTGATGGAATATCTAAACATGGCCCATTATAAGATTTCTAACAGTGGCAGTCAGGTTTAGATTTTTTTTATCTCTTAGTATTTGATAGAATCCATGATGCCATGCATCTAAACAAGGTGTCCAGGATCTCTGGCAGAAAAATAGGCCCAGAACATTGAAGGTCCAACAGTTTAAATGTGGGCATGGGGTACTTTTTATTCCTGTTTGCACCAAATCCATATTGAGTGTTTGCTACCAAAAAGCTCTTTTTTTAGTTTCATCTGACCTTAGAAGCCAGTCCCATTTGAAGTTCTAGTCGTATCGGACAACTAAATATGCTGGAGTTTGATTTTGGATGAGCGAGCAGGATTTCTCTTGAAACCCTCCTAAACAACATGTGGTAATGTAGGGGCTATTTGAATTTTTTTAGGGTTTCTAGCCCCTAGACTTATCTCTCTAATCTCTGCAATTCTCCAGCTGTAATCCTTGGAGAGTCTTTGGCTACTCAAAGTCTCCTCCTCACCATTCATTATCACGATATAGACACTAGGCAGATTTGGGGAACTGAAATGGGGATTTTCAATGCTGTAGCTCTTTTCTTACAGCCACTTTCTATTTTGTGAAGCTCAGCAATCTTGTTCTGCACATCAGAACTATGATCTTTGGTTTCACTCATTGTGTTGGACAATTAAGGGAATTCGGCCTTTGTGTTCCTCATACTTAAAATCCTATGCAACAGGAAGTTATGGCTGGACAGTTTCACACTCCTAGCTCCACCCTGGTGTGCTAAAAAAATGTAAATATGAATGGGAAAATATTTCAGAGATATTTTACTCATAAGAATTTCTATGGGTGCCAATAATTGTGACCAACGTGAACTAGAGAAAAACATTTATTTCATAATAAAATTGTACCCCAGTTTCCATTGTTTCCAGAGTTTCCAACTCTCGCTATTAACAAACCATTAACTATGGCTTTTGCCTCAATAAACTTCTAATTTGCTGCTTATTAATAGCAAGGTAGTTGTTAAGTTCAGGTATTGGGTAGGATTAGGAATGTAGAATATGGTCATGCAAAATAGGTGCTTTATAAGTACTAATAAACAGCCAATATGTTAATAATAGGCATGCTAATAAGTAACTAATTAATAGTGTGAATTGTTCCCTACATTAAAGTGTTACCTTAAATTGTTATGCTGATATGACATGCTAATATAATTTGTAATTAAACATGTAAAAATGAGAATAAACAAGCATTTTTTTCACTTAGCCCCTAATGTTCCTATTACAGCTAATTAAAATATAAAACATATGTTAAAATAAAACATAAACTTAAACTGAAATAAATAAAATACAAAAAATATTTTACTTGGTTGCAATATTTCTCATCATCTTCATTAGTTTAATGTTAGGAACTAAAATAACTAAAACTAAAATAAAAATGAAGGAAAACTATGCAAACTAAATGACAAAAACACAACAAATTACTTAAACTTTAAATAAAATTAAAATGGAAAATAGAAAAACTACTAAAACTAATTCAAACTATAAATAAAAACTACAATAATATCTCAATAATACTAAAATAATCCTGCATAATTTGCAACAAAGCAACACTTTATTTTACAGTATTACATGTACACTAACAGTTAAAAGTTTGGAATAATTAATATATTTTAATGTTTTTGTCTTTAATGTGAAGTCTGTTATGCTCACCAAGGATGAAGCTATTTGATCAAAAACACAGTAATAAAAGTAATATTCTGAATTGTTTTTTTTTTTTTTTTCAATTTAAAAGGACTGTTTTCTATTTTAACTTTTGACTGACAGAGTATTTACTATAGTAATAACAGAAAATTTCATAATTACAAGCAACCAACCCTAAACCCAAACTTTACAGAAAGTGCACATTCTTAATATTACATATTGGAACTTATTTGTGTAATTACAGTATTACAGGGACAGTATAAAATAAAATGCAACCACATTTTCATGATGCCTAGACTGTGATCTTATACTGTCAGACGGGAGGAAAAATATGCAAACATTTTCTGTGAAGCCTGTATTTATAATGCATTCAAAAGGTAAAATGTAACCACATTTTCGTTATGGCTAGACTGTGATCTTATACTGTCAGATGGGAGGGAAAACATGCAAACATTTTCTGTGAAGCTTGTATTTATAATGCATTCAAAAGTTATTCATAAAGCCTTGCAATACACTTTGCAAGCCATTATATATTCTCATAAATAACTGTAATATCATGTAAAGTACATTATTGTAGTGTTTGATGACATATTAAAATTATATTTATGATTATACCTGTAGAGTCGATAATAACACACGAAATGTAAAGATGATCTGTGTTTTAAAGTACTACACATTGTGAATAGATATATGTATTACAATATGCCATGCATGCCTGTGGCTACCAAAACTAATGCCTTAGATACATCCTTCACAGCGTGTGATTTGTGTTGGTGTATGTATGTATAAGTCTCAGCATGAAGTGTGTGCGCTGTCATGACAGACGCAGGATGAAGCGAATAATCAGCGGAAACCACAAAATGACCCACCACGAAACCACACTTTCCCGGTTTAATTTCTCTATTAGGTGAAAGTTGAAATATTACCCCACAAATAAATATATTCCACGAAATAAGGCTACAGAAGAAACACAATGTAAACTTACTTGTCAAAACTTGTCTGAGGAGGAACTGATTTCAACAACAGATACAGACCTGAAGAACTCCTTTCAGCACAGCGAAAAGCCACAAATATGTGTACTAAACATAATAAAATAACCAAAATAATAAATCTACCTTTAACGTTATCTGAAAAAGTTTTGCCCCTCTAACGTCGACACAAAGTTAACGTTAACTTAACTTGAAATAGCGTAACAACGACGCAAGCAGTCAAAGAGACATTTTCGTCTTAATTTACTAAACCATAATCGCTTGTTCCTGTTTCAAAACATGAATGTCATATGAAAAGTTAAAAGGTGACAAAATGACGCATGTAATTTACTTACTGTGACATTAGAATTGGTGCACGCACGTAGTGTAACAGACAAAACAACTCTGCACGTTTAACGTCTCTGGCTCCGCCCATAACTAGAATTTTACATGGCTGCTCCAGCGAACATCTCAATGTCACCATCACCACCATTTCAAAATAATGAAGCAAACCGTTAATAAAGCATTAATTAAATGTGATTTTCTATATATATATATATATATATATATATATATATATATATATATATATATATATATATATATATATATATATATATATATATATATATATATATAGTTCAGATGCAAAGCCAGCTAAAAGCCATCTCGGTCAAAAATTAGATATATCCATCAAATACTTCATCAAACTCAGATGGATTTAGAGGCTTTTGCATCTGAACTCTTCATATATATATATATATATATATATATATATATATATATATATATATATATATATTCTTGTCTTAGGACAACTTTTTTGATCCACTTCAAATGTTGACTATTTTTTTTTTTTTTTTTTTTGGCTATTTTTGGCTATTTTTACTTCATTAAAGAACTGATTTTTGATGCTGCAGTTTGGTTGAGATTATTTATAATCCACAATGAAAAAACATGATTTTTGAAAATTGTTAAAAACAAGTTATCTGTTTTTGCAAATTAACTCTTCTTATTTTGAAGTGTAGAAAGCCAAATAGGACACTTTAATTAAGTTCCTTTATTTTTATTTATTTTTTTATTTTTGCCATTTTGTTTCTTGCATGAAAAAGAACCAGGGGAGAATTAAAATTAAATTTAAATATTTTTAACCATTTTCATATATATTTCATATTTCATTTTCTATTTCCTGACAGACAGACAGACAAGACGGGATAGATATAGATAGATATTTTTGGCCCATTCAGCAATGTATCTATAATATATACCTGAAAAAGCCTATGTATTACTTTACATCTATTCATTTGTGTCAATAAAATAATTTAAGGAACACCACAAAAGCAAATGCATTTTATCAGGAAATCAATTCTAGGCGTGATTAATGAACTCTATAAAGGTTTAATTGTTTTTGAATTGATTTAGATATTGATCCCTTCGCAACATGGAAGGTAATTTGCTAGTGGTGAAAAGTCTTTTGAATTTATTAAACTAATTGCATTATATCATGGTTAGAGAGATTACATGACTGTTATGTGCAATCTTACAAAAGCACTGGTGGATCCCACAATATATGAACTCAGCGTGAAGTGAAAATAGCAAAAGAGATAGATGAATTGGAATGGGGAGCTAGTGAATATCTAGGGGCACAATTCAAGAGAGATATCTTTTAAGCTCACAGGGATTTATAACGGATAGCTTGGCTGTTCCTAACTCTTTTTTTTTTTTGCCTTCCTTTAGGAAGCAGTTTATCATCTTCAGCATTGCTGATACTATAGTTCAGGGCTTTTTTCATGAGTGTATAAAGTACAGCACAGCGAGGGGGGAATCTGAAGGACATACATCACATTTATGTTTAATTCAAACATTGATTTGAAAAGCTGAACGAAAACATTGTGAGATCAGACCTTGAGTTATGGCCCATATGTGTACGAGCAGCTCTTAGCAGCATTATAAATTCTGCTCTCTGATGGAAAACACTTGAGGCACGAGGACTCTTATTATTTAAAGATTTATTAAATGCATAGAGGTATATACAAAACCAATTATCCAATTTCACACTTTCAGCATTTCAAAACAGTCATGCTTTTCATTTCTGCTTCAGGTCTTTCAATCAAAATAACAATGGGTTTTAAAACTCAAAAGAGTTTATTTCACACAGTGAAAAAACAGGCTCATAATGCTCGTTTAAGTACAAAAGTCTCATTGGAGTCCTGTGAAACGATGGGGACCTTTATATTTGATGCATCATTCTGTTTAATGAGCAATTGTAGCTACAATTAAAAGTATCACATTCAGCTTCATCTCATTCGTGGCACAAAACTTGACAAAACCGAGCAAATAAAAATCCAAACATCTGTCTAATTGACTTCATTTCAGCTAGTCAATTATTGTGTTCAATAAAACTATTCTCCTCGGAAATAAACATCTAAATTAAAAGGAAGGCATTCGTGTTGAGGAACAGATTATGGGATAGGAGAGCTTGAAGTTTGGCCAAAAGTCATTCGATAACAGATGTTTCTAAGTGCAAAAAATGTGTCAGAAAAAGGCTCAGATGCATAAAATTGCGAAAGCTAAAATAGAACGAAAAACCGCATTCTGAAAATCATTTTCATACGGTAGCAGTGTACCTGTAACCGCCTGACTGCAAATCTCGTTAATAAATGTGGTAATGTTCTGGCACAGGTGTGATTTTGAGTCCTCGTGTGTTCCTGTCGCATCCTCTAAATGGCTTCCTCTCATTCTACTAACATCTTGACGGCGCTGACCTGTGAAAGATTCACTCTGACGTCAGCCCCAGTTATAAAAGTAGATCTTCTGCCAAATGGGCAAGTACTCCATCAGTGGACCTGAGAGGACAGGAAAAGAAATCCAGTCAGCACATATCTCTGAGCTTTTCTAAAGCTTTTAGTGTGACAGCATTGGACATCCGTTGGGTGAGATGGATACGGCACTTACGCGCAACCAAACCGACTCCAGGAACATAATCTGCCAAGAAGCGAAGAAGGAAGAGGATCTTCGTCCTGTGAGTGTAAAAGAGACATTAGATCAGGGAACAAAAAGCACCATTATGCAGTAAAAGTGTGTGTTGTGAAATCTAAACAGATCTGTTATTCAACTCAATTTTTATATTTTCTTGAGAAAATATAGCCGTGTAATGCAGGCCAAGGGCTGGATAAGTGGTTGGTAAGCCTATATCGGATTTTATTATATTTTCCCAATTGTACTGTCTGGCAGGTGCAAAATAAAACTGATTAGTAGAGATTAGTACATCAATTGCTCACCAATGCAGTGAATGGGTGCCATCAGAATGAGAGTCAGAACATCTGATAAAAACATTACAATAATCCACAAGTAATCCACACCACTCCAGTCCATCAATGCAACATAATCCATAACAATTCCTCCAGTGAAAAAGTACGTGCCCTGTTGTCCTCTCTCATCAAAAAAAAAAAAAAAAAAAAGTGTTTGATCTGTGCATATTTCTCTCACAACTTTTTCACTGGAGGAAGCAATGTATAGGGGATAGGGGATTTGTATTTTTCAATGGTTTAAAGTTTAAAACATCTTGATGGATTTGTTTCTTACAAACATGCAGCTTTTCACAAGACATTAATTGAGGCACTGGAGTGGTTTGGATTACTTGTGGATTATTGTGATATTTTTATCAGCTGTTTGGACTATCATTCTGACGGCACCCATTCAGTGCAAAGAATCCATTGGTGAGCAAGTGATTTAATGCTACATTTGTCCAATTCTGTTCCCATTAAAGAAGAAGTTCACTTCTTTGTTTTCCAGAACAAAAAATTGCAGATAATTTACTTACCCCCTTGTCATGCAAGATGTTCATGTCTTCCTTAATTATGTTACTGGAGGACAACATTTCAGGAATGTTCTCCATATAGTGGACTTCAATGGTGCCCGTGAGTTTCAACTTCCAAAATGCATTTTAAATGCTGCTCCAAAGGGCTCTAACTGAGGAAGAAGGGTCTTATCTAGCGAAACGACAGGTTATTTTCTTTAAAAAAAAAAAAAAAAAAAAAAAAAAAAGACAATTTATATACTTTTTAACCTCAAATTGCTCGTCTTGTCTAGCTCTGTGATGTGCATGCGTACTGTGTGTAATCCGGGTTAATACATCGCTGTTTTACCTTTTTTGGAATGGGTGTTTGACCCTCCTTGCATGTTCACTTTGTAAACACTGGGTCGGTACTTCTGCAGCGATGTAGGACGATTCTGAAGTTGGAGGAGAAAACGAAATGGGAGTTTTTTAACATACCCTAACTGTTTTGACCCGGATTACACGGAGTACGCATTTGCATCGCAGAGCTAGACAAGAAGAGCATTTGAGGTTAAAAAGAATATAGATTGTAATTTTTTTTAGAAAAAAAAAACAACTGTTTCACTTGATAAGACCCTTCTTCCTTGGCTGGGATCGGATAGAGCCCTTTGAAGCTGCATTTAAACTGCATTTTGGAAGTTCAAACTCTGGGGCACCATAGAAGTCCACTATATGGAGAACATTCCTTAAATGTTTTCCTTAACATAATTTCTTATCAACTAAAGAACGAAAGACATCAATATCATGGATGACAAGGGAGTGAGTGCTGTAAATTATACGTAAATTTTTGTTCTGGAATTGAACTTCTCCTTTAAAAAAAAAAAAGTAAATTTTTATCAAATTTTTTAATTTTGCGTGAAATACTTCTATAAGGATTTGGATAATACACTACCAGAAGTGCATCTCATGGAAAGTCTAAACTAATGCAACAGATGCAGTAAAGGAGACACTAACTCAGAGTATCGGTCATAGAAGGGAGAGCGGAGCAAGTAGTAGCAGAGTAGGAAGGCCCGTCTCCTCATCTCAGCCCTTTCTCTGCGGTTCAGTGTCTTGATGTCGCTCAACAGACTGAAACTGGACAGAAAACAGCATCAGACTGAACTTCTTTAAACCTTCAGAGACAGACTGAGAAAGACAGCGAGAGTGAATGAGAGATGCAAAGCACTCTGTACCTGGTTATCTCTAAGAGACCAGAGATGATCCAGGGTTTCCAGGAACGTTTTCCGCAAATCCCAAGACTGGCCACTTACAAATGTTAAGGATGATGGATGACAAACTGTCAAAATATTAAAATAAATTTAATCATCACTGCAAAAAATAAAGAAATAAATAAATAAAAATCCAGATTAATCTTTTTTTCCCCATTAAAAATAAATTAACTTGGGCTGAGCATTACTAACATCTTAATCATACAATATAAATCACAGTGCAATAACTTTTAAAGCATTAACTGCAAAAATAAATAAATAAATAAATAAATGTTGGATTACTGCATAAAAAAAGAAAAAAAAAAAAGTATTTGCCAATGGGGAATAAAAAGTAACTTAAATTGAGTTATATTCTCTAAAATAAGCAGATCTGCTTCTCAAGTAAATTAATCTTGTTTATAGAACGTTCAGACATTTTGGTAACACTTTACAATAAGGTTTCATTAGTTTAGTTAACATGAACTAGTTTAGTTAACATGAACTAAAAATGAACAATATTTCTACAGCATTTATCAATCTTAGTTAACGTTAATTTCAACATTTACTACTACTACATTACTACTATTGTAGTATAATTACTACTACATTATTAAAATCACAAGTTGTGTTTGTTAACATTAGTAATGCACTGAACTAACATGAACAAACAATGAACAACTAACTAACCTTAAAGAAGATTAAAAAAAAAAATGTAATAAATGTATTGTTAAAAGCATGTTTATGTTAGGTAATACATTAACTAATGTTAACAAATGACATCTTATTGTAAATGTTACTGATTTTTTTTTTTTTTAAATCAGAATTCAAAACAAAATTACTGAATAAAAAAAAAACTGTGAAGTAATAAAAAAAAATGTATTACATTAGTTGGAGACATTAGTCAGATCTGAACATTCATGCTAAATTCTATTAAATGTGCACGCATCAAGGAAACTTCTAAGGAGGCTTCGAGATGATTTAAACATTTCAAATATAAAATAAGCCGCAAAAACTAAAAACCAAGCCATATTAATTCACACTCTCAACCACTGTCTTGGAAATCCTGGATATACTGTATGAGGAAGCCCAATTTTTGTGTGATTTATAGACCTGGCAAGGTCCTATAAATTACCGAAATCTTAAACGTCAAGGGGATTTTATAATGAACGTACATTTTGGCATAATTACAAAACTCTAAAAACTTTTATTGGGTAGAAATTTGAAACCCCTATCCTTAATCCTTATCCACTAAATCATGATTGAAGAAGCCATATAAATTCATAGGTTAAAGAGTGGGAACCTTGAAAAACATTCAGCTCTTAAAACTTCAGGAAGCCTACTTAACTTTTTTTTTTTTTTTTTTTTTTTTACACAGAAACTAGAAGTGTTGACCTTCAAATATTGTTTTGGACAAGAGGAGGCCTTGGAGACAAAATGATTGAGAACAACTGCATTAGAACATCCTCTTTTCTTTTTTTTTTTTTGTTTGTTTTGTTTAGAAATAATTACTGTATTTAATTTTAAGAGGTTTTTTTGACCATGTTGTGAGCGAAAACAAAATGTGTAGTCAATCACATAAAATGTCACTTGAGCTTTCAGATTGTTCCTAGACCTTTGGGAATAAATGAACTATTTTGTCTATCCAGTGTTGTGAAAGCGGTCATAAAACGGAATTAGCAGAAAGGATACAATGAACAAGTGGTCTTGCGATGTACAGGGACTCTGCGATGGTTTCCTGCAGACCCAGAGGTGTGGGGCTTGAGTGGAGCTCCTCTTCTCGATTCCTACTTTTTTTGTTTTTCCGAGGGAGACCCCAAAGGCGAGACTGCAATGACGGTGCTAGGGAAAACAAACAAAAAACATACACAATACAACTTTCCACTGACACAGATCTTTTTGATACACTGGGTTGTATTGTCAGGTCTTACCGCTTCCCAGTGGTCTCACCACTCTTCCTGTACGCTGGCCCACGAAAGAAGTGTCGTTCTCATCTTCTTCTGCATTGTTCTCTGTGCAGGGAGATCACTGTATGAGCGGTGCAGAGGACACATAAAACCCACAGCACATTGAAAGCAGGAACAGACAGTTTCTTTTGAGTCTCCCGGTCTTACGCTCAAGGGCACATCGCAGAAGCTCGATGGGCTCCGGCTCAAATGAACTACACAATCACAGCTTATCTGTACAGGCCATACACTGTACTTATTGTCTCACACACTGTTTATTTATGGTCATCAGTGGGAGTGTTTTTGTACTTATTGCTGTGCGTTAATTGTTTGTTGTGACTGTGCTAAATGTCCTGAATGATGGTTTCCAGGGACACTTCAGTTCGTTTTGTTTCCTGTCACACAGCGGCAAAACAGCAATAAATTATCTTTGACTTCTGAGTGTGCAACCTTTGTGTTAGCATAACTTCCCTTCATGCATTTGGCAGATTTTTCAAAGTGACTTACACTGCATTTTATCACTTCTTGCATTCTTTGGAAAAAAAAAACCCATGACATTGGCCTTGTATAGCACCGTGCTTTACTGTTTGAGCTACAGGAACACGTAGTAGCAAAGATCATTGCAGGTGAGTGACTTTATCAATGAAAAATCTAGTTTTAAATAATCAACTTAATAACCCACGGAGTTTTTCACTAAACAAACACATGGATTAATTTTATTTAATAACTTAAATCATATGTATATGCACCATTTATATGTGTATAAATTAACATGCATATAACATAGTGCTTTTGTTAACTGGAAATTCACAATGTGGTGTAATTTCATATTGCCAGCAATATCACGAATAAACATCTGGTTCTCAGATGTTTCCTCTGATATTTCTGCTGTAATTATGACTATTCTGCTTGTTTTGAAAAAACTGACATTTGGAGTCTTGATATATTAAAATAATTAACCATGATTCATCTTGTGATTACAGATGATTCAAGATTTTGATTCTGTATGTTCTTTAATAAGTTATGAGTTATGAGTTTTTAGCATTTTAATTGAGTTAGATTTTTAAAATAATTTTAAGTCATTCTGTGGTTTAAGTCATTTATGTTGCAGCTTTATGTTAAACTGCTTTAAATTACTTTTTTTCCAAATCAATCTACACTCCATACACCATGATGTCAAAGCAAAAAAACAAGTTTGTAACAACTTTGCCAATTTATTAAAAAAAAAATACAAAAAAAAACCCTGAAATTATCCCATTGTATAAGTATTCACACCCTTTTCCGGGACACTTGAAATTTAGCTCAGGAGCATTCATATCACTTGTTAATATTAAAACACTTTCAGTGGAATTAACCTGTGGCAAAGTCACTTGAAAGAGTATGATTTGGAAAGGCACTGGGGAAGAGTTCAGAAAAAATCTGCTGCATTGAAGTTTCACAGAAGAATGTAATGTTTGTTACCCTTAATGGATTAAGTTTGAAACAACCAGGACCCATCCTAGAGCTGGCCTCCTGGCCAAATTGAGCAATTGATGGAGAAGGGCGTTGGTTATACTGGTGACTAAGAAGCTGATGGTCACTCTAGTTGAGCTCCATGATCATATATGCAGATGGGAGAAATTTACAGAAGGACAAACATCAGTGCAACACTCCACCAATCCGGTCTTGTGGCGGTATGACCAAACTCAATCCTCTCCTCAGTGAAGACACATGAAAACACACTTTGCAACAAAGCACCTCAGAGGACTCTCAGATTGCGAGCAACACGATTCTCTGGTCTGATGAACCTCAATTCCAAGCATAATGTATGGAGGAAACCAGGCAATGCTCATCACCTGCACAGTAGCATTTCAACAGTAAAATGTGCTGGTAGCAGCCTCATGCTGTGGGGCTGTTTTTTAGCCACAGGGACTGAGGAACTACAATCAGAGTAAAAGAAAAGCTCAATGCACCAAAATATAAAGATAGCCTCTCAGTCTAGAGCATTCAGAACCTCAGACTGGGCAAAAGGTTCACCTTCCAACAGGACAATGACCCTAAGCACACAGAAAGAGTGGCTTATAGACAACTCTGTGAATGTCCTTGAGTGGCCCAGCCACAGCTTGAGTTTGCTTTGAACACATTCAAACATTTCTGGAGAAACCTGAAAATGTGCACCTGCCCCCATCCAAGCTGACAGAGCTTGAGGTGAAGAGGTGAAAAGAAGAATGGCAGATAATTGCCAAATGCAGACGTGCAAAATTTGTCGCATCATACCCAGAAGGACTTGAGGGTGTAATCGTGCTTCAACTAAGTACTGAGTTAAAGGTATGAATACTTGCGCAATGCTCTTATTTCAGTGTTTTTTTTTTCAATACATTTGCAAAGTTGTTACAAATCTGTTTTGTGCTTTGTCAGTTTGTTCTTGCAAATAAAAATGCATTTTCAGACAAGGCTTTAAGTCAACATTCCATTGATGTTCTTAGTTATTTTTGGAAATCTGTTTTGAAATATTAATACACTTGCGATTCTTGTCTATGACATCTCACCTTGACTGCTGAGCTGAGAATCTCTGTCCAGTGGAATTATAGGTGGTGATGTCTGGATGCCTGATTTGTACCAGAAAAGCAGGAGACAACGCAGGATCGCTCTGAAAACACAGCAGAGAATGGAGAAACAGGAGGCCATATATTAGAATAAAGCAATTATTATCAAATTAACTGTTAGGTCAACTAAACATGACAGTTGTGTCAGTGAAAAAGCCATAGCAGAGGGGAAGATTTTTGGAAAATAACAACTTAATTTTTTTTTTTTTTTCACACAAAGCTATTGTATGGCTTAAAAAAAGCGATGCAGGAGTCATACAGACTAATTTTTAGTACTTTAATGTGCCCTTCTGTTAGAGTGCATGCCCTCATTTACTTTCACTGTATAGAAAAGAGCACCCAGAACATTCTGCTAAACATCTCCTTTATGTCCCACAAAATAAAGCCATATAGGTTTGAAATGACATGAGGATGTGTAAATGATGATAATGTTCTCTTGGTAAACTATCCTTAAAGGAGAAGTCCACTTCCAGAACAAAAATTTACAGATAACGTACTCACCCCCTTGTCATCCAAGATGTTCATGTCTTTCTTTCTTCATAAAGAAAGAAATTATGTTTTTTCTAAAGAAATTATGTTTTTTGAGGAAAACATTTCAGGATTTTCCTCCATATCATGGACTGCTACGGTCCCCCGAGTTTGAACTTCCAAAAGGCAGTTTAAAATGCAGCTTCAAACAATCCCAAATGCGGTAGTAAATAAGTCTAGCCGATGAAGAAGGGTCTTATCTAGCGAAATGATTGGTTATTTTCATTAAAAATTACAATTTAAATACTTTTTAATCTCAAACACTCGTCTTGCGCTGCCTGAGCTCTGTGTATTCTGGCTCAAGAAAGTTAGGGTATGTCGAAAAACTCGTATTTTCTCCCTCAACTTAAAAAATCATTTCAAAATCATCCTACATCGCTGCAGAAATACCACCCCAGACACAGTCTTTCCAAAGTCAACATGCAAAGAAGATCAAACACCCTTAACAAAAAAGGTAAAACAGTAATATAGGACGATTTTTAAGTTGAGGGAGAACATGAGATGGGAGTTTTTCAAAATACCCTAATTGTCATCAACCGGAAAAAAAGAGAGTTCAGGAAGAGTAAGACAAGACGAGCGTTTGACATTAAAAAGTATATAAATTGCATTATTTGTATGAAAATAGCCGATCATTTCAATAGATAAGACCCTTCTTCCTCGGCTGGGATCGTTTACAACCGCATTTGAGATCATTTGAAGCCGCATTTAAACTGCATTTTGGAAGTTCAAAATCGGAGCACCATATCAGCCCATTATATGGAGAAAAATGCTGAAATGTTTTCCTCAAAAAACAATTTCTTTACGACTGAAGAAAGACAGACATGAACATCTTGGATGACAAGGGGGTGAGTACATTATATGTGAATCTTTGTTCTGGAAGTGGACTTCTCCTTTAAGTATAATGCCTCTGAAACAGGGTCCTTACTTGGCAATCTGAATAAGAACAATAACTAGCCAGCGTCCAGCTTGTCCCCACAGCTTTGCAGCCCCCATCTCAGTGAAAACCTCCACATACTCCAGCACAGACAGCCAGGTTAACAGCCTCTGTTGAGATAGGCACTACACACACACGGAAACATTAAATCAGGAACACAGAGAAATGCTGAATATTTTTCTGAATGTTTCATTCTAAATGAAAGAGGTTAGCTGTACTGTAATCTACTGTAGTCTCAAAGTGATTTAAATAAATTATACAGCACTGCATCTTGGAAAAAAAAAAATCTATATATAAAATATATATAGACTGTGACTGGGTGCTTTAGATGGTCTATTTTGGTCTAAATGGCGGTTAAATAAGTTGCAATAAGGACTAGACTTCATGCCATTTAGTCTGGCTGAAGACTAGCTGAACTATCACAAACTCAATATAAAGTCAAACAGCCTCTGAGGAGGTCCATTAAGGTCACGGCTCAAATGCCCATGGCTATAAACGCAAACTCATTCCTCCTGTCCCCATGGCTGAGCCGCTCTGAAAGTAGCTCAGTCTTTAAAAGCATTTATTCGTGACAATGCAACCTGCAAAGATAAATATGTCTCTCAAGTGCAAACATAAAGGGAAAAAAACAATGAAAGAGCTTAGTAAACTGTGCTTGCTCCCAAAAACGAGTGTGTTTGTCTGCAGGGGTCAGACATATTTTTCACATACCGCCCATTTCAAAGCTGTTTTGAGCAATACCAGGCTGTCATCAGCTGAGCAAAAAGGTGGGTAACAACAAGTCTATGGCAGAACAGTGACAGAGTTGGAGCAAAATAAATTCTTTGACAATGTGCAGTCAAAAAAAGCAGCAGCCTGTGACTTTGAACACTTAAAGCTTGCCACAACTTTAAATCTCCTCTCTTGAAGCAGTAACAGACTGTGCTGTTCTAAAGTTTCACCACAGAGAACTCTCATTCGTCAACAATTTTATGGTAGTTGCCATGCCAACTGCAAAAGCACATATCAGTGCTTATGCAAGTGTGATGATAAAGTAGGGAAAAAAAGAGAAAATGTCTTAGAATGGGTCATTTTATGGAAAACCAAAGTTTCCTGGATCTTTAGATAATAGATAAAGGAGTTTGATGCACCATGACAAACATAATGTACTGTAACTGTCAGAACTCTACAGTTCAAAAAGAGCATTTAAAACACTTAAACCAGTTGTGACCAGGGACCACAAAACCAGTCATAAGGGTCCACTTTTTGAAATTGATTTATACATCATCTGAAGCTAAGCTTTTCATTTATGTATGGTTTGTTAGGATAGGACAATATTTGACAGAGACACAACTATTTGAAAATCTGTAATCTAAGGATGCAAAAAAATCAAAATATTGAAAAAAAAAAAAAAAATTGCCTTTAAAGTTGTCCAAATGAGGTTCTTAGCAATGCATATTACTATTCAAGAATGAAGTTTTGATATATTAAGACAAGAAATTTACAAAATATCTTTATGGAACATGATCTTCACTTAATATCCTAATGATTTTGGGCATAAAAGAAAAATCGATCATTTTGACCCATACAATGTATTTTTGAATATTGCTAACAAATATACCCGTGCTACTTAAGATGGTTTTGTGGTCCAGGGTCACAATTGAAGTTTACTTTTAACTAAGTCCCTAATCATTTCATTCTGACTAATTGTTTTCATAATGCAGAACATTTCATGGATGATTTCATGTGCGAAGACAGTGCTTCCTAAACCCACAACAGTATAAAAATGCAAGTGGGAAGGTGGAAAATGAAACAAAAACATTTACTAGCATCGTAAGATGAAAAAGGTTAATAATTTATAATACAATCCCTTTAAGGGACGTGCATTACCACAGGCAAAGTCCGAGAGAGATTCTTCCTCAAGATACCATCGTTCAGCAGCACTAGAAGGTTAGATGCTGAGTAGACTGCAAATCAAAGTGAGAAGCACATAATTTACAACAGAATTAATAGAGAGACTTGCTCTTAGAGCAATATTAATGCAAAAGAAGATGACATAAAGCAGTAAATCCTACCCAACTCCGAGATTTCATGAGAGTCTGAGAAGCGACCTGTCATGAAAAAAAGTAGTCAAAATGATGAAAGCATTACAAAGGGCAAAAGAGGAAAATTTCACCAAAACTTGTTTGCGTCTAGAGCTAGAATCTAAAGAGTGGTTATTTTGAAGAGCTTAAATACAAAAAGATTTAAACAGATTTCCTTTAGATTTTAGTCAGTGCATACAAAACAAAACTAAAAAGTTTGCACTTTAAAAAGTATTTATGAAATTTAAGTAAATTTAGTAAGAGTATTCAACAAATGTTTTTAGTGTGCAGACCTTTTTTACATTTTTTATTTTATTTTAAATAAAAATGTTGAGTGTACTGATTAGTCAGTGTAAAGTTTCCATACTTCAGAAAATGTTATAGTTTTAATGACTTTTATTCTAAAATGTGAATATAGTACACTCTTAAAAAAGATGTGTTAAAAACAACACAACCTGTCTAGTTAAGGACAACACACTACTGTGATATAGTTACACAATTTGTCATTTATGTACACAAAATGACACTTTAAAATAGTCAACACAAAAAAATAACAGATCCTTTTTGAGAGTGCAGCTAATAATAAAAATGAGTAGGTGTATACAAAATAATAAATAAGTTATTGTACAATAAAAGGGTTGGCATGACAAGTCAAACAATGACAGTCATGTTCCACACAGTGGCATGCCAAACTTAATCTAAACTACTGAAGCAACATTTTCTGCATTTTATAATCCCATGTTAATTAGGCTACATGAAACATTTGTACTTGTAGAAACGTATTTATGTAAACAGCAACAATAATGCATCCAAAATCCACCTCCCGCATACATTTGTCACATTTTAATGTTGTTGAAAGAAAACAAGTAACTAGATACAGAAGATAACAACATAATACATAAATTTGCATACTAAATAACCATACATCTAACTTTAGTCTTGCACGACACTGCTGCATAAGCCATTAGCGAGTATGTTTACTTTCATTTTGACATGTAGAGTCACTCACCTGCGATCAGGTAACTCAGCGCTCGAACTGCGCTCTCCAAATGAGACGCGGCTGCCGGGTTCGACTTCACATACTCCTCATAACGCTCATAAATACGACTTAATTTATCCATGTGGAGCACCGACATCACAATCAAATGAATTAATTCCCTATTACACACAACACATCGCAGAAAACACACGGAGACTGACACTTCCGCATATACAGACGTCTTCCTCTGACGCCACTTCCTGTACAGCGAGCACGCGCGGCATTTAAAGTCGTAGTAACCTGTTTAAAACACTATTTTGTACGCATTTGTAATGCATCGGTACAAAGAGATATATTGAACATGAACAAACGCTAGTGCGCAGGAGTATGTCAATATACCCGGAGAAAGGTGTCCGTTGACATTTTAAAATATCAACACTTTAAAATGTGTTTTTAAATCTCCTATTTTGCTTTTGCAGGTTGCAATCACCTGAACCATGTAAAAAGATTCACTCTGGAACAGCAGAAGAAATAACCATTAGAAATTGAATTGAAAGGAGACGCTTCTGGAGTTCAAGCCTTTCCTTCAGAAAATGGTAACTATGCACAATGGATACAGATTACACCGCAGTTTAGCGTGTCATCCTAAATGCTGATGAATATGCATATATGTGTATATATATAATATGAGGCGCCAAACAGGAAATAATTATACAAAGTCTGAATATATAAATGTAAACCGAGAATATGTAGAAGTAAATCAGAATATATTTTTTAAAAATCTGAATATATAAATGTAACTCAGAATATATAAATACAAATCTGGATATATAAATGTAACAGAATATATATAGCTGTAAATCTGAATATAAAATTAATATCTTGATATGTAAATGTAAATCATGAATATATAGAAGTAAATATCAATATGTAGTTATAAGTCTGAATATATAAATGTCAATAGCAATATGTACAGGTCTGTCTAAATATAACAATATAAATTGTTAATGTTCGCGCAAATCATTTTTTTATGAATCTCTGCAATCACCTTTCCTAATAGCGTGCTAGTTAGCAAGTTTCGCGGCTAATGCTCTAAATGCGGCTAAAGTAAACAGGCTTGTCACTCCACAGAGAGTAGAGAGGGGCGGGGCGAGCAGAGCTCATTTAAATGTGAAGGAACAATCCATCAGAATGGGTTGATTTTTGCAGAGCTGATTTTGGCAAGGTAAAAAGGGTGTTGTTTTACACTACCATTGAGAATTTTTAACCATAGTATATTATAGACTTCTCATTAAAACCCTAAAGAATCATATCAACTTGTGGAAAATGGGCATCTGATGACCCATTTAAAATCAAATGTTACCAAAAGTGATAAGAACTTATGTCTATTGACATGCCTAATAATAAAGATATATTTATATTGATATCTGACTATATATTCAAATTTGCATTTATATATTCAAGATTTATAAATAAGCATTCTGATTTAGAATTATGTAGTCAGAAAAAATAACTATATATTCACAGTTTACATTTATATATTCATAATTATACGTATTTATTCACAATTTACATTTATATATTCAGACTAAAACTACATATTCAAATTTACTTCTATTTATTCATGATTTACATTTTTATATTAGGATTTTTAGCTTTATATTCTGATTTACATTTATATATTCTGATTTACTTCTGTATATTCAGATTTAACAATATATTCAGATTTACTTCTATATATTCACAGTTTACATTTATATATTCAGACTTTATATAATTATTTACTGTTTGGCACCTCATAAATATATATGTATATATATATATATATATATATATATATATATATATATACGCACACACAGAGTGCAAGCATGAGTGTCTAGCATAATTATGTATTTTTGCTAAGCAAAGTCATGAATATTTCTATTCTAGTGTCACATATTGAGAAGAAGGGCTTAGTCCATTCCTAATGTAATGGCAAATTTAGCATTTTAATCTTTAAGTAATTTTTGTTAACTGTTTATTGTGTGTTATAGTCTATAGAGTAATAAATAAACTTATAAATTTGACTCAAATTGGGTTTTATTTTAAAGTATTGAATCGTTAGATCAATGTCATGTATCAAACCAAATCATGACTTGTTACTGAATTGTGTTTTGTTAGAGCCCTAATATACAGTGTACTATGCAAGCACATTTTGCAGAATTTCTCTGTGGACAGGATACCAGAATGACCTACTACATTTGTTAAAAATAGCAGTATACACTCAGGCACACTGCGTGGAATACTGTATCCCACACTGTAATGCATGCAACTTGACTTCACCATCTACTATCAGTTGTGATTTTTACTTCATGACATGCAACTTCTATACTTTGGATAGTATGCATCTTTTCTGTATGCATGAATTACCTTAATGATCTGCTACAAAAATGTGCAGACAACAGAGCATACTACGCTGAGTACAATCATGATGATGTGCTTAGTTAGGTCTTTTTTTATTTTAATGGAAAATTATTTGATTGGAGTCTCTTAGCAATGAGTTCATGTCACAACAGTGTATCATAGTATTGTTTGAAATGTTTAGCATCGTGTAATACATACCGATTCGCATGCTATTTTTAACAGCAGCAGTATGCTTTATAGTATTTACTGTGCAGGATGCACTAAGCAATATGCTTGTCTGAACATGTTCTGTCTTTGAACCGGTAATCTTCTAAAACCTCTTCAACGGGTCAAGAGCACAGACAGGGATTAGAAAATCTCTAGATGCATGACCCAAAATTGAATATAGCCCACAACCATCATCAGAGCTTTCAAATGAACTGGAATTAATTGAGCATATGCGTTTATAGAAGCATTCCACTTTCATTTCTTTAAAAGGTTAATGATCCACTTCTCGCTTTATGTTAATAACTGAACGCTAGAGGTTGTAAAGACTCACAAGTATGTTCAAGCATCACCATTAGAGTGTGGCCTGTGTGTGTTTACTGGCAGAACAACAGAAAGCAGGCCCAGCTGGCGCGGCTAAGCATTTAGAGATGGGCAGAGTGGACAGGCATGAAGACCAGCTGATGGATGAAATAGGATAACATCAGGAGAGTGGATTAGGCATTTGATATCATGAGAGAGAATGAGACCTCTCATCTTATTTATAGACATGAATTAGTTTTGAATAGATGAAATCTGCATTACTCCCTGACTTGACATAAATCAGTTCTATAATGTTTTGAAATTAATTCTGGTAACATTTTAAAGAGAATGTTAAAGGCATATTTCACTGCTTCTGCTACGGTTACATGCCTCATGATATACTAATATGCAAAATGTTAAAGGAATAGACATGAAATATGACATTTTTCCAATCCATCTTGTCATTTCAAACTGTTGTTCTGTCAGTGGAACACACATACACTTAAAATATTTTTGAATTTGTATTTGAAAATCAAAGGTTTTTTTTTTTTTATACAATGGCTAAATGTTTGTAGCATAGACTACAGGTCAAAGGTTTGGAATAATTAAGATATTTTTCTTTTTTTCTCACCAAGGCTGCATGTATTTGATTAAAACTACTGCGAAACAGTAATATTATGAAATATTAATAAGAATTATAAGAGTAGTAGGCTCCACTATGAATTAATAATTGAGAATGCATAATAATTAAGCTCCAAATCAGCATATCAGAATGATTTCTGAAGGATCATGTGACATTGAAGACTGTTGTAATGATGCTAAAAATTTAGCTTTGATCACAGGAATAAATTGCATTTTAAACTATGTTCAAATAGAAAAGCTATTTTACTTGGCAAAGAGAAAAAACAGGTTTTTAACATGTTTGCAAATTTATTAAAAATAAAAAACTTGCAATGATTTCATTGCATAAGTATTCATACCCTTATCTGGGACACTTGAAAATGAGCTCAGGAGCATTCATATAGCTTGTCAACTTTAAGTGGAGTTAACCTGTGGCAAATTCAATTGAATGGGTATGATTTGAAATAGCCACACACGTCTTAATAAAAGGTCTAAGAGCTGAAAATGCATTTCAGAGCAAAAGCCAAGCCCTGAGGTCTGCCTGTAGAGCTCAGAAACAGGATTGCATCAAGCCACACATCTGGGGAAGAGTTCAATAAAAAAAAAATTCTGCATTGAAGGTTCACAGAAGCATGTAGTCTCCATTATCCATAATGGAAGAAGTTCGGAAGAACCAGGACTCGAAGAAGAGCTGGCCTCACACTGAGCAATTGATGGAGTAGGGCCTTGGTTAGACTGGTGACCAAGAAGCTGATGGTCACTCTAGTTGAGCTCCATGATCATATATGCAGATGGAAGAAACCTACAGAAGGACAAACATCACTGTAACACTCCACCGATCTGAGCTTTATGGTGGCGTGGCAAGACTCAACCCTCTCCTCAGTGAAGACACATGAAAACACATTTGGAATTTGCAAAAAAGCACCTAAAGGACCCTCAGACTGTGAGAAACAAGTTTCTCTGGTCTGATGAACCTCAATTCCAAGCATCAAGTTTGGAGGAAACCAAGCACTGCTCATTACCTGCAGAGTACCATCCCAACAGTAAAGTGTGCTGGTAGCAGCCTTACGCTGTGGGGCTGTTTTTCAGTGGCAGGGACTGAGGAACTCTTTAGAGTAGAAGAAAAGCTCAATGCACCAAAATATACAGATAGCCTTAATAAAAACCTAGTCTAGAGCATTCAGAACCTCAGACTGGACAGAGGGTTCACCTTCCAAAAGGACAATGACCCTAAGCACACACAAAGAGTGGCTTATAGACAACTCTGTGAATGTCCTTGAGTGGCCCAGCCACAGCCTGGGCTTGAACCCAATCAAACATTTCTGGAGAAACCTGAAAATGTGCACCTGCCCCCATCCAAGCTGACAGAGCTTGAGAGGTGAAGAGGTGAAGAGAAGAATGGCAGACAATTTCCAAATGCAGATGTGCAAAACTTCATGTTGCATGTCGCATCATACCCAAAAAGACTTCAGGCTGTAAAGGTGCTTCAGCTAAGTACTGAGTTAAGGGTATGAATACTTATGCAATATACTTGTTTCAGGGTTTTTTAATTTGAAAATAAAATTCAAAATTGTGACAGTTCTGTTTTTTTTTTTTTTTTTTTTGCTTTGTCATTATGGTGTATAGAGTGTAGACTGATGTGGGGAAAATAATTTAAAGCAGTTTAACATAAGGCAGCAACATAACAAAATGTAAAAAAAAAAACAAACAAACAAAAAAAAAATTAAGGGGTATAAATACTTTTACAAGGCAGTGTATACATATATATACACACACACACAGCCTTAATCTGTGTGTGATGTATACCTTTGAGCCATGTTTATTAGGTCACTGTGTGTAAAAATAATTTGAATCTATATTTACTAAAGGACAAGATTTGTTGTCCTTTAACAGATTCTTGAGCAGTGTTTCTGAATCGCATGGCTAATTATAAGTGTTGACAATATTAGGCATTCTGGGAAATAACATGATGTGACAGGACACAGTTAGAGGGAGATGATTCACTTTGCACATGTGCATTGAAGATTTCTTTCTTTCTTTCTTTCTTTCTTTCTTTCTTTCTTTCTTTCTCTTAAACCTCTGAGACAGAGTTCAGAGTCTGCTTTTAAAATAATTCCTCTCTGAATTAAATTTTAATATCTTGCGCCATCTCTGTGAAATTTGCATTTTATTGGCACAGGGTTCACCACTGTTCTGCAATGATTAATGCAGTCTTAATCAAAACTACAGATTTAATTTAGTATTTGATCCCTTTGTCATATCCCTCCTGCATACTGAGAGAATGAAGATGCCATTCTAAGTGCTTCAGAAGGTCTTTATAAGGATGTTTGAGTTCATGATTTTATAATGTTATTGTAAAATTAGAACCACAACAGCGGTTTACTTGTTTTCACTTAGAATTAGGTGAAAAAAGTGCACCTCCATAATGTACTTAAAGTGCTCTATTTTTATGCACAAATTTTGTACTTAAGATCATCTAAGTGTACTCAGCTGTGCTATTTTGGGACACCATACATACAAACTAAAATGTGCTTTTAACGTACTACCTCTGTATTTAAAACATGTATTTACTTACCACTTGCAGTACACTTGCAGTGTACTAGTCTATGAAAGATGGGTTCAAGTGTACTACAAGTGGTATACATTTTTTTAAATACAGAGATAGTGTGTTAAAAGCGCATTTTAGTACATATTCATGGTGTCCCAAAATAGCGCATTTGAGTACACTTAGAGGAATGGGAAACTTATGGCGAATGCCCATAGCACCCTTTAGAGGTGCTCTATTCTCAGGGAACCATGGTTACATGTGTAACCTGAGACCTTTTGCTTTAACTTTTACATCACACAGTATAAGACAAAAAAGCAGTCCTTGATCTTTAACATATCTTCTGATGTTCATTAATGTTTATTTCATGTTATACTAGTCATGATGAAGAGATTCACGTGTGTTCCACGCTGCCACTTAAACTGAGACAGCTAACAATATGTCACCCCACATTAAAGAGTTAAAATGACATTTATTGTTTGAATTTTGCTATAAAATTGACACGGTTTAAAAGCCCAGACTCTGTTTCATATCAAAGTAACAAAGCACAAAGCGTGCCGCGATTATTGGATGGAAGGTGAGCTACAAAATAATGTTTAGTAAAAAAATAAAATAAACATAATAATTTAAAAAAATGTGTTATATATTAGTACCATAGTTATTGGCCAATATTCAAGTTTAGTATAGTTCAATTTATTTTTATTTATTTGTGCATTCTTATTTCTATTGTTTTTTTCTTCTGTTTTTCCATGTTTTTATATTTCTGTTTGGTTACCTTTGCTGACATCTAAACTTTAAATGAATTTTTAAAAACACTAAAATTGCATGTTATCAAGATATTAAAATAATTATCAAATTTTCGTACTGTACACTTTAATTTTGTGGTTAATTTTGTGCCTAAATTAACGTGATTGATGTATCTTAATGATGACTGCAATGTATAAATTTTAGTATTAAATTTATCTGAAAAATTATCATTTTTCATCCAGAACATGAAAAAATTTTTCAACTTTTTAGTATTGGCTAGAATTTTACTATTGTGCATCCCTAACAAAAAAAAAAAAACTACACCATACTTAATTAAACTAAAAGTACTTAGAATTCAAAACTTCTTTTCCAGTCCAAAAAGAACATTTATTATAAGTTAGAAATTAAATAAAAGAATATATGATACAACCTCTTGAAATGTCACTGAATGACCTGGCTGCAGATTTTCAAATGAAAAGACTGGTTTTAAATCTAAAAGCTGTCTGATTCTCTGTTGAAATAAATGGCTACAGTCTATCTTTAGATCAGATGAAAGGGCCAGGTTCATCATTACCTCTAGCAGGGAAGGGATACACTTTAATAGATGCTTCCCTTGAAGATTAGAGGGGTCAAAAATCTAATTTTTCTTATCTAAAATAGTGAGTGCCATGAAGCCAGGGCTTTCCCCCCGGAGCTCCCGTTAGCCTGTGCTCTGCAGATTTGAAGGTGAGCGATGGTGTTCATGATTTAGCACAGCAGTTTGATGACATCTCTGTCCCACCGGCGCTCCGTTGAGGGTCATTCGTCAGACGTGAGTGATGCTTATGAAGGGAACGAGTGTAGATTAGACATCCCTCTCTCCACTCAGTGCTTCCCTGGATCTCTTCAGTTTTGGAGTGGGCAAGCACTCCTTACATTTTCGTCAGAAAATGTCAGTTTGCTTCTTTACTTTAATCTCAGTCTTCTTTGCCATCTTCATTCATGGTTTTGCATTGATCTTTGAGATCTGTCAACCAATGAGTTCAAAGCAGAAGCAGTCAAAAAATGGATTGCAAATCAGTGTCCCAATACCTTCTGCTTTAACACACAGACAAACCTTTCTCAAAGCTTTCCTCATTTAGAACAAACAAAGTTGATAATTTCATCTCCAATTTTATTGATATCCTGAAGCAATTCTAGCTCTATAAGCCAGTGCAAAAATGAACAAACATGCACCCCAATTTTAAGATAAGGGTGCCAAAAATACCTCTGCACAATTTAACTAAATATATTACATCTGTTGTGATTGAAGTGAAATGTGAAAGTGAATGAAAAGTGACTGCGGCATTACATTAAGATCAGCTCATGTTGCATCAGATTTCATTTTATGTGTTTCTACAGTGTTTTAACAATACAACCAATCACATTTCGGTTGAGCTTATAAATGTAATGACCAATCAGAGGCATTTAGATTAGTTTGGTTTACTACAATTGCTCACTGATTCAGTTCTGAATGTGCACTCTTGCAAATTTTCTCATCTTACGCAACAAAGTGCAGATATAATTGAAGAGATTCATTTTGAAGTGTAGCCTCATTGAATGGAATTTTTTGCGAGAGTGCAGAACTCATGCTAGACAGTGGTAGGGATCACTTTCTGTATTTCATTTATTATCAGTTTAAATAACTATTTTCTTTTTCCTGCTACTAAAATAACCAATGTGAAGTCTTGATTTTCAAATAAAATAATTCAGAAACTGTTCTTATTTTGTTTAAAAGAATATGATGTGCTGCTTCTCTTTTTTTTTTTTAATTTTATTATACTATCCAACATTAATAATCATTGTAAAGAGCATTAATTGACAATGTTTTTGTCAAATTGCAGTCATACATTTTTTTTTAATTAATTAATTTTTATTTTTTTTGTAATTTAATTTTATTTTATTTTTTTACTATATTTTGTAGGCTATTTATATTATGCAATTGTTATAAATGCCATCTAAATGCCATGTTAGATGCAGCTTCGGTTGACTTTTGTAGTATAAAGATTTTTTTTTTCTTTTGGATGTCGATAAACTGGTATTCAGATTGATAGAATTCATTGGTAAAATGTAAGTATTTAACAAAATACAATACAGCAACATTTGTGACCCTGAACCACAAAACCAGTCTTAAGTAGAATGGGTATATTTGTAGCAATAGCCAAAAATACACTGCATTATCACTGTATTAAAATTTTTTTTTTTTTTTTTGCCAAAAATCATTAGGATATTAAATAAAGATCATGTTTCATTAAGATATTTTGTAAATTTCCTACTGTAAATATTTAAAAATGTAAATATTAGTAATATGCATTGTTAAGAACTTCATTTGGACAACTTTAAAGGCGATTTTCTCAATATTTAGATTTTTTTTGCACCCTCAGATTCCAGATTTTTAAATAGTCTTACCTTGGCCAAATATTTAAATCTATATCTATATTATAAAAACTCTTATAAAGCTTAACAACATCATCCAAATATTACGACTCAAAACAAAAGTTAACTTCTGACCCTAGCTGAGACAGAGTCCTGAAGAAGTTGGAAAAAGTGACATGTTTTCTTATCTATGGATCTCTTTCATAGCTGCAGTTCTGTGTTGCTCACTGTCTTTGAGACGTCCTCAGTCACTGCCTGTTGATGTTATACACTTACAGTGTGTGGTGGTTTTTCATTGTTGTGACAGAGTCAAGGTGCATGTTCCCTAGATAAACTAGAGGGAGGTCCATATGAATCATTTTGGGTGTATAAATTATACATCCAGCGGATTATAAAAAAATGAATTGAAACATCACCCTCAGAGGAATTGTGTTATAAAGCTCTCATAAAACATGGCTATGGTGGTGTGTAAATTTGCCGAGGCTTCCTTTAGGATGTCATGGAGTCCCTTCAGCCATATTTGTGTATAAGTGATTTATAGCTGGCAGCCGAGGACACTAGATTTTTTTGTAGCGTGACTTTAAAGAGGACGCCGCCCATCCCACCAGGGAGCCCACTGATTGGCAGGAGACTTAATTTGTACACGCCTCATTTGTGAATAATTAATCAAGTAAGTCTAAGTAAGTGGACTGTTTAAATATTAACCACAAAACACGCTATTTTGGTCTATTTTTAAATGCACTTCTGGAAAGCAGAATCAGTGTTTAAGGACAAAACAACACAGAAGATGTGTGTCTGCAATGAAACTGTGTTCTCCACCTCTGTCTTTCTCTTTCTTTCTCTTTCTGTAATATGGTCTTTGTGAAGAAATGGTGCCATTTGTGCCCTGAAAATTTCATCTTATTTCATCTTATTCTGAAAATTTCATTTTATTCTGTTTGGTATATTTTTCATCTCAGGCCCAAAGTATAAAGGCCATAACACTGAGTCAGAATCAATATTAAGACTATTGGTGAGCAATTTCACTGACAGTTCCTTAAACTGTTACAATCTGAATCACCATCCGAAAATTTGTGACTACAGCAAAAGTGGCTGCCACCTTAGTGTAACCCTAAAGCACTTTGTTGTTTCAACCCTTTCATATAAATTAATTTACATATTATCTGATTAGATACAGTTAAAATCAAAAGTTTACATACACCTTGTAGAATCTGCAATATGTTAATTATTTTACCAAAATAAGGGGGATCATACAAAATGTATGTTATTTCATTTTTTTTTTTTTTGTTTTGTTTAGTGATAGTTGTTCATGAGTCCCTTGTTTGTCCTGAACATTTAAACTCCCTGCTACTCTTTAGAAAAATCCTTCAGGTCCAACAAATTCTTTATTTTTTCAGTGTTTTTGTGGATTTGAACCCTTTCCAACAATGACTGTATGATTTTGAGATCCATCTTTTCACACTGAGGACAATTGAGGGACTCATATGCAACTATTACAGAAGGTTCAAACACTCACTGATGCTCCAGAAGGAAAAAACATACATTAGGAGCCGGGGGTGAAAACTTTTGAACACAGTGAAGACGTGCATTTTTGCCTAAATATCTTTTTTTTTTTTTTTTTTTTTTTTTTTTTTTTTTTTTCATGTAGTACTGTCCTTCAGAAGCTACAAAAGATACTTGCATGTTTCCCAGAAGACAATATAAGTTAAATTTACCCTGATCTTCAAATTCAAAAAGTTTTCACCCCTGGCTCTCAATGCACTGTATTTCTTTCTGGAGCATCAGTGAGTGAATTTTTATAATTCAACTATTATTTTCTCTTGTGGACTATATGTCAATTTCTTTTGTGTGAAATATCTTATTCAGGCCGTACTAAAGAAAAAAATAACATGCATTTTGTATAATCCCTCTTATTTTGGTAATATAATTAACATTTGGCAGTGTATGTAAGTGTATGTAAACTTTTCATCTCAACTGTAATTAGCATAGTATGAAATGTTTTTTTTTTTTTTTTTCTTCATTTGTGGCTTAATAAATCTCACAGTTATACAATTTTGTATAAAAATTATATACAATTTTAATTATTAGTAACTATAAATTTGTAATATACATATACCTAATTGGAATTATAGTATAAAATGATAATATACATTACAGATTGTTTTTATTTTTTATCTCCTGTTTTTACAGACAAGGCTTAAGTCTAGTCCTAGGCTAAAATGTAAGTCTGAGTTCTTAAAATATATCGGTGCCTTTGTTTCGTCTTAAGATGGACACCAGTAATGTTGTTTTTTTTTTCTAAGCACGTTTATAAAATTATTTAAATGTCCTAATTGAACTATGGCCTAACCCTGGCTTAGTCTAAGCTTTGTCTATAAAACTGGGCCTATATGTTATGTGTGTGTGTGTGTGTGTGTGTGTGGATTTATGGTTCATTTTTTAATAAAACAATTACATTTGCAGTTGCAGTTGTAACCCATTAAAATATAATGGTAATAAACAGGGAGATGCTAATTGCAAATATATATATATATATATATATATATATTTTTTTTTTTTTTTTACAATTAATTACAAATTATTATAAAAGTAGTATTACATTATTAAATGTATTATTATACAAATCATAAAATTTGATGTTCAAACTTCATCTCCTAATTAATGTATATGTAATTATTACTCATGCAAGTCATGGAGATACAAATTAGCATTGTTTCTTTGTTTCGGTAATATTTAAGAGCAGCGTAAGACAAACAAAAGGTAAAGTACCTTTTCCTGCATTTCAAAATCTATTTCAAAGCATCTGTGCTTGGGTTAGTTCAATACTGGTCAGCTGACCCCCAATCCCAGGGTCTTTGTTAGTTCTGCTGTCTCTCCTCACTGTCTCATTTCTCATGCAGATAGTCGTCTGTGTTGGTTTCTCCTGCGTTTCTTTCGCAATAGAAATAGAGATGGAAAAGCACGTCGGATCGTGGGGACAACCACAGCTGCGTGCCTCTCTTCTTATCCCTTTTCCGTCTGCCGTGTGTGTGTGTGGGTCTCAGAAAGCAATCTCACGGTAATGAAATCACGCGCGCACACATCCACCTGGCCAATCTTGGTGTAATGAAGGCTGCTCGCACACACACCTGGGCCAAGGAGGATGGAGATGGGCCCGGACACCACAATGTTGGCAGGCCGTAGAGGAGCTGATGCAAGGCACAACTTTCCCCGCAGGTGTCTGTTTAATTTAAACGAAGACAGAGACGCCTGTTCTGGCCAATCAGCTGACTGGCCGACTGGAGGGATTCTAGCAAACTCCAGTGTTTAATAAAGGTACAGCCATAAAATTTAACCGTAAGCCATCAGCTGTGCTGGAAATCATTCGATTTTTCCTCAATAATTAATGTTGATTTATTTATCATTACGGTTCTAATCCCAGTATAACTTAGAATCCTCAAGACATCTGTTTTAAACAAACATGAAAGGTAGTCTGTGATGTAAAGGCCAAACTTGCATCCTGTCGTCTGAGGCTGCAATGTTTGGAAGATTAACAACGGGCCTCAGAAGGAAAATGGCCCATCTCAGCAATTTGATGAATCTAAGTGTCCAGCAGTGCAGAATAGTCTGTAAAAGCCTTTATATGTGAGTGTGTGTGTAATTTCGGAAGTTTGTGATAAAATGAGTGGAGGAAGAATACGAACGGTGGCCCATATAAATCATTTTGACGGGTGGCTCTCACACACCTCGATAACATTATTACCTTTGGGATAATTACCCCGGGTAGATAACAGCTAGTATGGCCTCTGCATTATAGAAACTACTTCAGTGCATGGATACTTCAGATTGATGAAACAACCTTTTCTGAAAATTACAACAACCTGTTGATGCTGCTGTGATGACATTAGCAAAACCACAATCCGCTCATTTCCCCACTATCTTAATTTGTTTTATAACAAACTTTTCATGCAACTACTGGATTTACAATGTCATAACATGAGTTGAAAGATTGGATGTGACTTTGCACAGACAAAAAGTGATTTTATTGCATGCTTACACACAATATTTGGTACAATGTGCTATTGCTCTGGAATATATTGATAATTGTATCCAGCTTTTTCCTCCACGCGGAAGTAAGCCTATGGGTGAGACTTCTGATTCATTATCCGCTATAGGGAAATAACGAGAAGAATAACAATGTGCAGTAAACGGTAAAATTGTTTGCACTACAAACCAGTGTGCTCATAATTAAGATAATACATTAAAATAATATTTTAGGCACACCAGTTTGCAATACCTTTTGTTTGCTAAAAATAGCTGGAGGCGGATGAGGCTTGAAGACAAATCTATAAAATTTACAAATGGCCGCGCCCACTCTTACAGAAAAAAAAAAAAGATGGATATTTCCCAATAAACTTCCATTACAAGTAAATGTTTTTATTTTATTTATTTATTTATTTACTAAATGAAAATTCATTTATGTAGTATTTGACAGTAGATACTGTTAGAGGTTAAGGTGTACTTAGCCCAGAATGTACATTTAAACCTCACATGGTAGACTTTTATTTTAACAAAATGAATGTAAAAGTTTTTTTTCAATATTTTGTATTTTTGAGCATAGACCTGGAAAATGAAATTTGGTAACATGTTCGTGTCTTTCTCTCTTCAGTTGTAAAGAAATTATGTTTTTTGAGGAAAACATTTCAGGATTTCTCTCCATGTAATGGGCTTCTATGGTGCCCCCAAATTTGAACTTCCAAAATGCAGATTAAATGCAGCTTCAAAGGGCTCTAAATGAAGCTGCATTTAAACTGCATTTTGCAAGATCAAATTTGGGGGCATCATATCAGTCCATTTGTCACACCCCTGTGGACTGTTTTCTTTGGTTTTCCCCATGTATGCCCTTATTTGGTCTTTCCTGTTCCGTCTTCAATTATTACATCATTGTTTAATCGTTCACACCTGTCTCCGTCTGATTAGTCTGTGTATATACGTTTGGTTCTGTTCCCCATTGGTTTGTCGGTTATTATAAGTCACTGCCTGTATTTCAATGTCTTTGTATGTTGTTTGCGTGTGGATTCCCTTCTGTTCCTGTTTGTTCCTGCTCCGTTGTATGGATTATAAAAATAAACTGTGTTTCCTGATTTCCTCGTCCCTACTCCTCATTCCCGCAAACAATGCCGTGACTCCATTACATGGAGAGAAATCCTGAAATGTTTTCCTTAAAACACATAATTCCTTTACGACTGAAGAAAGAAAGACATGAACATCTTGGGTGACAAGGGGGTGAGTACACTATCTGTAAATTTTTGTTCTGGAAGTGATCTAACCCTTTAATTGTGTTTTTTTTTTTTTGGGACTATTTTTTTTCCATAGAGACTGAGCGCATTTAGGCCACGCCCACACCGGGGCGTAAGGACAATCCAACGCTCTCCATTGACTTTGCATTGTGGAAAGCTGCCTCCTTGTAATTTCTGACTTATAACAAAAAACAGGACAATGTCTAAAAGCTGCTATGTGACAACGTGTACAGTAAACAAGCTAAAAAAAACCCAGAACTACGTTTTTATAAGATGTTGGCTCAAAAAACTAGCGTTTAAGGACACATATAGTTGTGAATGTCAGGGTATTTCACATTGAGCCATTCAGTTGGATAATTTCTCCAGCAAAAGGAAGGTAAGGAAAAGGAGCACTGACACAGACCAATAAAATTTAGTTTCTCAATATTTCTCCTACTCTCAGGTAGGGTGCTGAAATAATCTTTTAGCAAGGTAAAAAATATTAATTGTTTCCTGTCGCAATTAAGTTTCCCTCCAGTGGGCGTAGTTCTCAGAGTAATATGACATGTTTCAGTCTACGTTTTTTAGATCGACAGCTTATAAAAACGTAGTTCGGGGTTTTTTAGCTTGTTTACTGTACATCTTGTCACACAGCAGCTTTTAGACCAGGGGTGCCCAACCCTGTTCCTGGATATCTACCTTCCTGCAGAGTTTAGCTCCAACCCTGATCAAACACACCTGTGTCTAATTATCAAGTGCTCCTTCAGATCCTAATTAGTTGGTTCAGGTGTCTTTGATCAGGGTTGGAGCTGAACTCTGCAGGAAGGTAGATCTCCAGGAGCAGGGTTGAGCACCCCTGTTTTAGACATTGTTCTGTTTTTTTTTTTTATAAGTCAGAAATGACAAGGAGAAAGCTTCCCACAATACAAAATCAATGGCGAGCGTTAGATTGTTCCCCCACCCCCCGGTGGGCATTGCTTTCAGATTATGACACATGTCGCTTTGACTCCACACCCTTTAACCTATTCAAATCATGCCCATGATTTTTGTGTGTGTTCACATATCAAGTGCCAAAACCTTTACCATATTTTTTTTCTTACAGTTAACTCAAATGTGAATTGTTTTTCAGTCAAAAATGACTGAAGAACATCAGGTGGTAAAGTTATTGGTCTTCAAAAAACACTAATAACTGTATCTGCATTTAATAAGAAGTGGCACATTTATATGCAAATTCTACCAGATATCTTCAGATCACCTGCGGTATTCTCTTTAATTTGACCAAGACCCTGTTTCAACCCAGTGTCCAGCCCATGAACACTTCACAGGTGTAAGACTGAACTAAAGGGATTACAGTTCATTTAAAAGTGCTGTAAGTTTAAGAGCCAGGCAAATCACTCCATTGACTGTCCGCATGTTCCATAGTGCGACAGAGATTAAGGTATTAAGGCCTACAATTTACTCCAGCCTTTACTCAGTAGAAGTGAGAAAGACTGTAATCAAGGGTGTACATGAGGGAACAGCTGATTAAGGAGTTTGTGTTATTCATGAATTGTGGGAAAATGTAAAAAGAGGAATCAACAGCACATGCTCTCCTGGCCTAGGCTGTGTGAGAAGTATATTAATTCATCCTTCATATTAAAATTACACAGTTACACAGGGCTTTGAGACAGGCAACTGCTGGATTTTTATTTCATGTTTGTTGCGGGTTTCGCATTTTTGGTGTTTGAGTATTACAGGGTCTGGAGCCGTGCTTGTCAGCCGTTTGTTCGCTGACAGAAGCTGTGGAGATGTTTTCATCAATCACAAACTTCACCCAGCACCTTGACTCAATCCAGTAAATGACAGGGCCGCTCTGGTTGTTGTCTTCAGGTTGTTTTGTTCTCTCTTTCACCAGGATGGAAGCAAACTGAACTGCTGTCTGGGTTTGTGGCGGCCATCATGCTGTGTGACACTGTGTCTTTTTGTTTCCTTTGCGCAGAGCATATTGTAGACCTTCTGTTTCTATGCTTCGGGTAGAGGCGAATTGTCACGGTTTAGTCAGATGCTGTCATATTGTCATCTCTCGGGTGAGGAAAGAGCCATTTTGGGCTTTTCTATTTACATAAGTTTGAAAATAGCTGATCTCTGTGTTGTCAGAAGAAATGCTGTACGCAGCCCTTCGAGGACTTGGCAAGTGTTTCATAAAAATGTATTCTGTTACTTACGGAGCTTTTACACGTATAGCAGTTTGAAGTCATTCATTCTCAATGAGTTGGCCATTTTTGACAACTTAAGCGAGAGTGATGCTGATACAGAGGCCTCAAATCTGAACGCATTTCAGATTCATTATTGTAAATTTATTGTAAATTTAAGTGCATTTCTGTGTAAATTGTTCACAACTCCAGTTTACCATTTTTTCTGTTTATGTAATGTCCACGCTGCATCACTGCAAACCGCACAAATGCTTTACCATCCAAAACGTTAAATTTTAACAGCAACAAAACTGATTTCTTCTCAGATTAGAGTCAAACTTATTTTTTCTGGATACATAGATAGATAGATAGATAGATAGATAGATAGATAGATTGTTGACAGATAAAGGGGTGGACAGATAAATACATGTATAGATAGGTGCAGATAAAAATGTATGGATGTTGGATATAAGGATGGATAGATGGATATAAAAATGGATGGATAAAAGGATAGACAGAGAGATGATAGATGGATATAAGGATGGATGGATATAGGGATAAATAGATGATATAAAGATGGATGGATGATATAAGGATGAATGATTGATATTAGGATATATAGGTTGATATAAGGATGGATAAATGAATATAAAGATGGATGGATGATATAAGGATATATAAATAGATATACGGATGGATAGATAGATATGGATGTATACATGAATATAAAGATGGATGGATGATATAAGGATAGATAAATGATATAAAGAAGGACAGATGATATAAGGATGGATAAATGAATATAAAGATGATAGATGTTATAAGGATATAGAGCTGGATATATAGATGGATATAAGGATGGATAGATGGATGTAAGGATGGATAAATTAATATAAAGATGATAGATGATATAAGGATGGATAGATGGATATAAGGATGGATAAATAAATATTAAGATGATAGATGATATAAGGATGATAGATGATATAGGGATGGATAAATTAATATAAAGATGGATAGATGGATATAAGGATGGATGGATCAGTAAATATAAAGATGGCAGATGATATCAGGATTTAGAGATGGATATATAGATAGATATAAGGATGGATAAATTAATATAAAGATGGATGGGTGATATAAGGATAGATCGGTGATATAAAGATGGACGGATGGATATAAGGATGAATAGATGGATATAAGGATGGATGATACAAGGATGGAGGATTTGATATTAAGATGTATTGATAAATTAAGGATGGATAAATGGCTATAAAGATATAGATAGATATAAGGATATATAGGTGAATATAAGGATGGATACATGAATATAAAGATGGATGGATGATATAAGGATGTATAGATATAAAAATGGATGGATAGATGAATGGATATAAAGACAGATGAATATATGAATGGATGAATGACTATAAAGATGGACGTACTGATGGATACATACAGTAAATCTCTCTTCCTGTTATTCAAATTTTCATTCATTTTATTTGGGGCATGACTAATTCACATTTACACTCATGAATTAATGCTGCTTTCATGTGCTATCAGAAATATCCTATTTCCCACTTATGTAGTCGTGATTACGAGCTTATTGCATTCAAGTGGTTTGTTGTCGGAAAGAATAAAATATAGCATCCCATCGGTTGACAAGCATATGAACATTCACCACACTAGATAGCCAGCTTGCTGACGATTCTGAAATTTCGGTCAAATACATGCTTATTTCACTGTTTATAAAACATCCAATATGCTTTAAATTATTGTACATATATAGCCTATAAATACATTACTTTGGCGAAAAGAAAATATGATGGAGTTTTTCTGGGGAAAAAAAAAAAGAAGAATAGCACTGACAGCAGCAATCGTTGTTCTACCATGTTTAAAGTTTATGGCCTACCCAACTCAGAAACTCAGGTATCAAAATTTTCCCAGTTTCAATGCAGCTTCAAAGGGCTCTACAAAATCCCAGCTGAGAAATAAAAGTTGAATCTAGGGAAACGTTCAGTCATTTTCAAAAAAAAAAAACAAAAAAAAAAAATCTTGCACCAGTACTGTGTGCAACTTCACTCATTATAAAATCATGTGGAAAGGTCATGTGTGGTGAGTTCTTCATCTTTGTACTTTAGTTCAAAAAGGCAGGGTAGGGTAAAAAACTACCTTTTTTTGTAAAGGGCGTTTGACTTTCTTTGCACGTTCGCTTGTAAACACTGGTCAGTACTTCCGCATACGTCACGCATTAACTTTCCTATGTGACCACGTAATGTGTGAAGTTGAGCTAGTGCAAGACAAGCATTTGTGGTTAAAAATTATATAATCAGGAAATTTTTATTGCGGAAGTGAACTAATCCTTTAAATTGTCATAGTCGGTGTTGCCTGTGAAATTTGTTTTGCATACAATTTATGAACTGTTGATGAAATATAGTGATAAAGCTTCCCAGAAACCACTACTTATTGGTGACCCAGTCTTTTTTTACATCAATAAATAAGCTTTCAATTGATGTATGGTTTGTTAGGATAGGACAATATTTGGCCGAGATACAACTATTTGAAAATCTGAGGGTGCAAAAAAATCTAAATATTGAGAAAATCACCTTTAAAGTTGTCCAAAGCAATGCATATTACTAATCAAACATTAAGTTTTGATATATTTACAGTAGTAAATTTACAAAATGTCTTCATGGAACATGATCTTTACTTAATATCCTAATGATTTTTTTTTTGGCATAAAAGAAAAATGTATAATTTTGACCCATACAATGTATTTTCAGCTATTGCTACAAATATACCCGTGCTACTTAAGACTTTTTTTGTGGTCCAGGGTCACATTTAGCCAGTTTAAAAGAATATGAGCTGCCTTGACAAAACTACTGTCAAAATTATCTAGGAGTTTCCCAGTAGTAAATACGACTTGAGAGGCCGTTCACATCCCATTTCCGATTAGGAAACTTGTCTTTAAGGTAATTCCAAAAGCATGTGAAAGCAGCATTAAAGTGAGACAAATCTGGTTTCCTAATTCACATCATATTTTAACCAAATGTCACAGGCTTTTCTTTGCATGCTCTAGGGGAAAAAGACAGCTGTTTCCTCCTATCACACAGCTTTAAACCATAACCATTCACTCTTTAATGACCCTCGGTTTGCATTCGTTTGCTGTTCCATCTACATCAGTCTACTTTTGTTCTCTTCTCAAGCCATACAAGCCATGACCTCAGATAGGGTCAGTACTAATCCTGTGAAGTGTCACCTATCTTAGTGATGTGAATTATAAAGGCAGCTCTCCTTCTCTGACCCGCTGTCATTCGAGAGGAGAGATCGATGAGCTACGGGCCACTGTAATTGGGTAATACGCCTCTTTTGGGAGGGTGTCCATGAATCAATGCGAGTGTATTACAGGAGCTGTAAAACAGCTCTGGGATGGACTGTAAATACTGGAGAAGTGTGAAGCACCCCGTAGGCCGCACTGAGGTATTGCTTAACTAAAGTTCCCATGTACTTCCCCGCTGAAAGAGTCTACGGAACTGTTGTATAGGGCTTTCGTTCTCGGGTTAGTATACGACTAACAATAGAAAAGACAGAGACAAATAATTCCTCTCTGGGCGAACTGTATTCCTCAACAAAGATATTTTAAGAGCGAGTCGCTTGAGTAAAAACTTGTGTGACACCGTAGAGAGCCCTCTGAGTGCATCAGCCAATTGTCTGGCCCATCTCACACCTGCACTGTCAGTGCGGCTCTCCATCTGTCAGCAGTTGTGAGCCCAGCACAGGGAATTCCCTTCTCACTTCAGGCTGCTGCTTTGGGACCGTGGGGCCGCCCATGGCACGTCAAGTGTTTCATCTTCAGTCAGTGAATAGAGAGCAGTAGGGGAAAAGGAGTGGTGAGATATGTGTATCACACGTAGAACGCTTTAGACTATTGTGTTGAATCTGAGCTGCTAGAACCTCATCAACATCCTCACAGGTGCAATACTGTGATCCCTAATTAGCCTTGCTGTAAACGGACAACACTTCCAGCTCTTCATCCCTAGAGTAATTGTAATCTCGTATGGGTGGCTCACATTCTGGTCTCTGATTTTCTAATGCATATTGTGCACAAGCACTGGCTAAAATGGTCAGGTCCAATCTGATTGGCTGGATTTATTCAGCTTCTGGTTGTTGCTGGCATGAAGCAAATTCTGGAAGCAAAGTGATGTTTAAAAGGTACTGGGTTGAAACCACTGTTAATTTTATCAGTTAAATTACTGGCCAAATGTTTGTCAACAACATTTCTTTTTAGTTTTGGTTAACTGGTTTCACATGTTAATTGTTGATGAATATTTAAATTAACATTTAAATTGTTTGTTTGAGTATTTGGTGTAATTTTGCTAAATTAATGAATCTAACACATGACTAACTACATTTAATGGTATTTTTGTGTGTTATTATATTGTCAAAAGACAAAAATTATTATTTAAAAAATGAACACTGGCTAATACAAAGGTTTTTGAGAAAAAAACAAAACAAAACAAAACTAATCACTGGATTTGCCATGTTAATGGCATCAAACCTCGAAAGACACTCAGACACACTTAATTTAAAGCAGTGTTATTAAAGGAGAAGTCCACTTCCAGAACAAAGATTTACAGATAATGTACTCACCCCCTTGTCATCCAAGATGTCCATGTCTTTTTTTGTTTCAGTTGTAAAGAAATTGTTTCTTGAGGAAAACATTTCTGTATTTTTCTCCATATAGTGCAATTCTATGGTGCTTATGATTTTTTAAATTGAGGGAGAAAATGCGATTGGAGTTTTTTCGATATACCCTAACTGTCTTGAGCCAGAATACACAGAGTTAAGGCAAAGCTAGACAAGACGAGCATTTGAGATTAAAAGTTATTTAAATTGTATTTTTTTTAATTAAAATGACAGATCGTTTCGCTAGATAAGACCCCCCTCGGCTGGGATTGTTTACAACTGCATTTGGGATCGTTTGAAGCCGCATTTAAACTGCGTTTTGGAAGTTCAAACTCGGAGCACCATAAAAGTCCATTATATGGAGAAAAATTCTGAAATGTTTTCCTCAAAAAACATAATTTCTTTAGGACTGAAAAAAGAAAGACATGAACATCTTGGATGACAAGGGGGTCAATTATCTGTAAATTATCTGTAAATTTTTGTTCTGGAAGTGGACTTCTCCTTTAAAGTATTGTTCCATTTACGGTATTGTTTTTATTAATATTTTGCATTTTTTATTTTTATATTTTCCATTTTCAAATTTGTTTGTTTGTTTTAATAAATATTGTATGCCTATAAAGTTTATTTTTTATTTTTATTCCCACCCCAGTTTTATATATATATATTTTTTTTTATTTCAGTTTTTTTTTTGTTTGTTTGTTTCTAGTAATGAAAATTCACATTAATTAATTAAGATCCATAGTTTACTGTAATAACTTAAAGGGATAGTTTACCCAAAAATGAACATTTTGTTAACTCACCCTTATGTTGTTCCAAACCTGAATTATTTTCTTCAGTGGAACACAAAAGAAGATATGAGGGTGGTTAAACAATCAAAGAATTTTCTTTTTGGGTGAGAATTGTTGCCACATATTTGAATTTCTTGAAGTTTTTTTCCATAGCAGTCAATTGATTTTGTATAATTTCCATTTCTTTTAAATTTTTTTTATTAGTCAAAAGTCTATTTATGTGAGATTTTTCTCTATATAGTGGACTTCAATGGGGATCAGCAGGCTGAAGGTCCAAACTGCAGTTTCAATGCAGCTTCAAAGGGCTCTACACAATGCCAGCTGAGGAATAAGGGTCTTATATAGTGAAATGATCGGCCATTTTCTAAAAAAAAAAAAAAAAAAAAATTATATACTTTTTAACCACAAATGCGCATCTTGCACTAGCTCTGCGATGTGCGACTTCAGGCATTACGTAATCACATTGGAATGGTCACACATGGTTAGTTCTTTGTCTGTGTACTCCGGCTCAGAAGTGTAGGGTAGAGTGAAAAACTCCATCTCATTTTCTCCTCCAACTTCAAAATTGTCTGACATCGTTGTTTTACCTATTTTTGTAAATGGCGTTTGACTTTCTTTGCACGGTCGCTTTGTAAACACTGGGTTACTTCTGCCTACGTCATGCGTGACCTTTCCAACATGATTACGTAATGCATGAGGTCAAGCTAGTGCAAGACGAGCATTTGTGGTTAAAAAAATATATAATTTTTTCTTTTTTTAGAAAATGACCAATCGCTTAGTTAGATAAGACCCTTATTCCTCAGTTGGGATCGTGTAGAACCCTTTGAAGCTGCATTGAAACTGCAATATGGACCTTCAACCCATTGATCCCCAGTGAAGTCCCCAAAAAACTTCCACATTTCTTTGCGACTGAAGAAAGAAAGACATTTTGGATGACATGGGGGGAGTAATTTATCAGGAAATTTTTAGTCTGGAAGTGAACTAATCCTTTAAATTGTCATATTCAGTGTTGCCTGTAAAATTTATTTTGAATACAAAATTTATGAACTGTTGATGAAGTATAGTGATAAAGCTTCCCAGAAAACACTGCTCATTTAGCAGAGCACTGCTCACTTAAAGAATATGAGCTGCTTCGACAAAACTACTGTCATCAATCTCTTATATACGAATTTATGTATGAATTACAATATGCGCCAAAAGTGCTTTTTTTGCTCTTCATGTAGTTTCACTAATGCTAACAAATTCCTGTCTTTGTCAGAAAAGAGAATATGAAATTGGGAATGCATCTCACATCATGATCACAACTTCTTGAACTCTTAAGTAAGAACTTCCCAGGAGCACTTGAAGGCGGCGTGACCACCTGTTTTTCCAGATGCCAGAATCTGAAGGAGATTTAAAAGAGGGGAAAGGAAAACTAACAAGAAAGATGCATAACATCTGTCTTAATTTTCTTCTCTGCTCTGCATCTCCAGAGAAATCCAAAAGTCGGCCCATAGAGAAAGTCACATCTTCATTTGCAGTTCTGGTATAAACTCTCGAATGTGTGCAGATTTTGATCAGACTCTTCAGGAATAGTCAATCCCAAGTGTCAGGAAGTTTTAAGTCAACCATGCCACATATCGATTTGAGTAGTAGATGCTTCCCTGCTTCTGGAGGGTTCCATTATCAGCACAGCGTGTAGTTAAATGCTTTAGTTGGGTGGTAATGAAGTCAGCCTGGGAAACTCACTTCAGATCAGGCCTCGTTACAACTGATGTTGAGCTGCTGGGCTGAAGAGAGAAGTCTGTTTGCTTAGGGACTTTAAACAGACATTGTAGAACATCATTGCCTGCTTCAGGGGAAATACTCAGCAGATTACTCACATTTAATAGCGCTATTGAGGGAACCAAGGGCCTATTTTTTTTTTTTACTCTTTCTTATTATTCCTTTTATCTTATTGAATGGCACCAAAGTGGAAAATGGCATTAGAGGGCTGATGGGATATCTATATTCAGCGGCGATTTTTGTTTGATGAACGCAGAGGAACTAGAGGTCAGCTATAAAGAATGTGAGTTCCTTCAAGGCTAATCGAGGGGAAATGATGGGTGGAGTTTTGTGAAAGTGGTCATTTGATGCTATTGTTGAGGACTGCCGTTTTGACTGCTGCTTGTAGCGTCACAGCTGAAGGTCACCTCATCTTCTCCAAAAAAAGCTCAGTGACATGATCGTTTCAGTCCCCTCAGTCAACAAGTTAATAAAGGCTGATGTCATTTACTGTAAAGATCTCGCTGCCATAGCAACATCTCAAATTTACAAACTTAGATTGGTTGAATGGATGTTGGCGCAGAGGTTACAGTTAAACACATATGCTTTCTATCATTCAAGTCTGTGGATTCAGAGAACCATGCAGCTTCTGACCTACATCTGACTATCTGCCTCCTCAAGTGGCATCAATAACAAGAAATGACTGTATAGGAATGATCCAGCAATATTTTTGATCTGTCTTCTCCTCTCTGGAGTAATTGATTGTACTTGGTCAGTTGTGTCATAAACGGTATGATTGTCTATCCTACACAGCAGCACTAGTTTTAGGACTATTGTCTATTATCCCAGTCTCCTCATTCTTATATAATTATCGATGGGAATTGTAAGGGAAATATTGATTCTCATTATGATTCCCCTTAATGGTTTTGCTTCCTCGATAAATCATTTAATAAAAAGAAAATTAATAATAATAATAACAACAACAATAATAATAAAACTGGTTCTTGATTCCCACCCTACCAAATAATTTGAGAATTTTAATGCTAATAAAGCCAGATGTTGTTAAACCAATAATGGAATTTTTAGTGGCTTTTGGTTCTGGAAGTATTTTTCTCATGCATGTTTTCCCTATAGGGATTTAAAAAAAAAGTCTTTGTTTCAGAGTTATAAGCTATGAACCAAACCAACCAGCTACAAGGTGAGTCACAACATTACAAACATTGACCTGAAGCAAAAAAGTATTTGAGAACTGGACAAAATGTCGAAAGTGCAAGACTATTAACTATTAACTATTAACTTAAAGGGATAGTTCACCCAAAGAATTAAAATTTGATTTACTTATGCTCAAGGCATCATAGATGTGCAGAGTATGATTTATTCTTTCAGATGAATACAGTCAGAGTTATATTAAAAAAATGTCATGGCTGTTTTTAAAGGGGTCATTGGATGCCCATTTTACACTGGTTGATATGATTCTTTAGGGTCTTAATGAGAAGTCTATAATATACTTTGGTTAAAAATGCTCAGTGGTAGTGTAAAACAACACCCTTTTTACCTTGTCAAAATGAGCTCTGCAAAAATCAACCCATTCTGACGGATTGTTCCTTTAAATGCAAATGAGCTCTGCTAGCCCCGCCCCTCTCTTCTCTCTGTGGAGTGACAAGCTTGTTTACTTTAGCCGCATTTAGCTGTGTTTAGCTGCTAAACTTGCTAACTAGCACATTATTAGGAAAGGCGATTGCAAATTTCATTAAAAAAAACACCCTTATACTCGCTTCTGCTGTAAGCGAAGCTGGGTCACGAATGATTCGCGTGAACATAGACGGATATATGTAGATCGGGGGGCGCATTCCATTCACAAACAAACGTAATCTACTGCATCTTCAGCGGCTCAGATGTTGGGAGTAAATGACGACCACTATGTTCAGTATTACATCCAGCAACACAACACCTCCATCGCTCAATCGGAGATATTCTGGTCTAACTTACATCCCTGTTCCGGCATCAAAACAATGGAGGTCAAACTGTTACAGCTGATTTAAGGCGGGTCTGAGGTCTGAGGCCTCACATCGACAGGCATCTGAGAATGGCTCGATTTGAAAAAGGGAATATTATTTTTACAGATTAATTAAACAACACTGCATGGATTTTTATCATTATAAGGTAGATTTGTACATACACTGCCAACACACATTAATGTTCAAACAACATGTAAAAGTGAACTTTGTATCTGATGACCCCTTTAAACAAGAAAGTGCATCCATCCATCATAAAAAGTGCTCCACACAGCTCTGGGGGGTTAATAAAGGCCTTCAAAAGTAAATCAGTGTGTTTGTGTAAGAAAAATATCCATATTCAATACTTTATATACCGTAATCTCTAGCTTCTACTAACTGTATGTTGTACTAATCGTATGTGTGTGTTCACAAGAGAGTGGTGTTCCAGCGGATAATGTAGGCTGGCCCACCTCCAGAACTCCACAGGTCTATCCAAATGAATTGTAGCATGTTCAAGTCAGCTTTTTTGTTCTTTTTGGTTGAGAGTGGCATTTAGCAAGATGTCCCAACATGAAAGCCATGATTGTCTTGCGAATCTTATTAGGGCTGCACTAGGGCTGCACGATTACAACAAAAATCATAATTGCCGATTATGCTCTTGAAATTGTAATTACGATTATCGCATTTTACACTGAATGATGTTTTGAAAAGCTTGATACCATTGTTTGAAGTAACTGCATGTCACAATTTTATGTATAGTTTCTTCTTTAAATATAAAAAAGTACAAATTAAAAAATTAAAACAATGATGAAAAAACCCTTAAGATAACCTGTAGGAAAAATACACACACTCACACACACCCACACATCTTAAAGGAAAAAGTCCACTTCCAGAACAACAATTTACAGATAATGTACTCACCCCCTTGTCATCCAAGATGTTTGTGTCTTTCTTTCTTCAGTCGTAAAGAAATTATGTTTTTTGAGGAAAACATTTCTGCATTTTTCTCCATATAATGGACTGATATGGAGCCCCGATTTTGAACTTCCAAAATGCAGCTTAAATGCGGCTTCAAACAATCCCAAATGTGGTTGTAAACGATCCCAGCCGAGAAAGAATCTAGCAAAACGATCAGTTATTTTAATAATGCTTGTCTTGTCTTACTCTGCTTTTTATAGTACTGAGTTTAATTTATTTTGAAGATAAAATATGTTCTCTAATGTCAGTACTGTTTGTTCATGGGCAGGTTTGGAGTCAGTCACATTATCTTTCAGCTATGAGTGAAACGCGATGCCTCGGTCTGAAGTTCGCAGTTACCCTGCCGAACAGCAGCCAATTTACCGGCTCAGAATTAGTGCTATTTCGGAAAAAAGTGTTTACAGAGGTTGAATACACTAAAATTAAATTGCTACTTTTAAATGTCGCATTTTTTTATGTCTAAATTGCTTGTTAACCCTTTAACTGTCACTCCCTATCTTGAACATAGACATGAAAATGCACTTTCCAAAGTTACATTTTTATAATTCATGAATGAAAACATTTTGTAATATGATTTTGATGTACAGTTTCCATGGTAATGCAATGTCTGATTTTAAAATGGTTTTCAGTCTTAAGATTTCTGTTGCGTAATAGGGAAAAAGGCAATGAAGAAAGTCTTTTTATGGCAAAGATCAGAACTCATGTTATGATGTAGATTTTTGAGGTGCACTCTTGTCATAAATTAATCTATTACTTTTGCTACGTAATTTGTAACAAAAGAGTCGTAGACCTTCCCAATGATTTATAGTTTGTCATGATTAGATTAGAATTTATTTGTAATATTAGGCGTCCCACAGAGCGGACGGTGACAGTTAAAGGGCAAGTTAAAATGTATGTAATATTGTAAACTATGCTGTATTCACCCAAATAAATTAATTTTGTCTTTTATTTTGTCTGTGTTCTTGGTTAATAATAAATTTTCATCTTGTGATTATTGCTGTTGCGTTCTGTGTGTTTTTAAAAGTTCCAGTCCATTTTTAACCAGCAATATAATAATTTTTAAACAATAGCTGACTTAAATAAATGTTTAGTAAAAACATTTAACCCAAAATAACCCAGCATGTGTTCTGTCCAGTATTTACCCAGCACCGGGTTGCCAAATAACCCAAGCTGGGTTGTTTGTAACCCAGCATTTTATAACCCAGTGTATATATATATATATATATTATATATATATATATATATATATATATATATATATGTATTTAACATGACATGTCACTGTATGGTGCTACAACACATTGAAATTCATAATTATGTAAAAAAAAATTATGCTTTTATATGGTCCATAAATTAGGTTTAGGGATGGGCCTAGAAGTGGACCTTCATGCTGATGACGCAGACATTACTCTCCTGACCTTCATGTGTTTTATGCTGTGGATTAGTTTCTCTTTTTGTTTTTTTGGCCCAAACTGGACACTGTGTGTAAGGCAGATTCTTTTTTAGCTTGTTTGATATTAAAAAGTCTGTTTCATAAATTGAGCAATTTGCACTGTAGAAAGAAGATTGCCTGAGTTCTGATTTCCTCGTCCTGTCTGCAATCCATCTTCCTTTTGTCCTAAGCACCATCCACACAATTCAACACATTCACATCTGTCAGGCTAAATCTTCTTTTCTCTTTCAGGTCTGATGTGCTCTCATTTGGCAGAATTGCCTGAAATGGGCTTTTGTGTTGACTGTTTTGATGCGTGACAGTCCTGATATTTTCGCCGGCGTCTTGTTTTGAGGCTGACCCTGGTTAAAACGCTCCACCTGATGCCGCTCTCTCTCAGTGGCATTTTGGGTGATTGGGTCTCTGATATTAATCTAGGTAGAGTTCCATTTGTCATTGTTCCTTCTCCTGGACTCTTGGATTGGATCCCATTCAGGGGTTAGGCTGATTTTGATTGGTTCCTGCTCTCAGGGCATTGAGTTGGATCTGTTTTGAAATTCTCTAGTCTTTAGGAAAGCTTCGGCATAAATGGCTGGATTTCACAGCTCTCTCTGATTGCTTCGATTCATTGGGCCTGGTTTTCAAGGTTTCAAGGGTCCACAAAAATACCCAGTAGCTTGGCCTCACATTTTCCTCTCTTTTCTGCTGTTTTGCCTCTTCTCTGCTATTTTTGCTTTTATGATGAACTATAGATCTGCCTTGACTCAGTAGAAAGATTTTGCATTCATGCAATTTTTTATTTTTCAGTTTTTTAACCATGCAAAGGAATCCTGTATAAACACTTCGATCAGATTTTAAAAAAGAAATGAATACTTTTATTTAGCAATGATGCATTAAATTGATCAAAAGTTTTAAATTGAACAAATTATTTCTGTTATTAATTAAGCAATATTTAATGTAGTCTGGCTTAGATTTTCTTCTATCTTCAAAAGTTTTCTTCATGGCTGTTGAAGATAATGGCATGTCATGCAACCTTTCCATGGTGGCGTTTGGTTAATGGTCTCTACCAAGTGACAGATGCATTTGTGCCAAGACACTGTCGAGTCCTTGTATGGCTGTAACTCAAAGCTCTATAAACAGACTTGTGCTGGGTCAAGCTGTTCTTCCGTGAATGCTACCAAGGGACCTCTTCCCTTCTACTGTTGTTCAGGGCTGCAGGCTGTATTTACCTCCTGCTCGCTCATAGTTGCACCAGGACTTCTGGAGCCATCTGAGTTACTGTTGGAATAAACTTGAAGTGCTTTTGCACAAGATGAAATGTTTTCTGAAATAGTTTTTCTACATTTTCTACATTATGGTTGTCCTATTATGTCCTTAAATGTGCATTTGCAAACAAGTGCAAAACACACTGGTCTATGGAAACCAAACAGAATAATGAGTAAAATAATTTAGCAAAATATCACTGTAGTACAGCAGTCGATAAATAAAGGAACAGTTTATTATGACCCAGTTCAATGACATGGGTTAAGAAGTGTTCATTTATTTACTAAGACTGGAAAAGAACAGAAATGTTGTAAATAGCATATAGATAACCTCTGAGCTAACATACCGCAATATAACTTGGTTGACTGCAGTTTGCCATTTTTAATATTTTGCACATAAATAATAATAATAAAAAAATTCCTTCAATATATCAAACAGTTTTTTTTTTTGTTTTTTTTTTTTAACATACTACTTAGCTGTGGTTATTAAACTCAGACTTTTAATATTCTGATATTTATATCTGATATTCGTTACAAAAAGCTTGACATTATAATGTAGAAATATCCAGGTTTTCTAAGACTGTAGGAATCCTTTGGCGGTGAATTAAAATAAGAAATATATTTTAGTTGTTTTAGCTTTTAATGCTTGTTTCGTCTTATTTTAAATCAGTTTAAGTCATCTTGAGGACTCTAGTGGGCCTGGGTCCCCTAGTTGAGAACTGCTTCCAATAGTAAAAAAGTAATAGATTTAAAATGCATTTATTTTATACTAAGTATAGTTCAAGTCTATTAACATATTCACTGATATATCGATCGAGACTTACTGACATAAAAATTGTAACTAAACTTTATTTGGAGTACTACTTGTGCACAATGCACATTTTTTAATATTAGGCCTAAAATATGTTTTAATCTCACTTTTGATGAGGATTGTTTGATCTTTAAATAATATTGGTCTTTAAATGCAAAATATTTAAAGTGTACCTAAAGCATACTTGCAATAGTTCCACTTTAGCACAATCAGATATACTTAAGTATATCTTTAGTTGGACTTCAGCACTACTTCTGAACTATTAATGTGCATTAAGTGCAAAATTAGTTGTTCCAACTGAGCAGACTTTTGTCACCGTCCACTCTGTGGGACGCCTAAGTTTACTTCATATTACAAATAAATCCTAATCTAATCATGACAAACTATTCATCGTTGGAAAGGTCTAAGACTCCTAAATAGATATTTTTGTGTTACAAATTATGTAGGAAAAGTAATAGATTAATATATGTCAAGAGTGCAACTTAAATCTGCATGATAACATGAGTTCTGACCTTTGTCACAAAAGACTTTCTCCGTTTCCTTTTTCCCTTTCACACTTTAGAAATCATAAGAAATTATATATCAGTTCAAAACTTAAAATCTCAAAATTCATCCTTTGAAAGGCATTTTAAAATCAGACATTGCATTACCACGGAAAATGTACATCAAAATCATATTACAAAATGTTTTCATTCATGAAGTCTGGATAGTGCTTTTTTATGTCTGTGTTCAAAAATGGGAGTGACAGTTAAAGGGTTAAATATATCAGTTTAGTATACTAAAAGTACAATTGCAGGGTATTTTTATTAGGTACATAATATGTAAATGTATTTGTAGTAAAGTTAGCATGAAATAAATGTATTTTAGATACATTTTAGTATATTTATTTTTCACTAGGGTCTTTTATAAAGCACTTTTTTATAGTTTTTTTTCTTCATTATGCAACAAGATTAATGTTTACACTACAGATGTGATGTGGAGAGGTGTGTGACTACCCTTGATCAGATCACATTTTGGACACCATTTACATTAGAGCTTGATTTGTCGATTTAAATCAGATCTCATTTTAAAAACTTAAACAACTGATCTTTTAGTTTATGCTATTTTCAGGTGATGCATGAAAAAAAACTTGCAAATTGCAATGAGCTTTGTGCTTTGACATGAAAACATGAAACAAAGTCAAACAAAGCTTTTTGCGATTTTACAGCATCAAATCACATCACAAATCATTGAATCAAATCACAAATCATTGAATCAAATCACATAAATCATGAAATTCGTGTCATTATCCAACCCTAGTTTAAACTGTATTTAGTGCTGTCCACCTACGGCTGGATCACCTGAGACAGATGTTAATTTCAGGTGTAAACTGGCCCTAAGTTTGTATCTTCACACATTTTGTTAAGGCACACCAGTCTTCCCATCCCAAGCTGCGTGAAGACAAACACGCATCCCGCATCTGCCCAGCGACAGCTATTACTGTGCCAGTCTTCATCAGTATCTTGGCTGCAGCTTAGGCTGAGACCTTCACCTGACAGTCAGAGAGAGAGCGGCCCCGGAGCTAGTGTTTAACACTCCAGTAAAAGACCCATGTCTGCCCGCCCTGGTCCCGGACAAACTCAATTTAATCCCCTGTCTCCGTATTGATGAATGGTGGGGAAAGTTCAGAGAGCAAATTAAGTTTCTTTTAGAAGTTTTGTTGTTGTAGTTGTTGTTGTGGTGGTGGTCGGGTTGCAGGCTGAGGCTTCAATAAGACGTCTTGTCTTTGTTTGGACCCACAATTAAATGAACAGTCGGAAGCTCTGGCGGGTACGGCTTTTAAATGCTTTAAGAGTTGTTCTACATCTAAGCTGAATCACCTAATTTGTAGCTTTGTCAGGTCATTGGTCATGAGAGGTTTATTAAGGAGAAGTCTCAGATCCATTAGCGCTTGGCTCAGGTTCATAGAGGGCTGGATGGAAACATTTTTAAGAGGTATTGAGGGGTGAAGAGCTCATCAGTTTATGGGAGCAAACGTATCTCTCTTTGCCAGTGCTCACCAGAACCAAGTGTAGAAATAAAAAGTAACCATTACTATGGTCAGAGGTGGATTATGTGCACTGCCTGTCAACGAGCGACATGGAGTTGTTGAAAGTAGAAAAGCCGTTTTGCCAAACTGTTTATTGCAGTTCATAAAAATGATGGAAGACTTGAGGTTTTGTTTTACCATGTTCTGACTTAATAGTGAACTCAATCTTGGAACAAACCCTAAGTATTAAACTTGTATTAACTTGACCCTTACTGTTTGTGTTATGGACATGAATGATAAATCATTTGGCTGGTTTGAAATGAATGTGCTATTTGTTTCAACTTGATATAAATAAAAAAGAGAATAGCAATCACATACTCAAAGGAGAGACTTAAGCCGTAATTAGAGACCAGAATTATAGGCTATGTTTACATAGTTTGAAAAAAACAAAAAAACAAAAAAAAACAAACAAGAGGGATGCATGTTATTGTTTATTTAGTACTGACCTGACAAAGATATTTCACATAATAGATATTTACATATAGTCCACAAAAGAAAATAATAGTTGAATTTATAAAAATGACCCTGTTCAAAAATTTAAAGATTCTTAATACTGTGTTGTTACCTGAATGATGAGCTGTGATACTTACATGTTTCCCAGAAGACATAATAAGTTAAATTTACCCTGATCTTCAAATTCAAAAAGTTTTCACCCCCCGGCTCTTAATGCATCATGTTTCCTTCTGAGGCATCAGTGAGTGTTTCAGTCTTCTGTAATAGTTGCATATGAGTCATTTGTCCGCAGTGTGAAAAGATGGATCTCAAAATCATACAGTCACTGTTGGAAAGTGTTCAAATACACAAAAATGCTGAAAAACAAAAGAATTTGTGGGACCTTTTTCTGAAGAACAGCGGGCAGTTTAACTGTTCAGGACAAACAAGGGACTCATGAACAACTATCACTAAACAAAAAGACACAGCTGTGGATCATTCAGGTAACAACACAGTATTAAGAATCAAGCGTATGTAAACATCTAAATGGTGAATTTTATAAATTCAAGTAATATTTTCTCTTGTGGACTATATGTAAACATATCTTATTCAGGTCAGTACTAAATAAAAATAACATGCGTTTTGTATGATCTCTCTTATTTTGGTAAAATAATTAACATTTTGCAGGTTCTGCAAGGTGTATGTAAACTTTTGACCTCAACTATATATATATATATATATATATATATATATAATAACTGTAGTTTAAAAAAGCAAACAATGCATTGTGGTTGCAAGGTTTTGCTGTATCTAAAAAAGATAATAATAAAAAATTCTAATAAAGATAAAATTCACATCTTTTAATTTCTCGTCAGCTCATCTTCTACATTAAAATTCCTTACAAATCCTTTATTATATGCTGTAAGCCAGCAATGAAACCAGTTTGATCCGAGGGATTTTCAACTATGAATCTGAATCTTGTTTCCTTTAAGGCATTCTAATATCCAGCTATATCTCCTCATCTGCCATCATGAGATTATTATGGAGAGATTGGAGGAACTAAATAACCAACATTTGGTGACTTTGATTATCCACCACAGTAAACAAGCCATGTTTCCTATGAATGCCAGAGGCTATATGTGCAAGGCATGATGGGAAACCTTAATCACTGATCCCTGACCCTAGCCATGCACCATGTTTTGGCTTATGTAATTAAAAATAAAATCTTTAACCCAGCAGAACATACTGAAATGTTCACGCACACACAAATTCATGCACGCCCTGACCGAAAATGTGCATATATATGCATTTAGGGATTGTCCATCTGGGTAGTCAGCACTAAGCTTCATCCAGGCTTAACTTTTAGAGGATCGGGGCATGTGAGGCAAGAGGACGCCTGCAATCAAATCATTATTTTAGAGCTGCTGACAGAAACAGCATCTGTGGACGGGATGATTGGATTTTGCTCCGTTTTTAAACACCACATTAAATTACAGCCGTAGTTCAATAGTGCAAGTTCACAGAAACAAATAAATATCAGAGCTGGAGTGATTGTAGTGGTTTGTTTCTTTTTCATTTTATATTTGCTATTATTGTCAACTTCACTAAATGAAAAAAGAAGTTGCTTGTCAAAGAACTCAGCTAACAAAAGTATTTGTAAGAATATTTTTGCTGTTTGTTTTCATGGCCACACTTAATTTTAAGGTCCACTTATCACTATTAACTAACTTATAACTACAACTTTTGCCTTAATATACTCCCTATTTGCTGCTACTCAATAGTTAGTAAGCAGCAGTGTTGGAAATAACGGCATTATAAATAACCGGCATTACTAACGGTGTTATTTTTTTCAGTAACGAGTAATCAAACGAATTACTGTTTCCCCCGTTACAACACCGTTACCGTTACTGAGAATAAAATGTGGCGTTACTATAATTTATTATTATTTATTATTATTTAAATGGCAATCTCATTGGCTGGCACTCACCTATGATTGTCCCTGTTCTGATTTCAGCAAATCAGTTCGAGCGAACGCAGTCAGCGTGATTAATATTCATGAACCCAGCAGCTCATTAATCCTTAGCGCATTTTATATTTTATTAGCTGCAGAATTCATAGTAGCTTTGTTATCTTATCAGTATTATTTTTAGCCTCCCCCCCCCTTTTTTTTTGTAGAAACACTAAATTACAAACAATATCTTAAGCATATATATATATTTTTTTAAAGTAACACAATAGTTACTTTCCCTGGTAATTAGTTACTTTTATAAGGATGTATTAGTTACTATTTGTGGGAAGTAACTATTATAACTAATTACTTTTTTAAAGTAACATTCGCAACACTGGTAAGCAGTGGTGTGTCCTCAAAGTTATTTATTCATTCATTCATTCATTCATTCATTTGTTCATTTAGTCATTCAAATGTACATTCATGCCCCAGTCAAATTTTCTTGGTTATATATATATATATAGCCAAATATGAATCTCATCAGGTGTTTTTTTAAAGGGTCATGAAACCCCCCTGTTTCAGAACTGGTTAGTTCTCACCACAGTTCAAAATGCTTCAAAAGTGGGCGTAGTACGCTGCGGAATGGAGGGGGAAGAGGGGAGAGAGTCATCTTCGGGTTCAGACGGTTTAGACAGTTTCATTTCGCTCCCACTGAGTTAACAACACAAATAAATGCACAGCCATTTGCACTCTACATCGAAAACATATATATGAATGCGCTGTTGCACCTCTATTAACTTTTTGAGGCGTATTTTGCCGCGTTTATAATCCTTTTGAAGGGTTGCGTCAAGGAGTTGTAAAAACCGCTATTACACTCACTTTATGAATGAATCGCGTTTGTGCCGAACGCTAACAAAGCAAACAAAAATAAATACTCTCCTTCGATCCATGAACGTTTCTCTCAGTTAATATACGCAAACTCACAGCCTGAAGCGTCTGTCATAGCAAATCAACACAGGCTGTCGTGAATAATTAAGCGAAGCTCTTCTCATAGGATAAGAACACGTAGCCTCATGAATAATTATGAGACACCAACGCGTCATCGATGTACTATAGGTGACGTCAACACAATGTAGATTTTAAAACCGGGAAATGAAAATAGCGCAAAGAGCTCAAAATTAACCAGTTTTCTCCAACAGTTAAAATGAACAGATGCTAACATTCTCATCTATGATGTGCAACACAAACACCTCTGCTAAAATCTCAGAAAAAGTAGTCCAGGGTTTCATGACCCTTTAAGCATTTTACATTTATTCCTAAATAATAACTCAAGGCAGTAACAATTTAAACAATATATTGTATTTGTGAACATATGTTCAGTTATTCTTTTTAAAAGTTTACTTTTAACTATTTTTGAATCATCAGTCATCAAAGCTCTGTAAATATTGGTCACAGACACAGAGAGCATGTTAATGTCTTATTTAGATGTAACAAAGTGGTTATAGCCAAGTGTATGAGTTGTTTATTAAAAATCAGATATCTTGAACAAACATTCGATTAACATTACTGTAAGAATTTTGTTCATAACTGTGAGAGAACCTTTCTACAGTGTTAGCCAAAGCACTGGGAACGTTCCCTGTTTGCTGGGAATACAAATGTGCGTTGTTAGCGTGGTAATGCACTATAGATGATTATGTCACACAGGTACAGTATGCAGCATTAGCAGAGGCATGTGTGGGAGTTGTATGTGCTTTGCATCGTGGGATTTGACATAATGAGATTCATCATTCATAATGGATTTCCATTTTGTTTGTGCTGTTCAACGCACATTGTGCACAATGTTTTTATTCCACCACCTACCTCTTTGTATGTGTGTCTTGCATATGAATGATAGTATACTAGCAATATGCAAACAATTACATGTAATTAACTAGCAATTAACATGACACCTAGTTACACACAGCTGCTTGTTTGTTTCTTTTATCCATGCATTTGCTGAAGCCTCATCTGTCTCTCCTTGGCTGTCCATCACTCAGTTTTCCTCTGTGTCCAATAAATAAAGTGATTACATGCTAAAACCACACAAACACAAATATGTCAAATGCACAATACCTCTGTCATTTTCAACCCATTATCACTGTCATGATTGTGGGCCACATTATTATTATGTCCAATTATCATTTGCATCATTTGTTTTGTCAGATTTGCACGGTGTGTTTTTAATGATCTTGATGGCTTTTCATGTAGGCCACAGTGTAATTCGCTACTATAAAAGGGGTGTTTAAAATTTGCAGTGTAGATTTGAATTTGAATTTCAGTGTTTGATCAGACATCTCTCCAAATGCAAATGTGCCAGTTCACTTCCTCTTTCAAAAAGCTCTTTATCTGTGTTTCATTGGTATTTTGGGCTGTTTCTAGTAAGTAGAACAAAAACTATTAAAACTGAAATTATATTTGAAAAGCTTCAATAAAGTAAAATATATTAGATTAGGAAGAACTCAAACTAACCTCAAATTAAAAATGTTGCCTTGGTAAATAACTAAAATATTTTTGTCATTGATAATATGTCGTAACGCTCGTTTACACTTCTGCATATTCAGATACATGTCATGCCTTGTTTGATGTCAGCGATGCTATTGATTTAGGCCATGTTGAAATATGCAGAGTCATCCTCTAGACAAGGAGAAATGAGACATATCTAATATAGCCTACGTAATTAGATTACAGGATGTCTCATATTAACTGGAATCATAAGAAAGCATCTAAAACAAAACGTCATAAAATCTATGACTTTGCAAAAAAGCTGCAGTGTCCAGACTTACCTTTTGACTTTCCTCAATGTGTTCCTGTTAGTAAGGTGTGTGTGTGTGTGTTTGCGCATTATTTCAATGCCATGCATGTTTGTGAATACAAATTGTGATGCCCTTTTAGTGCCCTCCTCCAGGGGAAGGGCGCAGTCTACTTTTAATCAAATTAAACAGGCACAATGAGGATGAAGGATGTCTATTTTAGAAATATGTATCTGACAGCTGAATTTACTTTTGGAAACCTGGTAAACCAGCAATTAGTGTCTAGCTAATTCTAAGGTTATTTTACACCTTCTTTCCCTTTTGAAAAGACGGATTGATGTTCCTCTTAGTTTTTTTTTACAGTATGATTTTTTCATACCACCATTGTGAAAAACATGTACACTTTAGCATATGTTTAAAAAGAGCACTTATTACAGAAATAATATGCATTAAATTGCATGTTATTTACAATTAAATTAATATGTATTATAGATAAAATTTATATTAAATTCAATTAGCTGAAATTATGAGTGCTTTTTTAATCAAATTAAGTAGGACTTAAAAGGATAGTTCACCCCAAAATAAAAATTCTCTTATTAGTTTCTCACCCTTATGTCATTCCAAACTCGTAAGACCTCTTCCGAACACAAATATTTTTACCTCTTCAGAACATGGATATTTTTGATGACATCTGAGAGCTTTCTGACCCTGCATAGACAGCGACGCAACTGACATGTTCAAGGCACAGAAAGGCAGCAAGGACATTGTTAAAATAGTTCATGTGACATCAGTGGTTCAACCATAATTTTGCGAAGTTACAAGAATACCTTTTGTGTTCGTAAAGTAAACAAAAAAAAAAATACTTAATTTCATCTCTTTGATGTCTTCGATGTGTGTTCAGGAGAATATCACGTGGTACTCTTGGGAATGCACATCGAAGAGACGGAAGAGAAGAAATAGCCGAATAAAGTAAATTTGTGTAAGTCGTGTTAATTTGTGTTGCAAAGGTCATACGGGTTTGGAACGACATGAGGTTGAGTAATTAATGACAGAATTTTCATTTTTTGGTGATGTAAGATGTAATATAAGTTTTAGGTGTCCCCAGAATGTTTCTGTGAAGTTTCAGCTCAAAATACCCCACAGATCATTAATTATATAATTTAAAAAAAAATGCCTATTTTGAGTACAACCAGAAACACGCCGTTTTTGTGCATGTCTCTTTAAATGCAAATGAGCTGCTGCTTGCCGCCCCTTTTCCAGAATAGTGTTGTGCCTTTACAGCTCGTACCTCAGAGACTCTGCCAAAAACATCTGTTTTGATTGTCATGTCTATTGCGCTGAAATCATGCATTTTAAAGCCATATCAGTTTAAACCTCTGATTTAGGGTTTTCCGAGAGCACACATCCGAAGCACGCACACAGAAAGTGGCTGTCTATCATGTCTTACACTGCTTAAACTGTCACATACACACAAGTTTATGTTAAAAAAAAAAACACATAAGTTACATAAACACAGTCGGTTATGTCTATGAATGTAAACCGCTGGGAAACAAATCGCAAGTTTATATTAGATCTGTGTATTAAGTGACAGCAGCATAATATACTGTACCTGCTGCAGCCTGCTGTTAATATGACCTAAACAATAAAATAAAAACAGAAATCACTCACTGCTCTTGACTGAATAACTTCTATAGCTTTAATAAAAAGACACGTCTTACTTGAATGCTGCTTTTAATAGGGGTCATTGGATGCAAACTTCACTTTTACATTGTTTGAACATTAATGTGTGTTGGCAGTGTATGTACAAATCTACCCTATAATGATAAAAATCCATGCAGTGGTTTTTAATTAATCTGTAAAAAATAATATCCCCTTTTTCAAATCGAGCCATTCTCAGATGCCTGTTGGTGTGGCGTCACACCGACAGAGGCCGCTCCCACGATAGTTGATTGACATGAACTGTAAACTTTTGTTTTGGAAGTTAACTTCTCCTTCAATACCAAGGCATTCTTTGAAATACTTTAGAGTATCATTTACCATAAATCATGAATAGAATTGTACACAGTATAAAGTCTATAAATGATAAGCATTACCATCTGATACCATCACTGTCCCATGGTACCGCCAGCTCAGTACTTTTAGTAAGGGCAGAAAGTTTAAGATTCCAGTAAGGAGGACGTCAGCTGACTCTAGGGGTGTAGTCTGACAGATCAATATTGCACTCATTGAGACTGCCAGTATAAGGCTAACTAAATAGACAGACGCTCCCCCCACTTTCTCGTCTCGACCTGTGCACTAGTGTATTTATCATTAGTATAACACTGCAGAGGATGAGCATTGTGGAGGACAGCTGCAGCAAAACAGGCTGACACTAGAATGAGCAAATAAATGAGCAAATGGAGAAGGATGTTTGGGTTATTGAATCAGACATTTTCTGCCCTTTTTCTTTCTCATCTGTCCTCCATTCTCCTCTTCTTTCTGCTTCTTTGGTCTTATAAAGAAGGCTACATAATTTGACTCAGATTTAAAATAGTGTGTTTAATTGAATGTCATTGACCTCAAAAGGTTACCAGATATTGAAACCCAAGTTTATGGAGACATTTTCTGGGGTTTGGCGTTATTTACGGCGTGTTGGAAATGAAAGTGCCTCCGTTTCTCTGATGTAATTTACCAAGCGTGTCATCCTAAAATAACCGGGGCTCTTCCTGTCTTAGTCCTTGAACAGCAATGCTGCTGGACTACTAATCACCCGAAGCTGCCCTTGACCAACAATGCTGAGGTGTTTATGTGTGTGACAGAGGACGCTGAATGTGTCGCGTTTGTATGTAAAATACATGTGGTTTGTCCTTCCAAACATGTGACTATTGTGATGAAAAGCCATATGTCACAAACATATGTTGTGTTTTGGATGCTGATACAGTAAGTCAGGCACTCCCGCAAAACCGCGTCTCCATTAGGATCCTAAGCGAATCCATTTGCTCAAATTACTCTCTTTACCGGCATTTGGCATTAAAAAAACTACTGTCAGGCTGTCAGGATTTGCTAAAGACATGCAGTGAAAAATTAGTGATTAAAAGGTGTAAACAGTTATTTTGGATCTGACCTCATTGCTTATGCATTAATAGGAGAAGTATTTAAATGAATCATGCAAGATGATTTACTAAGGTTTGTGGTAGTCTATTTACTGGTAAACTCAGGAAAAAAATGATACAAAAGCTTTCACTGGGGTGGTACCTTTTCAAAAGGTAAATGTTTGTACTGTTTAGATACACATACACTCTTAAAAATAAAAGGTTCTTTAAGCGATGCCATAGAGAACCATTTTTGGTTCCACAAAGAACCATTCAGTCAAAGGTTCTTTAAAGAACCATCTCTTTCTTACCTTTTTATAATCTGAAGAACCTTCTTTTGCCACAAAGAACCTTTTGTGAAACAGAAATGTTCTTCAGATGTTAAAGGTTCTTTATGGAACCATTTAAACAACAAAGGTTCTTCTATGGCATCATGCAGCACCTCTATTTTTAATGAAGTTCCAAACGTAGTTTCGGGAGGAGCCTAATCATTCAGTCCTGTCAATCATCATTACGAGCCTATATAAGCAGCTCTCATTGCACCGTCCCAGCCTCAGTTCTTCCGGCATCCCTCCACCTCCCCTTCTCCTCCTCTACTTCTGTTATTCTCCCTCTAGGTAATATTGCAGTGGTGGGTTGAACTCGGCACTCAGGCCGAACCTCGGGTTCGAGCCTCCATTAAGGACAGTAAGGCAAGTTTACCATTGCCCATCAGGACTGGATGGGCAGGCGAACTCGTGAAAGAGTGTATATTAGTATATGTGACCCTGGACCACAAAACCAGTCTTAAGTAGCATGGGTATATTTGTAGCAATGGCCAAAAATACATTGTATGGGTCAAAATGACAGATTTTTCTTTTATGCCAGAAATCATTAGGATATTAAGTAAAGATCATGTTCCATGAAGATATTTTGTAAATTTCCTACTGTGAATATATCAAAACTTTATTTCTGATTAGTAATATGCATTGCCAAGAACTTCATTTGGACAACTTTAAAGGCGATTTTTTTCAATATTTTGATTTTTTTGCACCCTCAGATTCCAGATTTTCAAATAGTTGTATCTTGGCCAAATATTGTCCTATCCCACCATAACGTAGTGAGGGAGATGTGAAGCGAGCGGATCCATATGCAAGCTTTTATTGAATAACAAATGCAAGCATGGTCATAAAACAGGCAGGGCCGAACAATGGCAGACGGGTACAGCTCAGGGCAAAAGGGTAATCCGGAAAAAACGAGCGAGACATCCACAGGGCAGGCGGTGACACAGACAAAACGAGATGAACAGGCGAGAAAGCTAAACTCTGGAAACTAGGGAACTTAGGGAACTCAATACGATACAACAAAGCACAATCAAAAACTCCAATATTCGGCGAGTAGGAAGGGGAAGTCTGAGGCTTATATAGAGTGTCTGATTGGATCAGCGCGATCAGCGCAATCAGCGCAATGGGTCATGGGAAACGTAGGCTGGGGCGTGATACAACAGTCTGTGTAGTGTGAAATGCACAGACGACCTCTGGTGGCGGGCAAACCGGACAGGATTCATATGTATATACTATTTGATTTATAAATCTCAATTTCGAAAAATTGACACTTATGACTGGTTTTGTGGTCCAGGGTCACATATGTGCATTTTAGGTACCTTTTAGGTACAAAGGTGTGTCTTTTGAAAAGGTGCCTCCCCAGTGAAAGCTTTTGTACCTTTATTTCTGAGAGTGTATTTGCGCTATTATTTAACGCACCAAAAAACATGCCTTACCCCATTTTGCACCTGTGTTGTTAGTAGATTACACATACCCAATTACCATTGGCTTGTTTGTGACTCTATGCAAATTTGCACAGCTCTTAGTAGATTGCGTTGGTCATTATGGAAATTCACTGGCTGCGTCTGTATTGTTTAATTTGCACAATGTCAGTAGATCATCCACAGAACTTTCCACTTCCATCTGCACTGTTATGAGATTGCATTGTCACACTAATTTGCCCTGTAGTAAATCTGTCCCTAAATGATTTTTTAGCTCACACAATGTTTAGATTATCTGACATTATTGTCTTTTGAAAGCATGGAAAGTTTTAATGGAAGATTTTGAGAAAAGTCATATAAAGGGCATCTTCCATCTACAGTGGTAAAAAACTGAATGGTACTGGTCATTTTCTGCCAGGACATTTTCCATTAAGTGTACAGACATTTCTTTTAAACTCAAAACACAGTACAGTGCAATGCATGATTCAAAATACTGAAAATTCCTTTCTCCACAGTACATTGGGCCTTATTTTTACAGATTTTATTAAGAGTGTAAACACCTCTATAGTAGCATGTCTCCCAGGAAAGAGAAAACCGTGTGTTCATGTGCAGCTGTTACTCTTAGACACATCTTCATGAAAAATTGACCATGGTCTTAGAGAGAAGATGGAAAGAGTGAACAAAAATAGACCAAGATAGACCCTTTTATGTGAGGGCAGGAGATGTGCGGTAAAAGTGCTTATCTCAAAAAGAAGCAGAACTGATGCATATATAGTACGCCATAGCCTATGTCTTTATACATGTCTTTTTCTCTCTCTTTCCTTTTCCCACTGCTGACAGCGGCACTCTAGATCTCTACTTTTGTGGAGTCAGGAGACTTTGCATGATTGCTCTCTGATGGAGTGCCCCTGTTACTCTTCATAGTGGCCTAGAAAGGTAGGGTGGAGGCGGGGTAGGTGTTCATAGACAAATGGTGCGCTGACATTGAGAGACTTTATACACTTTTTAATTTCCCTTTCCTTTTTTCTTTTCATGTTACTCCAGATGTCCTTCAGATGTCTCCAGATAGAAAGACTTTGTCTAAAACTAAAGGCAGCCGCCTTGCTGATTTGCTACCTACTAATTCAATGGCTTAATAGAAAGTGTTTTATGTGAAGGTACTTCTTATTTATGAGGCTTGTTACACCGCAGAAAATCACTTTCTTTATCAGTATCTTTTTCTTGTTTTCAAGGAAAAAATATTCATAGGTCAGTTTACTTGAAGCAAAACTGCATAAGCTATTAAGATTTTGTTTTAGATATGCCTTAAATTAAGTTAATTTTTCTTACACTGTTAGCAGAATGTTTTTCTTGTTTAAGAAAAAGCCTTACTAATTTTAGGTGAATTGAAAACAAGACAAAACAATTTAATAGTGAGATAAGGAAACAAAATTAAATTCAATATATATTCTTTGAGAAAAGACATTATTTGACACTTTTGCTTCTCAAGTGAATGTAGCTTGTTTTATGGATATTCAGATGTTTTTTAATGGAAAACAAAACACATATTCTAATTAAGATTGTTCAAGGTGCCTCCAGATATTTCCTGATAAGGTAGCATCTTTTAAAAACCTCAACACTTGTTGAAAATTAAAAATTACTCTGCACTTATTCATGGGAAAAACATTTCACAGAACAACCTATTGGCAGTCACTCATGATTCAAAAGCAGAGGGTGTAAGGTAGAGGTATATAAATCACATTAGCTAACCACTGGAATACATCAGGGTTCGGTGCTTGGCCCTCTTCTTTTCTCAAAAATACACCACATTGCTTCATCTATGCACATGGATTTCCTTACTAAGACTATACTGGTGACACATGGCTATACTGTATACTGATGGGAATAACGGCATTATAAATAAACGGCGTTACTAACGGCTAATGCACAAACAGCAATCTCATTGGCTGGCGCTCACCTATTATCGTCCCTGTTTTTATTTCAGTAAATGAGTTAGAATGAACACAGACATTGTGATTAATATTCATGAACCCAGCAGCTCATTAATCCTTAGTGCGTTTTATTTTGTTATTAGTAGTAGAATTTGTAGTAGTTTTGTTATCTTATCATTTTTTCCCCCCTTTTTTTAATAGAAACACTAAATTACAAACAATATCTTCAGCACCACCACCAGTCCTAAGTTCAGTCAACATGACAAATATGCATTCATACATGGTTGTTCTAATTACTAAAGTTCTATTTACTAAAGTTTAATGCTAAATTATCATAATGTCATATTATAATGCTTGACTGGCTGATGCTAAATGTACTTTCAGATATTTAAAGGGGTCCTATTATGCTCTTTTACAAAGTCCTGATTTTGTTTTGGGGGTGTAATAGACTCATACCTGGTGGTTTGAAAAACGCATTATATTTCACATAATTTACATTATTATAATACCTTTCTCCCCAGCCTGGCACAAATGGCTCGATTAGTTCCGGGTTTGATGAAAGCCCGCCTTCCGAAAAACTAAATGTGTTGTGATTGGTTAGCTGTCCCAGTGCGTTGTGATTGGCGAACAGCTTAGACAGTGTTTTAGGACTGCCACACCCATTGCCAAAGCAGCAAGTTCCGTGTACAACTGTTAGCGCAAGCTAGATTAAAGTTATTTCTTACGTTTTAAATGTGGATATTTTGTTTTTTGCAAAAATGCATTGATTCGCTATAGGAGGCCTTTGGACTACAAACACTGTCGTCTAAAGGAGCCACTCGTAGCTCTTGAAAAGGGATTTTTTTAAAACAAAATATCTCTCTTTGGAGTGGACTTTGAGATTTCTAACTTTGTAGATCTTTTTTATGCCCAAACGTACACACCACATACTGACTAAAATTCTAAAAGTGAAAAAGCATAATAGGAAATCTGTGCCATTAAGCTTTATGTATGTGTATATATATATATATATATATATATTAATAATATTAGTCTGGTGAGTAAACTAAACATTTAATTAATTTAAATTAAATTTAATTCATTTAAGATATTTAAAATTGGGGGCATCCAAGTTATTCGACATATGTGACCATGGACCACAAACCCAGTCATAAGGGTCAATTTTTAAAAAATTTTTATACTGTTTTATACAACATCTGTAAGTACATACAAAAGCTGAACGAATAAGCTTTCCATTGATGTATGGTTTGTTAGGATATGACAATATTTGGCTGAGATACAACTATTTGAAAATCTGTAATCTGAGGGTGCTAAAAAATCTAAATATTGAGAAAATCACCTTTAAAGTTGTCCAAATGAAGTTCATAGCAATGCATTACTAATCAAAAAGTTTTTTTATATTTGCGGTAGGACTGGTTTTGTGGTCCAGGGTCACATATTTGAACATTATTTTAAAAAATAACACAATAGTTACTTTCCTTGGTAATTAGTTACTTTTATAATGATGTAACTCAGTTTCTATTTGTGAGAAGTAACTAGTAACTATGACTAATTACTTTTTTAAAGTAACATGCCCAACATTGGTACCGTACCTCTTTTTCATAAGGTTAGTAATGTCAGGGGTTTTAAAAAAAAAACATATGCTAATCTTCAGATTTTTCCATGTGTCAAGCTGGGACAAGCAAGTTAATAGCTAATAATAGTTAATAAATAATAATAGTTAAAAAATAATAATAATAGTTAATAAAGTTAAATGCGCTCTGGCAGGAAAGTAAATGTGTCGCTGTGAAGCCAAATCACTCAGAGAGTTCAAAAGGACTTCTACATGGAGACAAAATTAAATATTAACCTCAATTTGCTTGTTTTGTCCTCTTTCAAATCTCCAAAGTCTGTTTGTCTTGTGCTGAGTTAATGTGATCATGAACTACAAAGAGCAGATCCCTTAAATGATTCTGACAGGTAAGTGTGAGAGAGTCCTTGCGTTTTTACATCTAGATGGGGAAGAGAGTATTTAATGTTGAAGTAATGATTGCTGAAGGAGACCAATAGCCTGAGGGTGAATGGAGAAAATGAACGTGTGTGCTACATTTATTCATGTGTACTCTCTGCATCTATACTATTGGGTTTTCCCACAGTGTTACCAAAGTTATACTGTGGAGGCTGTATCCTCTGTATTACGTGTATGGAAAGTGTGTGTGTGTGTAAGGCATTATATTACAGTAATGCCACCACTACTTGATTACTTTATGATTTAATGTAGAGAATTTAAGTGATTTAATTGAGTGAAAACAGCCCTAAAGCAACGCTAATGGAATTTCTGTCATAATTTGAAACCAATCCAAATGGTATAAAATCAAAAGCTGCTAAGAGTGAGGAAGTAAAAATTGGGACGTTGGATTGAATCTGAATCATTGTGGAGTCTTAAAAGGATTCATATATGCAGGGGCGCAGATGGGAATTTTTAACTGGGGGGACCAAGCTGTCAGCAAATGATTTCAACTTCAATTTGGGCTTTAACTAATGCTCAATTATTTGTCTAGTATGCCAATCACCCACCAAAACTTCATGCCTTCTGCAAAATATGTTTTATGCATGGTGCATGGTCTGCGCTGCTCAAAAAGCGTCTATAAAGTATGCGTTGCAGCAGGAGTCAGAATTCACTGATCACGTAAAGAGGGCGCATTCAGTGCGATCGCTTCGGATGTAGAGCCTGGTTTATAAACTAGCCTCGTCAGCACGAGCTCGCGGCAAAAATTACGCAAATTTTGAGGAAACGATGCGGATGGAGAGATTTGGTTTTCAAGCTAAAGTAAAGTAAAAAAAAAAAAAAAAAATGCTTCTTAGAGGAGAACTCCACTTCCAGAACAACAATTCAAAAAGTATTTACTCACCCCCTTGTCATCCAAGATGTTCATGTCTTTCTGTCTTCAGTCGTTAAGAAATTATGGTTTTTGAGGAAAGCATTTCAGGATTTTTCTCCATATAATGGACTTCATTGGTGCCACAATTTTGAACTTACAAAATGTAGTTTAAATGCGGCTTCAAAGGGCTCTAAACGAACCCAGCTGAGGAAGAAGGGTCTTATCAAGCGGAACGATTGGTCAATTTTTTCGAAAAATAAAAATTTGTATACTTTTTAAGCACAAAAGCTCATGTAGCGCAGGCTCTGGGATGCGTGTTCATGACACTACTATTGAATCACTTTGAAAGGTCACGCGGAACTACAGACCCAGTGTTTACAAAGCGAATGCGCAAAGACTAAGAAAGTGCAAGTAAGTCAAACACTGTTAACAAACAAAAAGGTACAACAATGTTGGATGAATAAGATGGAGTTTTTCACCATTCTCTACCTTTTTGAGCTGGAGTACACAGACGATGAACTTAGATGTGATTCGCAGTAGTGATGGGAAGTTCGGCTCATTTTACTGACTCGTTCTGCAAAATTAACAAATCTTTTTTCGAGTCATTTCGTTCAAAATGCAAAAATATAGCAAAATATAATTAAAATGTTACTTCCCTAACACATCTACTGCTTACACAAACGTTGATCACACTACAAACAAGACAAAACTATAATGCTATAAGAAACAGAAAAGATTAATTCATTGTTTACCTTTAGTCTTTAGTCTATGATTAGCTCACCTCACCTCTTATCTGACAAGTTTTCGGGGTTGAGTCATTCGTTCATCACGTGACAGCCCCATGAGCTTAACCAATGCAGTGTGAGCCGGAAAAATAATTGATTAGTTCATCTCTCAAGTCTTCGGGTTTGATTTGTTCGTTCATCACATGACAGCCCCATAAATGAACGAACGACTCGAAAAACCTGAAGACTCGAAACAGGTGAACTAATTCCAGTACAGAACCTAATAGGATGTTGCGCATGCGCGACTGAAAGATTCACTCCCTGGGACGACTTGTTCTTCCCAAGTCGCATTAAAGATTCGTTCAAACAACCCATCACTAATTCGTAGCATCATGGACGCGCATCCCAGAGCCAATGCTAGACGAGTTTTTGTGCTTAAAAAGTATACAATTTTTTTTTTTTTTTTGAAAAAAATGACCGATCATTTCGCTAGATAAGACCCTTCAAGACCCTTCTAGTTTAGAGCCCTTTGAAGCTGCATTTAAACTACATTTTGGAAATTCAAAATTGGGGCACCAACAAAGTCCATTATATGGAGAAAAATCCTGAAATGCTTTCCTCAAAAACCATAATTTCTTTACGACTGAAGACAGGAAGACATGAACATCTTGGATGACAAGGGGGTGAGTAAATTATTTGTAAATTGTTGCTCTGGAAGTGGACTTCTCTTTTAAACAGAGAAGGTGAACATGTTGGTATTCTTGTGGAAAAATAAACATGCAAGCCATATTGGTTTCACTTTTCTTCTTGTTTTCAATTTGAAAACCTGTCATTTACCTCACATTACATTATGGAGGCTTTATTTCATTTATTTATTTTTTTTTATTTGGTTTCTCAGTGTTTGCTCTGAGAACGTTCTATAATTTATTAGTCGGTATAGGCTAATATAGCATGTATGTCATGCTATCTTATTCGTTTTTGTTAATAAACATTGTCATTGTAGCCTGTTTTATTGTCGTTGTGCTTTTAATAAAGGATAGGCTACCAATGAATCCATCTTTTGTTTTAGTCTTAAAAGGTGAAAGGTGTGTAATGCAAGCAGGGTTAACTACATTCGTTACCATATAACTATAAAATATGATAAAAGTTAATCCGCATGCATTAATTAAAGTGCTCCTATTATGCCTTTTCAAATATTACCTTTAATGCAGTGTGTCATGTAGCTGTATGTGAACATGAACTATCTGCAAAGTTGTGAAGCCGACAGTGCACCATGCATAAAGTTATTGTCAATCAAAAAAAAAAAGAGTCGGTTCACAATAGCCTGAACCAGTCGTCAGGAATATGAATCTTTTTATGTTATGGCCACACGTCACAAAGTAACACATTTGCATAATGTCCGCCCACGTTCTACGTGGCAAACAACTTTCCCGCCCACAAACACAGTAAAATTTGCATGTGGTTTAGGTCATGTCGAGATGACGCTGTATCCTAAGTACAATGCGGGATTCACTAAATGCTTGCTCTTAAAAGATGGATCAGTGCCCAGTTTATTTGGACCGGCTTGCTCCTCCGAACCTCTAACTGTAAGTGTGATTAATAATTGATGGTGTATTTTCTAGCGATCGTTCAAAATACGTGGTTGTGTGTTATGTCGGGTAACATTATGTCATGTAACATCGTGGATGACATTGGGGTAAGTAAATTATCAGGGTATTTTTATTCGGAAAGTGGAGTAATCCTTTAAAACTTGTTGCTCTTATGTAACGTTACTCTCCTAGGTCTCTGGCTAACCGGCTGACAGCTTTATCTGTTCACTCGCTATTGTCTAGAAATGTGTCGATGAATAGTGAATGTTTGTCGTTGTTATTACTTGAAGTTCTGACAAAGAATAGAACAATATGTTGGCATACAAGCTGCAGTGCTTTATCAATACGTTTCTGCGTTGGGTCGACGCATAGACTATGGCTGTTTGGCTGTTGTTGTTTACCACCAGTGTTGCCAACTTTTTTCGATGGAAAGTAGCTAAACCCCACTTGGAAAGTCGTCAAATGTCGCTAAATGACGTCATACGCTCATTAGCATATTAGCTCTTTAGCGTACGTCAGTAGGTCCTGTTGTCTTGCGTCTCTGTGCTCACATACTGCTATTTAATGCAGCCAAATTCAATAAAACTGTTTTCATTTATATATTTCATAGATATATTGATATATTTTACGGTTTCTTTTGTCAGACAACGGGGTAAATATGAAATAGTGACTGAAACGCGGCCCATTAGGACTACATAACCAGCTCTCGAAGATATTTATCTACACTAAAATCGTGATTCATAATCACGACATTGTCTAATGAAATAAAATACACATACGATTAAGACAATGGCTGTGCTGTGATTTCGGCTATACTTGCATGTAAAATAGAGTTAGAAGCATCAGAATATCTTTTTTTATCTGAAAGTGCTGCTTCTCTGCCGCTCACTGAACAGAGCAGACGCAGATAGAGAGAGAGGGAGAGCGCGCGCGCTGGGAAAGCAGGACTTTGCGCTCGCGCGGCAGTACCAGAGAGTCTCATAAACTAAATAAGGTTTGTCCAAGAAGTCGCTAGATTTGTCGCTAGGCGCTTTTTCGAAAAAAAGTCGCCAGGGGGGTCTGAAAAGTCGCTAAATCTAGCGACAAAGTCGCCAAGTTGGCAACACTGTTTACCACCGAGTTGTGGGCTAGAGTAACGGTGATGGGCGTTCCGTGTTTGAAATTCGCTGCACGCAGTAACGTTAAACCAATCACAAAAGACTGGGTCATCGGACCAATCACTGCAGATTAGTGTCATGCAAAGGAGTGGTTTGGACAAATGATTCGTTTTAACGAACCGTTTGGGAGTCGATGAGCAAATAAAGCAAGTAAAAATAAATGCATATTATCCACCTTATTTTTCAATGCGGAAGTAAGCTGTTTTCTGGTAATGTGTTAGACGTCCGGTTCATAATCCGCCATAGGGAAATAACAAGAAAAATATCGAAGTGCAGTAAACGGTAAAACAGTTTGCACTACAAACCAGTGTGTTCATAATTAATATAATAAGTTAAAATAATATGGTTAGACACACCAGTTTGCAATATCAAGCAGCAAAACAAGCTATTTGTGCAGCTAAAAATAGCTGGAAGTGGATGAGACCGGAAGCCAGACACAAAAAATTTACAAATGGCTGTACCCACTCTTATGGGAAAAATAAGATGGATAAGACAATAAAAGTGTTTTTTGACATTGCATGCATGTCAACTTCTTGTTGGGGACTCACAAAGCCAAAATATGAACCTTTTATAATCCATAATAGGGGCACTTTAAAGTGAAAAAAAAAAAAAAAAAACGACCAATTTATGTGCTCTTGCAGCCAAATGAGAGAGTTAGTCGCAAATGAGCGACCTGTGGAAAAAATGAGTCTAGAGCCCTGGTCAGCCTGCGTCTGATTCTGAAGCAGTGGCGGCAATAATTAAGGAGCAGCTGCCGGCCCGCCACTACTTAGGCTAATTATGTACATAGCAGAAACCCTGATTAATCCTCAGTTTTACCGATGTTTGTCGCCTTTCGTAGGGACAGTGAGGGGGACGGATCGGGTCACTATGAATCTGGGGAGGTCATGTACCCCCCCATCTCTAGTGCCATCTGCGCGCCTGCATATATGATCCTTATAAGATTTAATTCTGAATTTGGTAGCACTTTATTTTGAAAGTCCACTTTAGACATTCTGCCAAGTTGCCAACTAAGTAACTTTGCGACTATATGCCAACTAGCAGTCAATTGATTACCTAGCTTACTAACTATCAGTAAGTAGACTGACTCTAATGAGAGTTAGTTGACATGTAGTTGCAAATTAATGAATAATCTGTCATGTAAATACATTCTACACTCTTAAAAATAAAGATGCTTCACGATGGCTTAGAAGAACCTTTTTTTGTTTAAATGGTTCCATAAAGAACCTTTACCTTCTGAAGAACCTTTCTGTTTCACAAAAAGTTCTTTGTGGCAAAAGAAGGTTCTTCAGATTATAAAACGGTAAGAAAGAGAAGGTTCTTTAAAGAACCTTTGACTGAATGGTTCTTTGTGGAACCAAAAATGGTTCCTCTGTGGCATCGCTGTAAAGCACCTTTATTTGTAAGAGTGTAAAGTTACTAGAATGTTAGTAGAATGTCTATCAAAATGAAGTGTAACCCCAAATTCCATTAGCATTCTTTGTAGTTTTGGCTACTTTAAGTAGGTAGTTATCCATCTGCATTCGCATTCATCTCACAGTCGTTTGCTTAGCTGCTGCAGGCTCTTTATTTTAAAATGGACTGAGTAACTCTAGTTGGAACGGGGACATGTTCTACTTGGGTAAATCACATTGTGTGATGTTAGGAGGTTAGGAACCGCAGACAGTCGCCACTTCACTTCAGCCGGCCTCCACTCAGCCTGTGCATGTCTCAGCACTACTCTAATGCATTTACAAAGAAAACCATGTCCTCAAACACCAAATCTGTGTTGGGTGCTGTCTCTGTAGCACCATTTCTCCCAGCCCTTCCATTCTCTGACTGCTTACAGAGAAAGAGAGAGCTGGAGGGAGCCTGAACTCATCAGATCAGCCTGTCCTAGAAACATTTCCATTCCATACTGCAAGGTCTCTCGGGACAGTCGTGTTAGTGCAGTCAGTGACCATAGAACACCTTAAAATAGAGAAGGAGAGCGTTTATAAAACACTAGCACAGGGTTGTTTACCAGTGTTCCTCATCCCATTGCCAGCAGAGTGACAGAAGAGAATAGCAGGACAGTGAGTGTATGCTTTTAGAGTTAAAGAGAATAAGAGAAAAAGCACCGCAGTTGTAAGCTGATGTTTAGACCTAATAGGGTTAAGCTCACAAAAGCCTGTAATGAACATTACTGGGTAATATTTTGTGTATGTTTACAAGACGATGATTTGAATATGTTTTTCCCTTTCCATATTTGAGTTTTGTGTACAGATGACAACTTTTTGTTCACATGGAACAATGAAAACAACTATAAATGCTGTATTATGCATACCAGGCCAGTAGTTGGCAATGTCACATTGTAAAGAAACACTATCCTAGTAAAAAATTAACAGATGTAAAATGCATTTATTTTATACTAAGTATAGTTCAAGTCTATTAACATATTTACTGACACATTGCTCAAGACTTACTGGTATAAAACTTTTAATTACATTTTTATTTTGAAGTACTTGTGCACAATGCACATTTCTTAATATTAAGTCTAAAATATGTTTTAATGTCACTGTTGATGAGGATTGTATGATCTTTAAAAAATATTTAAAGTGCACCTAAAGTATACTTGCTGTAGATCCACTTTAGCACAGTCAAATATACTTAAGTATATCTTTAGTTGGACTTCAGCACTACTTCTGCACTATTAAAGTGCATTAAATACAAAATTAGTTGTTCCAATTCAGCAAACTATAAATATACCAGTTTAGTATACTAAAAGTACAATTGCAGGGGGATTTTTATTAAGTACATAATAGGTAAATGTATTTGTAGTATACTTAGCATGACATTAATGTATTTTAAATACATTTATTTTTCACTAGGATACACATCTGCACAAATTCCTATACTAAACACATAATACACAAGTGCATGACATCACAGTTTTCACTAATTCATGTTTTTTGTAGTTTACACAGAGATGATAATACTGTTGTTTTTTAAATCTTGCACTTTGAAACCCATTTTCAAAAGTTTGCATTTTCAGACCCCAAACTATTGTTCGTGTAAAGGAACAGTCAAAATGCATAAAAAGTTTTTTGTTTTTAGATGAAAACAATGTTGTGTAAATACACCCTCAACCTCAATATTTTATTTTATTTTATTTTATTTTGTTTTATTTTATTTTATTTTATTTACTCACATACATGTTGTTTTTAACCAATAATACTTTCACTCGTTTTCAAACAACACAAATCATTTTCATCTGTCCACTGAATGTCTGTTCCACCAACTTTCCAGCTTCGAAAAGTATATAAAGACAAATAAAAACATTGTAAAACTAATCCATATGAATTCCACAGTATAATCTTGGTCTTTTGAAAACAAACAAAAAAAAACAACCAAACAGATTTAATATTAAGCTTTTATATTTATATAAACACTATATAAAGACTGATAAATTGACATATCAAATATGATAAATTGAAGCTTAAACAGGTCTGTTTGACACACACACACCAATGAGGTTTATTTTTGCGCATTTAGATGGAAATAACAAATAACAAAATAACCATTTTTTTTTTTTTGCATTAAAAATATTAAAGGAGCTTAATTGTCATGAAATGGTACAATGAAAAAAATAAATATTATGTTATAGATTTTTTACTTTTGATTTTGGTGTGAAAAATGACTGTTTTTAAAGCTTTGCCCAGCACCTTTTAATAAATGACATAGCTGTTGTTTTATCTGGTTATGTTTGTCAGTATGAGGAAATATAACTGTTGATTACATTTTTGATCACATTAACTGCAGGAGGTATCACAGTAACTCAAATGCAAATGAAGATCAGAAATGCATATTTTCCTCTTTATGCCTTAATATATGGCTATGTCTTGCTGTTCTTTGGCTTTTTTTGGTAACGTTGCTAGGCAACATTATAGAAAATGGAACATTATTGAGAGGAGCGACATTTAGTTCTGTAACAAAGGCAGAATTGTTCAAACTCAAATCCCGTGTATCATCGAAATTAGATACTATGTTGTTTTCATTACTTTCAGAGAAGAAGATTCATGTGCCACCAGTTAGCACAGACCTATCCGCTTGTATTCATGCTGTATTGATTTCATTTACCAGACTTTCACAGGCTTTTGAGCATCTTAGAGACACATTCAATTAGGCCTTTTGGTGAAAGCAATGACAAAGACTTTCATTTCGTCATCTGTCAAGCTTTGATAAGCACCGAGCTGATCACTGTGCTAAAACAGAGATAATGAAACTCAGCCTCCGTCAAGAGAAACGCAGGCCTAATGAGCTGCTGCAAAATGGACTAACTCATAACAACTGTCCATCCCACAGCCAATGCCCTGAAAAGGAAAAAACAGCCTGTAATTACAGTTCCACAATGTGGCGTACTGGCAAAATAAGATGGAAAAAGAGAGAAAACCTGTTTAATTGAAGAGAGGATTCTGTTGCAATGACTCTATATGTATTGCTGTGTTATTAAAGGTTGCTATTAAAAAAAATCTCATCTCTTGGGACGGATGGTGTGAACATATCGAGTAGCCCACAATGCGGTTATTCTCAGAAACATGGCCACGTCGGAAACATGTCTCACCTACAGACCATTTGCTAATTGCGTTTCCATTTTAAATTCCTTGGAAGCTGCTTGAGATTGCAGTGCCATATGGGCATCTGGACATCCCTGACCCTTGTTTCACAATGATTGAATGCTTTTCAAAAGACGTTTTAGAGCTGTCGAGACTATTGAAGCGCTGTCATAGACTCTTGAGCCTTATGCATATTTGTGTTTTCATTTTAGTCATTAGTCTCGAGTGTTGACGTTAATATGTCTAATTTCATTTCAAAATGCTGTGATGAACAGTGCGTGACGTATATTTTTATTTTTCTGTCTTTGGCTGTCTATGTAATACATGACTCCACTTCCAATTAAAGGCCATTACTGAAAAAAAGAACGCCTGCATCCTTCATGGCCACTGACTGCATTAAGCTTGTGCTTATTCTCTCTCCATTTCCTTCCTCCCTTTTAGTGTCATCTCGTCATGCCAGCGTTGTATTTTGTTGGCCGTGCTTAATTAGAGACCCTTAAAGCATCCTCAGATATGAATTTCTGATGTATTTATTAGTCAGTGTCTGTATTTGCTTTGAGAGCATCTGATGCTTGCTAATGCTGCTTCACCCAAGGCATCGCTCCCAGCTTACACTACAGGCACAATCAGTTTTAGCTCAATTCTTTGTAAAAGGGAAGTAGGGTACACTTGTTTTATGCAAGGTATGAAGCGGCATTGAAATCTGCATTCGATTCATTGACCATTACACTGCACTCTCTTTATACTTTGTCTATTATGTATTAGCGAGGCTCTTTCAGATGATGTTATATAATCAAGAATGAGCCTGATTTGCTGTCGTTTATGAATAAGTGTTGCAGAAGCATTTATTTAGACCGTCTAACAGGGTCTTAACCCCGCACAGGGGACACCCACGAGTACTGTATACTGCACACAAAACTGCCATTCATCTGTAGTAATTGCAAGCTCTAATCAGACTGCTAAATGCTATGCAACAACATGGTGATTCACAGCAGGTCTGCTGAGAATTGAAATATTGTTTAGAAGTTACCAGGCTAATATTAGAGGAATAAAAAGTCACTGCTTTTGCCCAAGTTTGAAGGTTTTGCGAATGAATATTTAAAATACAGTGCCCTCCACTAATATTGGCACCCTTGGTAAATATGAGCAAAGGTGGCTGTGAAAATAAATCTGCTTTGATTATCCTTTTGATCTTTCATTCAAAAAAATGCACAAAATTCTAACCTATGATTGAAGTAAAACACTTCAAAGTGAGGGGGAAATCTCATTATGAAATAAATGTTTTTCTGTAGTTCACGTTGCCCACAATTATTGGCACCCAGTTATTCCTGACACATTTTTGTGTTGATTTTGATGTTTGTTTTGGATCATTGTCCTGATGGAAGATCCAACCATGGCCCATTATAAGATTTCTAACAGAGGCAGCCAGCTGTTGGTATTTGCTAGACTTCACGATGCTGTGTCTCTAAACAAGATGTCCAGGACCTCCATCACAAAAATAGGCCCACAACATTAAAAATCCAGCAGTATTTTTAATTGTGGGCATGGGGTACTTTTTATCACTGTTTGCACCAAACCCATCTGGTGAGTTTGGTGCCAAAAACCTATTTTTTTAAATTTCATCTGACCATAGAAGCCAGTGTGTTCAAAGTTCCAGTCGTGTCTGACAACTTAATATGCTGGAGTTTGTTTTTGGATGAGTGAGGAGGATTTTCTTGAAACTCTCCTGAGCAACATGTGATCATGTAGAGCCTGTTTGACATTTTTAAAGCTTTGTGACCTCAAGATCCAATTAATCACTGCAGTTCTTCAGCTGTGATCCTTGGACAGTATTTGGCTACTCAGACTCTCCTCCTCAAAATGCATTAGATGATATAGTCACATGTCCTCTTCCAGACAGATTTGTAACATCTTTAGTTGATTGGATCGTCTTAATTATTTCCCTAATTGTGGAAATGGGGATTTTCAATGCTGTAGCTCTTTTCTGTTTTGTGAAGCTCAACAATTTAGTTCTGCACATCAGAACTATACTCTTTGGTTTTACTCCTTGTGATGGATGATTAAGGGAATTTTGTCTTTGTGTTCCTCATATTTATAATTCTGAGCAGGACGTCATGCCCAGGCAATTTCATGCTCCTAGTCACCCTGGTGTGCTAAAATGTAAATATGAATGGGAATATACTTCAGAGATATTTTACTCATAAGAATTTCTAGGGGTGCCAATAGTTGTGGCCAACATGCATTGGAGAAAAACATTGTTTGCATAATGTGAGTTCCCCTCACTTTCAATTGTTGAAAGGTTAGAGGTTTGTGAATGTTTTGAACGATACAGATTTATTTTCACAGCCTCCTTTGCTCACAATTTCCAAAGGTGCCAATATTTTTGGAGGGCACTGTGCATTAGGAAACCAATATACTGGTATTCAGCAGATATTAGAGATTGCTGTAATTTATTGACAATAATTAAATACTGATAATTGTGCAATCTCATTGCTCTTTTTACATTTAGATTACTTTTGCTCTCATATAATGTTTACTTGAAGTTCATCGTTAAAAACACTAATAAGTTAATAATGCCGTTAAATCAAAGTCCCTTTAAGGCAAGTCATTTCACTCTGCGGCCATCTTTGAAACGCCTTCAAATTCGTTTGAAAACGTCAAATTCTCCAAAACTGTTCACCAAGCTTACGATTAAATTTCATATTTGAAATCACCAATGAAATCTTACAAGAACTGGGCGATTCTTGGACAGAATAAGATACAGCTTATTATTTGTTTTATTTTATGCACTGATTTAAGAGGCCTTCAGCAATATCAAGTGGAAAATCCAACACTAAGAAATAGTCACTCCAATCAGAGCTACATTAGCTTGTTATCTGGTAAACTGAATGCATGCCAAGACAGCTGACTTGATGAAGTGCCGCGTGTGTTTGCATAGGGGTAAAAATGTGCGCAGCTAAATTATTGTACATTCAGATTCAAGCCAAAAACATCCTTGGTGCTGTAATTACTGTGGAAGTCATTAGTGTGTTAGATCATTAAACTTGTTTAAGTTGATCCTTCATTGGATTATTGTAATAAAGGATGAAATTGTGTTGGACACACATGTATTGCACATCTCCGCACAACACTGAAATGTTTCTGAGCGCCTGTATTTATAATGTAAGACTCATACTAATTGCCTAATACTGTCTGATATACTTTAATAATGTTATATTACTCTGCTAAAATTGAGAAAATTACAGCCATTCCAGCACCCACACAAACAGTCGAAAGAGTGCTAGATTAGCGTTTCTAATTAGTAATAGATTGTATTCAGCCTTTAATTATTGGTGATTAGGGTGTCTGGTGCTGAAGTAGTTTCCATAGTATCAGCTGTGCTGAGTCACTGACCTTCGGCTGACCAGCAGAATCATTTTCTGCCTCACCAAACAAATTGTCTTGTTGGGTCTCTAAACTGTCAAAATGAAGATAATTTGATGGAATTGGGTCAAATGATTTGGCTTAAACAACACTGTGTCAAGAAATGGCCTCATGTCTTGAGCTTAGTAAATTTAATTTGTCTTTAGAACACAGACAGGGATGTTTTCCTTTTTTATTAAATGACACCCTGTCTACTGAAGTGCCTCCATCCGATTTTAAGACACCATAGATGTCACTGCCTATGATATCCTATAATTCTGTGAATGCAGTTCTTCGGTTAGTTGAAAGGATAAAAGTCCCTCTAAGATTGATGTCTCTTCTGTGATTATTGTCCTAACGTGTTAAAACTGCACATGGTCCGCTCTTAGTTGGCAGTGCTTTTACAATCAGGATGAAAAGATTGATGAGATCAGTCGAAACCAGTGATGGCTTTGCAAGATACTGTCAGTGCTGGTTAGATTAATTACAAATTGCAGTCCACTACTGATTCTAAATTCCAAATTAGTAACGTAATCCATTTCAGGTAATATAATCAGACTACTTTTTTGATTACTTTTGGATTACTTTATCACAATATATTTATAAAAATGTTACATTAAAATAAATATTTTAAGTAAAACACATAATATATATATATATTATACGTGTTTACCTGCATGCTATGTGACCATATGAATAATATGTAGTCATGTAATCATTAAAAAAGTAACTGTAGTCTGATTACGAGTATGTTAAATGTAATATAATCAAGTACTTACATTTTGGAACCTGATTATGTAATCCAGATTACATGTAATCAGTTATTACCCAGCACTGGCTACTGTATAACCTCACTTCTTGTTTCTTGTTCTCACAGTTGATTCTATTTATGTGCCACATGGGAAAAACACAATGGTACAAAAAGCTTTCTAATTGTCACTGGACTCTGCAGGAATATGTTTTTTTCCCCCTAGGCCATTTGGTTCAGCAGTTAAAAGCTAAAATGCACATGAAAATCTGAACTATTTGAAATAGAGACTCCAAATTTGGCATGAAAGAACTTGAGACCCTCCTGAACTGCTGTACCAAATCTTATTAGATTCAGTTGGGACCATGTCCTGGTTCCTGGGAATAGATTCGTTTCATGTTATTCCTTGTCCTCGGGTTTAGACACATGTCTATATTGTCTCTAATGGCTCCAAAGTTGCTGACAAGCAAATAGATGCTTAATGTCTCATTAGTGGTTAATAGGCACTTCTGATAAGTGCTTGTGTTTCTCTGCAAAAACATGTTACATAAGGCTTTCTCTTCTAGTCTTCCATCAGTCTGGAGAGGGTAGGGACCTATTAAAGACACCAACTGCTCTCTCTATACAAACACATTCACAAATATGTGGATTAGGGGTTGTAAATCAGGGGTTTGAGGTCTTTATAACCCAGCTTTTGATGATAAGGGCATGTTTAAGAGACAGAAAAAACTTTAATTCAACTAATTTTTCCAGTTATGGGAAATGACTTAAATTCCCTGCTGGAGACCAAAAAGTGAAGGTTATATTTCTCAATGGGTTCTCTAATTAAAGCGTTATGTGTTGTCAGCTGAAAGGAGAGTGGTGGCTGAGCTTTAGTGGAGGAAATGGTGGAGAGAGAGAGAGAGAGAGAGAGGGCCGAGCTTCATAAAGCTCAGGTGAGACCTTCATACTGCACACGCTGCACTCTGAGCAGCCACTGATGACAGAGAACCTGCCTCAGCACCAATCTGGGCTTGTAATCACTCCGATTTGTTAACTAAATGAATCGTGTCCAGGCCGGCATCTCCAGGGAGACATTTTTATAACAGAAAAACAGAGAAGCTGGCAGGAAAGGTGGGAGACGAGCTCGGCAGCTGTCGGATGAGAGAGTGCTGGAGATTTCGACTCGCTTGAGTAGATTTCTCATTTTTAAATCTCTAAATATTATGGAGGGGAACAGTTGGGGCATGTATTTTCTTGCGACAAAGACAAATAAGTGGCAGCAGAGAAAGCGTTGTTTCGGAGGATTAAATACGCAACGAAGATGGAGGATTTTTGGAATACTTGGAGAAAGCGACTATTAGCATTCACATTCATCTCAATGGCAATTGCTTGGCTGGCGGCAAGAAGTATATGATTTGAAACCAGCTGTCTTTCCTCATGGGTACTCAGTTCTGAGCTGTAAATGCTGATGCCACATTAACAGAACTTGATTGGCCATTAGAACGACACGCCCACAAGCCCATCAAAATTGCATGCTGCAATATGCATGCTTTTATTCATGACTTATAGATAGATCAGGCATCAAGCTAGAGCAGAGGAGAAATGCAGAGTGGAAGTGTATTGGTTTAAGCTTGTGGATTGATTAAGTGCTTGCAGACGAAGTGTCTTCAGCTTCTTCTTGAAAGTTGTGATGGTCTCAGCAGTAGAGGTTGGCAGTTCATTCCACCAGAGCAGAGCAGAGCAGAAAGGGTAAAGGTTTTGGAAAATGATTTTATGCCTCGTTGTAAAGGAACAACAAGGCTTTGCTCGTTCAGTGACCATAGACTTGAGTGAATTGAGTTAAGGAGGAGCAGTTCTAGTGCCAGTCCTAAAAGCCAGTGTCAAAACCTTAAACCGTCAAAATTTCTCAACTAGTGATTTATTCTATGTATTGTTTGAAAAAAGATTGGGAGGAGGAACTGGGCATACAGATTAAGGCTGATGTGTGGGAGGAGAGCCTCATTAGGATTCAGTCTTGCTCTATTAATTTAAGGCATTAATTGTTTTAATTCAAGGTGATGCATAGACTGCACTATTCAAAATCTAAATTGCATAGAATTTTCGTTTTAAAGGGGTCATCGGATGCACATTTTCCACAAGCTGATATGATTCTTTAGGGTCTTAATGAGAAGTCTATAACATACTTTGGTTAAAATTTATCAGTGGTAGTGTAAAACAACACACTTTTTACCATGTCAAAATCAGCCCTGTTCAGAGCGAGCCATTCTATTGCATGTTCCTTTAAATGCTAATGAGCTCTGCTCACCCCGCCCCTCTCTTTTGTGAGGTGACGAGCCGGTATGTTTACGTTAGTTGCATTTAGCTGCGTTTAGCCTCTAAACTTGCTAACTAGCACATTATTAAGAAAGGTGATTTGCAACGATGCATAAAAACCCTTATAAAACCTCACTTCTGCTATAGGTGAAGCTGTATCACGAATGATTCACTCGAACATAAACGCATTTATGTAGGTTGCTGGGCACATTTCCTTTTAAAACAAAAGTAACGTTAATCCTCTGCATCTTCAGCGCCTCAGATGTTGGGAGTAAATGATGACTGCTATGATTAATTTTTACATCCAACAACAGAACATCTCAATCGCTCAATCTGAGACAATCTGATGTTTTGTATCCAAGGCATGAGCTGTAGAGGCACAGCCCATTTCTGGAGAGGGGGCGGGAACAGCAGCTTATTTGCTTTTAAAGAGACATCTCAAATGATATAATAAATGATCTGTGGGGTATTTTTAGCTAAAACTTCACAGACACAATCTAGGGACACATGAGACTTATATTGCATCTTGTAAAAAGGGGTGTAATTAGTCTCCTTTAAATTTGATTCTGACCACAACCAGGAGCCAGTGGAGTGAGATCAGTATAAAACATCTGTATAAAGCAAGATCTAATGAAAAGTATATGTACACACAGGAATAATGAGACTAAACATGACTAAGACCACATTTATTGCATCAGTTATAATTTGAGGGTTGAAATTTATGGCTGTTTGTTTAAAGGACATAAGAATGTTTAATCCAAGCTTACATCCTTGTACCAATAGATGGTGCTGTTCCAAAACTGGGTTTTGTTTTCCATACAATGAAAAAACTGCTTAACTACCATAATATGATGAATCATTGAAAAAATTAATGGTAATACTTTAAGATAGGGAACAATTCTCACTATTAACTAGTTACTTATTAGCATGCCTATTATTAACATATTGGCTGTTTATTAGTATTTATAAAGCACCTATTCGGCATGACCATATTCTACATCCTTAATCCTATCCAGTACCTGAACTTAACAACAACCTTACTAACTATTAATACGCCGCAAATTAGAAGTTTACTGAGGCAAAAGCTGTAGTTAATGGTTTGTTAATAGCAAGAAGTGGACCTTAAAATAAAGTGTGACCAAATGAACTTGCTACTCAGGACTGTTTCTTAAAGGAAAACTCTTCTTCCAGAACAACAATTTACAAATAATTTACCCGCCCCCTTGTAATCCAAGATATTCATGACTTTCTGTCTTCAGTCATAAAGAAATTATGGTCTTTGAGGAGAGCATTTCAGGATTTTTCTTTTTTTTTTTTTCATCTTCAAAGGGCTCTAAACGATCCCAGCTGAGGAAGAAGGGTCTTATCCAGTGAAACGATCTGTCCTTTTTTTCGAAAAATAAAAATTTTAAGCACAAAAGCTTGTGTAACACAGGCTCTGGGATGCGCGTCCACAATGCTACGAATTAGTGATGGGTTGTTCTTGAATGATTTGTTCATTTTGAATGAATCTTTAATGTGACTTGGGAAGAATGAGTCGTCTTGGGGAGTGATTCATTCAGTCATGCATGCGTAACGTCCTGTTAGGTTCTGTACTGGAATTAGTTCACATGTTTCGAGTCTTCAGGTTTTTCAAGTCGTTCGTTCATCTTATGGGGTTGTCACGTGTTGAACGAACAACTCGAACCTGAAGACTCAAGAGATGAACTAATTAATTCTCTTTCTGGCTCAGACTGCATAGGTTAAGCTTATTGGGCTGTCACGTGATGAACGAACGACTCAAACCTGAAAACTTGTCAGATAAGAGGTGAGGTGAGCTAATCATAGACTAAAGACCCAGATAAACAATGAATTAATCTTTTCTGTTTCTTATAGCATTATTGTTTTGTCTTGTTTGTAGTGTGATCACAGTTTGTGTAAAAATAACATTTTAATTATATTTTGCTAAAATGAACGAAATGACTCGAAAAAAGATTCGTTCATTTTGCTGAACGAGACTCAAAGGTCCGAGTTGGTAAAATGATCCGAACTTCCCATCACTACTATGAATCACGGCTAAGTTCATCGTCTGTGTACCCCGGCTCAAAAAAGTAGAGTATGGCGAAAAACTCCATCTTACTTTCTCCTACAACTTCAGAATCGTCCGACCAGTGATGGAGTACTCGAGTCCTGGACTCGGACTCGAGTCCGACTCGAGTCACTATTCTTTGGACTCGAGTCCGACTCGAGAATCCACTCTCTGGACTTGTGACTCGACTTGGACTCGCGGATTGATGACTCGTACTTGGACTCGGACTCGAGGATATATACAATCGGACTTGAGCATTCATCACTTTGTTTTTGACTAAATATGTTATAAAAAAATTATATAAGGTGTTACACTTTTCCTGTTTCGTGCCCAAGACCGGCCGCTATCTCCCTTCACAGACACTGCTACCTCTCGCTCTCTTTGCTTGACAACACACTCACTGACGTCACTCACTTTTACGCTCGTGCAATGCATGATGCATGATTCGCGGGCTAAATGTTCACATTTGTAAAATGCAGAAAGACGTGCCCCGGATCGTGAAGTTCGCCTACGCGAATTTTGCTTCTAATGCTGGAAAGAGCAGCGCTAAATGTTGTGTGTGTAATCGCACAATTGAGGAAAAGACTGGGACAACCTCAAACTTTAACAGACACCTGTCACGGATGCACCCAGAAAAGTAAGTAAAAAGCTTTCCATTGCCTAACGTTAGCTTTTTTCAAAAAAATATTATTGACTAATGCATATATGATAACAAACAGAAGAAGCTAGGGTTAATGTATGTCTGGTTCAGATTACAGCATTTTTTTGTCTGTTGATAACTTAACGTTACTAGTCACTGTGCCAGATCAGATTTTTGCGATATTTGTCTGTTGCGATAGTCACTGTGTCAGATTAAACAGTCTCTCTCTCTCTCTCTGCATATCGTATTGATTTTTACGTTTTAAGTATCTTTAAAATACAGTGTCCTGTAAAATGCAGGTTTCTTTTTTTCGCTGAGTGTATTTCTGTAATACACAGGGTTCGTACGGTCATGAAAAACCTGGAAAAGTCATGGAATTTTAAAATGGCAATTTCCAGGCCTGGAAAAGTTTTGGAAAATTAAATTAACCCACAAAGTATTGGAAAAGTCATGGAAATTTGTTTCACCATCTCTGTATATTAGAATATTGCTAATTGCTAGGCACTCTCAGACTCGAATACGGGACTCGAGACTCGACTCGGACTCGAACACTGGGGACTTGAGACTCGACTCGGACTCGAACTCTGGTAATGGTGACTCGACTTGGACTCGACTTGGACTCTTCTTTGGTGACTCGGACTTGGACTTGGACTCGAACACTGGGACTCAAGACTCGACTCGGACTCGACAGTTGGTGACTCGACTACAACACTGCGTCCGACATCGTTGTACCTGTTTGTTTGTAAACAGCGTTTGACTTACTTGCATTTTTTTAGTCCTTGCACATTCGCTTTGTAAACACCGGGTCTGTAGTTCCGCCTACGTTCCGTGTGACCTTTTGACGTGATACAATAGTATGTAGCGCCGTGACCGCGCATCCCAAAGCCTGTGCTACGCAAGCTTTTGTGCTTAAAAAGTATACAAATTTTTATTTTCTGTAAAAAAATGACAGATCATTTCACTAGATAAGACCCTTCTTCCTCGGCTGGGATCGTTTAGAGCCCTTTGAAGCTGCATTGAAACTGCATTTTGGAAGTTCAAACTCAGGGCACCAATGAAGTCCATTATATGGAGAAAAGTCCTGAAATGCTTTCCTCAAAAACCATAATTTCTTCACGACTAAAGACAGAAAGACATGAACATCTTGGATGACAAGGGGGTGAGTAAATTATTTGTGAATTGTTGTTCTGGAAGTGGAGTTCTCCTTTAAAACTGTAGTAATGTTGTCAACAGGTGATGGAGCAAAGTTTTACTCCACACATGGCCTCAAGAAGACCCAAATCAGGAGGAGTTTCTAGTGATTGGTGTAGAATGGCAAAAAGGTAATATAACTGATCTTGAAAAGTTGTCATTGCATTCCATATGACTTGAGCAGTGTAAAGAGAGCAGAATATAGAAGATTAGAAAGATGTTTTTGTGATATAACTAGTAGTTATTTTCCCAAATGGCTTAGGTGCCAACAGGCCATGATAATTACTAAGCTTCATCTCAAAAAAGCAAACCACAGCTTTTACAGTGAAATTTAAAATGGTGGGAATTATAGTTGGGTGGGACCTGAAACGGTTTTCACTTAACTCATCATGACCCAGTGAAGAATTGTGTATTTAGGCTATTCGGTTCAAAAGTAATAAGATAAAAATGTTTGGGAAACTTTGAACTATTGGTGACACAATGGGGTTTGAGACTCCAAATTTGCTGAAGATACCAAGATGGCTATGTCATACATTTCCCAGAATATTACAGTATTTCTACTGAGAATGTCAGTGCTCATTTGTGGGAGTGTGCATGCCCATGATGGGTGCCAGTGTGGTCAGGATACGAAGGCTGGATATCTGATTGCTGTGTCTGCTGGGGGTCAGAAGGGGGACAGGAGTGAGCGTGGCACTCAGGTTTTGTGGAGCAAATTGGTTTTTGTGTATAGGATGAAAGGAGACACAGAGGAAAACTCCAGGGACACACTAAGAAAATGAAGACAGACGTGGAGAGAGATGGGGAAGCGTGATTTTTTTAGAGAGTTCACTTAAAAGAGCTAGCACAAAATCTTAGCATGCTAGACAATTATCTATCCTCTTGAGGTCTACCTTTAAAATAGACACATGCTGTCAGGTCAGTATATGAAAATATATTCTCCTATATGTGCTCTATTTTTTAAAAAAAATTTAAAATCTATTTGCTAAAAACCTTCAAATGTATCACAAAATGTTTTTAAAAGCAAGAAAAAACATTTCCACTATTACAATATATTTTTGATAAATGCAAAATGTATGTTTTCATAAAATGTTTTGGAAAATATTAACGTCAATAAGTAAAAATATATGAAGATATGTACCTGTATATTTTGATGCATGTTTGGAATTTGTAGTGTGTGGTTTTTATTTTTGATTTCTAGGTAATTTGTTTATTTTGCTTATTTATGTAGCTAAGGCCAGTGCATAGTCTGCAAGCAACAATAAAAAAGAAAAAAGAAAAACAAGACAACTTTCAGTTTGTGAAGTTGCAATATTTCAAAGCATAAACTGGCGTCTTATTTACTGACAACCTATAATCCGGTTTAACCAGGCACTAAATGTATGTCTCTGTTCTTACTCGGTTTTCTTTTCAGGCAGACATTTGTCAAAGTACATCAATCACACACTCAGTGTGAATGGGTTACGTGCACATGTGAAAATGTGAAAATGACTGTATGTGCTTAGCTCACTGACCTGAAATGACCTTGTCCAGACCAAGACAGCTTCTGTACGCCTGCCAAAACACTAAACAAGCAATTTATGCTGATTGTAATAACGGGAGCATGCTGTCAACATTTATTTACTAAAGACGCACATTAACTCAGAATTCCCCTGACCCTTCATTTGAGACAGCACAGTAGGGTGTTTGGATAAGTCACCTCTCCCTGATGAAAACATAAACCAAAGCAACACTGCAGCTGCTGTGTAATCTAATCTACATACTGCTTTCCTCTCCTTAGTGCATTACCGACAGCACTACCTTTTATATGCCAAGATTTAATAGTCTTCAAGTACACCCCTTAACCTCTGCCCGCTCCCTACCTCCACACAAGAACAGCCCACCGACGCCTGCAGATGAGTTCAGCAGAGGACGCTTTTACTGAAACTGATCTGAAGAGCACTACAGTAACCCATCTAATCCCTCCTTTTCCTGTAACTTTGAATAGGGCTGAGACTCGTTATAAATAGAATGGGCTTAGTGTTTGTTATCTGTTCTATGATTGGCTGTTTGGGGTCTCTATTATTTTGTTTATACTGTTCATATCAGTGGTGTGTAAGGCTAATATCACTATTTTTATTGGGGTATGGACTTTCATGGGCTCTATTAAGTTATTCATGATTAAGCAGTAGCGCATTTCAATGGAAACATTTTTATCTTTACTTGTGTAAAACAAATTAAGTCAGAATCAAGAATAAACTGAAATTCAAAGGATTTCAGCAACTTCAAGGCTGTTATGGGATCACTAAGGGCAAATCATTGTATTATGCGACTGCATATTACTTTATGAAGACTTTATAGCTATGTTCTGCCTTAAAGGAACACTCCACTTTTTTTAGAAAATATGCTCATTTTCCAACTCCCCTAGAGTTAAACAGTTGAGTTTTACTGTTTTCGAATCCATTCAGCCAATCTCCGGGTCTGGCGGTAGCACCCCCATCACACCCCCCCCCCACACCCCCCACCCCCAAGTTTTAGAATTCTCAAAAGGCTTAGTGTAACCAAACCCTGATTTTGTGTGCATCCCAAATCATGTACTTATGCATTATTTGGTGCTATACATAGAGTGTCAGTAGAGCAAGTAGCATGTTCACTCTGAAAATTACAGAAAGAAAAAGTACACTTCAGACACCCAGATGATGCACTTAATGAACTGAAAAATGAAATGTGAAACACTGGACACTTCATGCACTCAATTGTCATGGTTTCTTTTGTAGCAGATTCTGAAAATAACCTTAAAGGAGTAGTTCACTTTCTGAACAAGAATTTACCGATAATTTACTCTCCCCCTTGTCATCCAAGATGTTAATGTCTTTCTTTCTTCAGGCATAAAGAAATTATGTTTTTTGAGGAAAATATTTAAAGAATTCTCTCCATATAATGGACTTCTATGGTGCCTGCAAGTTTGAACTTCCAAAATGCAGTTTAAATGCAGCTTCAAAGGGCTTTAAAGCCAAGGAAGAAAGGTCTTATCCAGTGGAACGATTAGCTATTTTCTAAAAAAAATGACAGTTTAAATACTTTTTAACCTTAAATGCTCATCTTGTCTAGCTCTGCAATATACATGTGTACTCTGTGTAATCGTCCTACATCGCTGCAGAAGTGTTTACAAAATGGATGTGCAAAGAAGGTCAAACGCCCTTTACAAAAAAAGGTAAAACAGTGATGTAGGATGATTCTGAAATTGGAGGAGAAAATGAGATGAGAATTTTCGACCTACCCTAACTGTATTGAACCAGAGTGCACAGAGTATGCATGCGCAGAGCTAGACAAGATGAGCATTTGTGGTTAAAAAGTGTATAAATTGGAAACTTTTTTAGAAAATAACCGCTAAGATAAGACCCTTCTCCCTCGGCTGGGATCGTTTAGAGCCCTTTGAAGCTGCATTTAAACTGCATTTTGGAAGTTCAAACTCACGAGCACCATAGAAGTCCACTATATAGAGAAAAATCCTGGAATGTTTTCCTCAAAAACATAATTTCTTTACGACTGAAGAAAGAAAGACATGAACATCTTGGATGACAAAGAGGTGAGTAAATTATCTGCAAATTTTTGTTTTGGAAGTGAACTACTTACTAAATACTTTATACGCTAGTGCATAATAGGTGCATAGTGTATAGTGCAGCATTTGGGACATGATTAGAGTCTTGAACTGGGTCAGCAAGTAATCTAGTGGTGCCATAGCAACCACCCAAAACAACCACCCAGCAACTTCATAGCAATGTCATGCCACAGAGCCAGCAACCGCATGATGACAGCCTTTCAATCAATCACATCATACTAACATTATGAAAGCGAGCTTTGCATCACTGCTCCTTATTTACACATAAAATGTAACCGACCAGCAGTGTTTTACATGGGAAATTATCAGCTACTTTTTATTTGGAAATGTAATAATCTTGTCTAGCATTCACAATTAATCCTAATGGAGCTGTAAGTACAGGGTTCCTCCTTTGATCGGCTTACTAAGTGTTCATACTGTTAGAGGAACTGCTGGGTTCACCCCAGTGCAGAGTAGAGCTGAGAGGTGCCTGACAGTCTAATCCAAAGAGGCTCAAAAAGACTTCTTGGCATTATGCTGCATGGATTTTTGTCACGGTTTCAGGGTGTCAGAATACAGGAATCCTGGAGCATTCACTATTGCTCTAAAGGAATGCAAGGATAATTGTGACACTCAATAAATGTAATACCGCTAATAACTTAATGCACATTGCAGTCAGGTATGAGGCAGCAGAATTAAGTTCTCTACCTTCCCCTTTAATGCAAACCAGCTATGGAATGCAAGTAGATTTCCCCCCCTGTATTATTTATTTATTTACTTTTATGGGAGTCAATGAACACGTTGGCCACAATTATTGGCACCCCTAGAAATTCTTATGGAAAAAATATCTGAACTACACCGACCAAAGTTATAAATGCAACACTTTGTTTTTGCCCCCATTTTTCATGAGCTGAACTCAAAGATCTAAGACTTTTTCTATGTACACAAAAGACCTATTTCTCTCAAATATTGTTCACAAATCTGTCTAAATCTGTGTTAGTGAGCACTTCTCCTTTGCTGAGATAATCCATCCACCTCACAGATGTGGCAAATCAAGATGCTGATTAGACAGTATGATTATTGCACAGGTGTGCCTTAGGCTGGCCACAATAAAAGGCCACTCTAAAATGTGCAGTTTTACTGTATTGGGGGGGGTCCGAAAACCAGTCAGTATCTGGTGTGACCACCATTTGCCTCACGCAGTGCAACACATCTCCTTCGAATAGAGTTGATCAGGTTGTTTATTGTGGCCTGTGGAATGTTGGTCCACTCCTCTTCAATGGCTGTGCAAAGTTGCTGGATATTGGCAGGAACTGGAACATGCTGTTGTATACACTGATCCAGAGCATCCCAAACATGCTCAATGGGTGACATGTCCGATGAGTATGCTGGCCATGCAAGAACTGGGATGTTTTCAGCTTCCAGGAATTTTGTACAGATCCCTGCAACATGGAGCTGTGCATTATCATGCTGCAACATGAGGTGATCATCGTGGATGAATGGCAAAACAATGGGCCTCACAGTATCTCTGTGCATTCAAAGTGGCATCAATAAAATGCACCTGTGTTCGTTGTCCATAACATACGCCTGCCCATACCACAACCCCACCGCCACCATGGGCCACTCGATCCACAACGCTGACATCAGCAAACCGCTCACCCACAAGACACCATACACATTGTCTGCCATCTGCCCTTTACAGTGAAAACCGGGATACATCCGTGAAGAGAACACCTCTCCAAAGTGCCAGACGCCATTGAATGTGAGCATTTGCCCACTCAAGTTGGTTACGACGACGAACTGAAGTCAGGTCGAGACCCCGATGAGGACGACGAGCATGCAGATGAGCTTCCCTGAGACGGTTTCTGACAGTTTGTGCAGAAATTCTTTGGTTATGCAAACCGATTGTTGTAGCAGTTGTCCGGGTGGCTGGTCTCAGACAATGTGTAGTTTTATCACACAGCACAATGCCACAGATGTCGCAAGTTTTGAGGGACCATGCAGTTGGCATGCTGACTACAGGAATGTCCACCAGAGCTGATGGCCGTGAATTGAATGTTCATTTCTCTACCATAAGCCGTCTCCAAAGGCATTTCAGAGAATTTGGCAGTAGGGAAGCGCATGGCACAACCTAACACTTTTTGAATGTCTCAGTTTGTGTAAATTCGGAGTATACTTTTTTATCCACGTTAATTTCACGCTTGTCTTGTACAAATATGTCGCTTTGTTTCATAATTACAGTATATACGTTTTTCATTATTTACATCAAAAGAAAGGAAGTGAAAAGTGACAACTTGCCCCGTAGGTGGGGTACATTGTAACATGTGAGGGGCACCTTGTAACATGACCATATGACAACTTAAAATGTTATCTGATCGAATAAAAAAAAATTATACGACAAACTAAAATATTTTGTAAATAAAATAAAATGATTAATTTTTTCCAAATAAAATTAAAAAAAAAATCACATTTTTGAGGTTCACAATGAACACATCGCAACCATGCCTGGGACGGCCCTGACGGCCCTGATCTTGTGGTTTCTTTTAAAAATCTATAAAAGTAAATAGTGAAAATTACATCGCTAATGTCATAGAATAGCATAGTTTAATATAGCGGGGCAGATTGTAACTCAGTGTTACAACTTTCCCCATCAGCAGGACTGGAATATAAAAGTGGTTTGTGTCTTGTGCTGACTTGCCAAGCATTAATAAACTATTTAAACTGATAAACAACAGATTGGTGATTAAAATAATAGCAGCTTTGTCTCATTTTACATGAATACTAAAAACTGAGAAGAAAAATGTACCTCAGCCAGAAATTTTCTTTTACTATGGTAAAATAAATATTCAGTGATATCATCAAAAGGCTTTTGAATTGTGGTGCACTTTTTTCTCTGCCATGGCAACTTGTAAATTTGGTTATGCTAGCGTGTGTTAGTTTGTGCCCCACGCACCCCTACATCCAACAAGCCTCACAACCGCAGACCACATGTAACCACACCAGCCCAGGTCCTCCACATCCAGCATCTTCACTTCCAAGATTGTCTGAGACCAGCCACCCGGACAGCTGCTGCAACAATCGGTTTGCATAACCAAAGAATTTCTGCACAAACTGTCAGAAACTGTCTCAGGGAAGCTCATCTGCATGCTCGTCGTCCTCATCGGGGTCTCGACCTGACTTCAGTTCGTCGTCGTAACCAACTTGAGTGGGCAAATGCTCACATTCAATGGCGTCTGGCACTTTGGAGAGGTGTTCTCTTCACGGATGTATCCCGGTTTTCACTGTAAAGGGCAGATGGCAGACAATGTGTATGGTGTCTTGTGGGTGAGCGGTTTGCTGATGTCAGCGTTGTGGATCGAGTGGCCCATGGTGGCGGTGGGGTTGTGGTATGGGCAGGCGTATGTTATGGACAACGAACACAGGTGCATTTTATTGATGCCACTTTGAATGCACAGAGATACTGTGAGGCCCATTGTTTTGCCATTCATCCACGATGATCACCTCATGTTGCAGCATGATAATGCACAGCTCCATGTTGCAGGGATCTGTACAAAATTCCTGGAAGCTGAAAACATCCCAGTTCTTGCATGGCCAGCATACTCACCGGACATGTCATCCACTGAGCATGTTTGGGATGCTCTGGATCGGTGTATACAACAGCATGTTCCAGTTCCTGCCAATATCCAGCAACTTTGCACAGCCATTGAAGAGGAGTGGACCAACATTCCACAGGCCACATTCAACAACCTGATCAACTCTATGCGAAGGAGATGTGTTGCACTGCGTGAGGCAAATGGTGGTCACACCAGATACCGACTGGTTTTTGGACCCCCCCAATACAGTGAAACTGCACATTTCAGAGTGGCGTTTTATTGTGGCCAGCCTAAGGAACACCTGTGCAATAATCATACTGTCTAATCAGCATCTTGATATGCCACACCTGTGAGGTGGATGGATTATCTCGGCAAAGGAGAAGTGCTCACTAACACAGATTTAGACAGATTTGTAAACAATATTTGAGAGAAATAGGCCTTTTGTGTACATAGAAAAAGTCTTAGATCTCTGAGTTCAGCTCATGAAAAATGGGGGCAAAAACAATAGTGTTGCATTTATAATTTTGGTCAGAGTATATTCCCATTAATATTTACTTTTTTTTTTTTTTTTGTTAGCACACCAAGATGACTAGGAGCATAAAATTGTCCAGGCATGACTTCCTGTTCCAGAAGATTATAAATATGAGGAACACAAAGCCCAAATTTCCTTAATCATCCATCAGAAGGAGTAAAACCAAAGAATATAGTTCTGATGTGCAGAACAAGACTGTTGAGTTTCACAAAATAGAAAGTGGCTGTAAGAAAAGAGCTACAGCATTGGGAATCCCCATTTCCACAATTAGGGCAATAATTAAGAAGATCCAATCAACTAAAGATGTTACAAATCTGCCTGGAAGAGGATGTGTCTATATCATCCTAATGCACGGTGAGGAGGAGAGTTTGAGTGGCCAAAGATTCTTCTATGGTCAGATGAAACTAAAAAATTAGCTGTTTGGCAGCAACCCCACCAGGGATAAAAAGTACCCCATGCCCACGGTTAAATATACTGCTGGATCTTTAATGTTGTGGGCCTATTTTTCTGCTGGAAGTCCTGGACATCTTGTTCAGATACATGACATCATAGATTCTATCAAATACCAACAGATAAAAAATCTAAACCTGACTGCCTCTGTTGGAAATCATATAATGGGTCAAGGTTGGATCTTCCATCAGGACAGTGATCCAGGACAAATATCAAAATCAACATAAAAATGTGTCACTGAGCAAAAAACGAAGCTTCTGCCATGGCCATCCCAGTTCCCTGATTTGAACACTATAGAAAATGATTGGCGCGAACTGAAGAGAAGAGCTTGGAAACTGAAGGATCTGGAGAGATTCTCTATAAAGGAATGTTCTCTGATCTGTTGTCAGGTGTTCTCCAAACTCATCAGGCATTAAAGGAGAAAACTCAGAGCTGTTAACTTGAGAAAAGGACGTTGCAATAATTGGGTGCCAATAATTGTGGCCAACATTAAATAGAGAAAAACATTTATTTCATAATAAGATTTCCCCCCACTTTCAGTTGTTTTACTTCAGTGATAGGTTAGAATTTTGTGAATTTTTTGAATGAAAGATCAAAAGGATAAACAATGCAGATTTATCTTCAATCTTCACAGCCACCTTTGCTCATATTTACTAAGGGTGCCAATATTAGTGGAGGGCACTGTATGTGTGTGTGTACACATAATATATTAATGTATATATGGATTAATAAATAAAAAGTAATAATAGTAGGGTACAACAGGCCTAAAGGCACACCCTAAGAAAAAATGTGCTTTTCGCTGTGCAAAGTGTATGATTGCAGAAAAATATATACATTTGTATTGAACATTTATGGAGCAACAGATTTTGTGTGAAAATAAATCATACAAGTAATTTATTTTGTTTAAAAATCTTATAAATGTATGAGGTGGCAAGGGGGGCCTTTTACCCCCCACACAGGGTAAAAGGCTCACCATTATGTTAATTAATAGAAGGCTGACTTTTCCATTTGCTGACATGACATTGTTAGATTCTGATGGTAAATATCATATTATGATATTTACCATCATAATCTAACAATGTCATGTCAACAAATGGAAAAGTCTGTCTTCCATTAATTATCATGTTAATTATTGTGCCTTTTAGCCGCAACAGCAGGGGCGATTTTTACCCCAAATACCATACTTTTACATACTTGACAAATGTCAAAGTTTGAGGCTGAATATTTTCTAAATAAATGAGCAAAGACCAAAAAGTCTCTTAGTTTCTAGTCTCCCATCTCTTCTGAGCTCTATAGGTTTATTCATGTGTGATGTAGCCAGGTGACTGATTCCTCAAAACCGATTACTCTTAGAGATGACAGATTTCAGGTTCTGACCCATCTCAGGTTGCCATTCATCTTTTCTGTCGCTCCAAATGAATTCTGCCGGGCAGATTGCTTGTGTGGAGCTTTCTGTCAGGCTCAGAGCTCTCTGCCAATGCTATCATCTCAACCCTTCCACCCAAATCAAAGATCTGTTGCTTTGGCTCTGTTTTTGCTCTTTGATTACTGTTTAACAATCAGTATGTACTCCACTAATGGTGTTTTCCTTCAGGAGCTGTCTCTCTGGTGAAGTGGTTTGTTGTTTTCTGTGTGTTTTCATGACAGATTCTACCTTGCTGGATATGCTTTGTTTTCTTGGGTTTCCTTACAAAGGGCTATTTTCATGCAGGGACAGAATACAGGTTTCAGGCCTATTTCAAGTGCTAAATACAGTTCTTCTATGAAAGAGTACATTCTATGACAGTAGTAACTCCTATGTTACAAATTTCAGGTTCAGATAGTATAGTATAAAAGCTGAATAAATGGAAACACAGTTGCTTTTTAAGTACATGCATGTTTTTCTTTGCTGTCAATAAGTGTATTCATGGGTCAGGTCTTGAAAATAGAAAGAAAACAGTTTTAATTGCATGGTCAATATGCAAGACAAAATCTTTAAAGGCATAGTTCACTCAAAAATAAACATTTTGTTATGATTTCTTTTGCCTTATGTAGTCCCAAAATTCTGTGGAAGACAAATAAAGATACTCTGAAAAATGTCTCGGTAGGCATTTAAACAGATAAACAGCAAATAAACAGCTTGTTGCAGGGTATTTGTGCTCTTCCTATAGCTCAGTGAAGGAATCAGTGTTTTTTTTGTTTGTTTGTTTTTTGACACAGATGACACAGAATTTTGGGTCAAGTGTAACTATGTGACCCTAAAAAGGATGCAAACAGATATTGTATGTGTTGTGCCACCAGGATGCAATTACGGCTCAGGAAACAAATTAGGTTTGAGTTACACCAGCTGAGAGGACATTGAGTCAAGGATGATGAGGACAGAACATCCAAACCAGAAAAGAAGAAAAGAAAACCAGGGACATTTTTTTTAGTTCAGTGATCAATATTTGATAGAAGTTTTAGATTTTTACCTCTAAAACACAATTATAGTTTTGTAATTATAGTTAATTTTAGGTCGAAAAATGCAGCAATGTGATGAACTATGTCATACTCTGTCATCCTACTCTAAATTACATTTAGTCATCAACACACAATTATGAACGGCACAGACTGTTCAGAACTCCCAGCGCTCTCATTCTCCTCAAACTAAGACTGCCGATGAGGTCAACACACGTCTAAAACAATGAGCGCTGACTCATGACTGAATGGAATCAATATGTATCTTAATAAACTAAAGAGGAACAAAAACTGATACAAAATAGTGCCATCTTTCCCCTTTGAACATAGTTTTTACTTCAAACCAATCACAAAGGTTTTTTTTTTTTTTTTTTTTGTCATTTTCAAATTCTTCCCCCCGAAATGAATCGCATTTTTGAGGGCCTAAACATGCTCGAAAACTCATTAAACTTTGCACACCAAAAGTAGAGAAAATTTACATCTTTCAGAAGTGGGTGTGGCAAAATGGCTTGATAGCGCCACCTATAAAATGTTAACAAAGTTGAATGTATTTTTCACATACATGTATGAAATTTAGTAGACACGTAACACACCAATACCTACAAAAAAGTCCCCTGGTATGAAGTAATAAACTCAACAGGAAGTCTGTTATTTTGAATTTTCTCTGCAAGTTTTGTGCCGTTTTTGCCATTTTCAAGTGTTGTGTTTAAACAAACTCCTGGAGATTTAAACAGATCAACACCAAATTTGGTCAGTCTAATCTAAAGCCCTTTGTGATGTTAAATTGTGAAGATCTTGACTTTTGCATTAAAGGGCATGTCCGTGGCAGTCTGACAAACTTCAACGTTTCGCCATGAAAAAGGAAGTTGTTATATAATGTCAGACATACGATATCCGATCTGCACCAAAATTTGTGTTAAGAGTCCTGTCCTGAACACATGGCCATGCCCATATTCAGTTATAGTCATAGCGTCACCTGCTGGCAACAGGAAGTGGCATGTTTTACGCTCTAACAAACTCCTCATAGAGATTTAACGACATCAGTGTTATATTTGGTCAGTCTACTGTAAAGGCCTTTGCAATGTTTAATTGTAAAGATCTTGAGTCTTCATTAAAGGGTGTGTCCATGGTGGCCTGACAAAGTTCGATGTTTCACCATGTAAAAGGAAGTTGTTATAACCAGTGTTGGGCGTGTTACTTTAAAAAAGTAATTAGTTGTAGTTACTAGTTACTTCTCACAAATAGTAACTAAGTTAATAACTGTTACATCATTATAAAAGTAACTAATTACCAGGGAAAGTAACTACTGTGTTACTTTTTTTTTTTTTTTTTTTTAAACAATATTAAATATGTTCAATTAATGAAATTTAAATGAAATGAATCAAATTTTTTAGTTAACTCACCAGAAATATAAAGCTTATTGGCACAGTTTTTTTAAAATCTGAATGTACACTTAGCATCAGTCATTCAAGCATTATAATATGACATTATGATAATTTAGCATTAAACTTTAGTAATTAAAACTTTAGAATAACCATATATGAATGCATATTTGTCACATTTACTGAACTTAGGATTTGTGCTTAAGATACTGTTTGTAATTTAGTGTTTCTATAAAAAAAGGGGGAAAACAATAATAACAAAATAACAAAATAATACTGAAAAGATAACAAAACTACTACGAATTCTACGACTGATAACAATATAAAACGCACTAAGCATTAATGAGCCGCTGGGTTCATAAATATTAATCACATTGTCTGCGTTCGCTCAAACTGATTTGCTGAAATCAAAACAGCGGCGATAATAGATGAGCGCCAGCCAATGAGATTGCCGTTTGCGCAATAGTCCCGTCTACTACTGGAGAAACTGGTGGTTCTTAAATGTTGAAGAATTCCAAAGGAACTCTTTTATTTTGACAGGGAAAGCGAAGAATATCGTTTATGTAGCATGTCAGTTCTGCATGGTATATAAAACTCTCTCGCTCTTTCTTTGCGCGTGTGTGAGATAAAGCAAAGGCTAGTCGTGTGTTTACAGTTTGTCAAATACAGGTACGCCGCGCATCCATTCAGATGAACTGAAAAATAAAATGATGATAATATTATATTAAATTATAGTAACAGTGTATTTTATTGTCTGTAACGATAACGGCGTTATAACTGGGGAAGCATTCATTCGTTTAATTACTCGTTACTGAAAAAAATAACGCTGTTAGTAATGCAATTTATTTATAACGCCGTTATTCCCATCACTGGTTATAACTCAGGCATACAATACAGTCTGATCTGCGCCAAACTTCACCTGTTCGATAAGAGTCCTGGCCTGAAGACATCTGAAGGCCAATATTCAGTTATAATTATAGCACCACCTGTTGGCAACAAGATACATCATGTTTTACACTAACTCAAACATATGATGTTCAGTCTGCACCAAACTTATGTTTGATCAAAGTCCTGGATTGAAGACATCTACATGCCAGTATTCAGTTTTAGTCATACCGCCACCAGTTGGCAGCAGGAAGTTTGGCACATATGAATGACTTTGACATATTCCTCCTATATTTACCACTTTAAATGCATATAGCTCACTGTTCACTGTTTTCCTAAAGCCACCGGGTGGCGGTGAGCCCGGATGTGAGGGCCCTTTCAACGCTGCTTGCCGCTTTGATATTATTTTGGTTTTACCAGTTACTGTTTTTATGTCTTGGCAGAGTGACGTCACAGCTTGGGATAGGTCTTAGTGAATGTGTTTGGGACTGTGTGCATTCTTTGATATAAATGAATCAGTATCGTAATTTTTCTCCTTCTCCAAAGTGATTAATCAAATGGCATTTATAGCTTAGGTAACCTCTTGCTGCCAAACCAAGGAGCTGATAATTGCCATTAGATTGCAGATTTCAAATCATGTTCTTTCGAGAGGTCTTGGATGAGCCAAACATTTGCCATTGAGATGCACTGAAACGCTTTTGGATAGTTTCTCCAGGTTTTAAAGATTTCTTTAAAGATTTAGAAGAGAAGCGGAGAGTGGAAAGGGACCAGAAGGCAACATGAGCAGCTTTCTTTATGTCATTTTTGTGCCTTCATTGCTTTTTTGGAACATGTGGGTGTTTGTCAGGATAAGAGAGAACTTTGTACATGTTTACTCTCTTTGTCTGTCAAATAATGTTTCCATCTGTCAGTTCAGATGCTACTGAATAAGAGCTGGTGTAGCTTCTCTGTAACCCAGCACGAGTAGTCTGAAGGATCTGACGTTCTCCCACATGGCTGCGATGTCTTATCATATTTGAGCTGTCTGGAACACACGCTTCAGACAGACTGATCAAATTACTACAGTTCTGTGAAACTCCCGGTGTCTAATTCACTTATTCTCACTCTGTCATAAAGAGTTCTCTGTTGTTGTTCAGTGAGACTTTTGCTCCAGTAGCAGGGGCGGTTTACTTTATAGAGCAAGCATAACAAGTGAAAAACAGATTACCCATGACACTCTGTGACTCCATATCACTGCAGCGCTGTGAAGAATGTTAAAGGAATAAGTCACCAAAAAAAGAAAAATTGGTCATCATTTAACCTTTGTGTTGTTCCAAACCTGTATGACTTTATTTCTTCAGTGGAACACAAATAAAGATATTTAGAAAAATATTTAAGCTGCTCTTCTCTGTAGAATGTAAGTGAAAATCTCACATTTTTATCCTCAATGATAGCAGACAAAAGAGATAAGAGAAGAGATTAATAATTTATTCAAAAAAATTTGAATTGAATTGAATTAATAATTTACATCATGATGATAATTGAGGGATTTCACGATAAACATATCACAATAAAAACAACACTTAATGACAATAACAATATATGACAAAATATGATAGTCTATTAATACAGTCTAAATAAATTTTTCACATTGTTGATTACATTTCACATTGATATTAATTACATATTTAAATTAAAATAAAAAAAATACTGTGAAATATTTATTTTATTTTATTTTATTTTAGTTTATTTTACTTGGCACCCTTTTGTGAAAATGAAGTACACTTTAAATGTAATATTGAATAACACAATACAGTAACAATTATAATCAAGTACTTTACATGGGCTTTGGTGTGTAAGTCAGCACATCAAAATTATTAAAACATAATGACGTTGAAATGCACTTTAAAGTAAAATTTTAATTTGACATTACAAAATGCGCTTTGTAAAAGTGTACTGAAGTGAGTTAAGAGTAAAAGTGTACTCTCTTTAAGTGCATTTTATTTCATTAATATTATATTGTCTGCAACAGTGTTTTTAAAATATGCTTTTAAGATTTGAAGGACACTAGATATGCACATTCAAAACAATTAAGCACATTTCTTTTTCATAAAGTCCCTTCTTATTCATTTTCAGAAAATAAACAATTGAATCATAAAATGCTCCTGAACCTTCAGAGCTCACTGCGTGCTAGTGCGACATCTCCTGAGGAAATGGATCATCAAATGTCACTTGTTTATGACTGGCTCATTGAATTGTATAGAATCTCCAGTGAGGCATGAGCCACAGGGTTCATCACAACATTCACCCCCCTCCCCTTATGATATATTAGCAGATACAGAGCTTACATGGTAGGCTAATAGTAGCACAGTGGTCCAGACACTATTTTCAGCCGTCTCTAGTGAGGAGCCAAAGCTTCTCCAGACTGAATATAGCAGCAGTGATTCCCATCAAGGGGCCATTGCTGTCTTAAACTAGCTGCTCTTGAAAAGCGCTCAGAATAGAGCAGAAATTTGAGGTTCTCGTCTCCCGAGAGCACAGTTAACTGTGCCACAGGCCTGCAGTGGGAAGCAGTTGAGTAAGTGAGATCTGGAAACAGGTGGGCTGTGTTTGAAACATGGTTCAGCTTAGAGAGGTGGACACAGATGTTCCGAGGTGGTTCTTCGCTTAAGTTTAATCGTAGATCTGCAGAGGTGGAATAGATGTTAGCAACGCCTTACAAGAAGAATTCTCATCGTAAAATTGTTCAGAGAGCAAGTAAGTCAAATATGCTGGTTCTGGGGTGATTTTACAGTTCAGTAATGCTAAAAGATCATATTTGTTGTAGATACAGCTAGTCTATCTATCTATCTGTCCATCAATCCATCCGTCCGTCTGTTGCTCTATCTATCTATCTATCTATCTATCTATCTATCTATCTATCTATCTATCTGTCCATCAATCCATCCGTCTGTCCGTTGTTCTATCTATCTATCACTCTATCTATCTCTCTCTATCTCTCTCTCTCTCTGTCCGTCCATCCCTCCATCCATTGTTCTATCTATCTATCTATCTATCTATCTATCTATCTATCTATCTATCTATCTATCCGTCCGTTGTTCAATCTATCTATCTATCTATCTATCTATCTATCTATCTATCTATCTATCTATCTGTCCATCAATCCGTCTGTCCGTCGTTCTATCTATCTATCTGTGCATCTATCTATCTATCTAGACGTTCATCCGTCCGTTGTTCAATCTATCTATCTATCTATCTATCTATCTATCTATCTATCTATCTATCTATCTATCTATCTATCTGTCCATCAATCCGTCTGTCCGTCGTTCTATCTATCTATCTGTCCATCAATCCGTCCGTCTGTTGTTCTATCTATCTATTTATCTATCTATCTATCTATCTCTCTCTCTCTCTGTCCGTCCATCCCTCCATCCATTGCTCTATCTATCTATCTATCTATCTATCTATCTATCTATCTATCTATCTATCTATCTATCTATCTATCTATCTGTCCGTCCATCCGTCCATCCGTCCATTGTTCAATCTGTCTATCTATCTATCTATCTATCTATCTATCTATCTCTCTCTGTCCATCCATCCATCCGTCCATCCATTGTTCTATCAATCCGTCCATCCATCCGTTGTTCTATCTATCTATCTATCTATCTCTCTGTCCGTCCATCCATCCATCCATCCATCCATTGTTCTATCTATCTATCTATCTATCTATCTATCTATCTATCTATCTATCTATCTATCTGTCTATCTATCTGTCCATCAATCTGTCCGTTGTTCTATCTATCTATCTATCTATCTATCTATCTATCTATCTATCTATCTATCTATCCGTCCATCTGTCTGTTCGTCCGTCTGTTGTTCTATCTATCTATCTATCCATCTGTCCATCAATCCGTCCATCCGTCCGTTGTTCTATCTATCTGTCTATCTATCTACCTATCTATCCGTCCATCTGTCCGTTCGTCCGTCCGTCGTTCTATCTATCTATCTATCTGTTGTTCAGATCTCGATAACAACCCAATCAATCTATACATACAAATAAAACAGAACAAATAAGTTCATAAATTATGAATAATAAAATGGAATGGCACGGGGGAAAAAGTATTGAACTACTGAAATGTATTTAATACTTTGTACAAAAGCCTTTGTTGGTAATGACAGCTTCAAGACGCCTTCTGTAAGGAGAAGCCAGTTGCATGCATTGCTCAGTTGTGATTTTGGCCCATTCTTCCACAGAGACTTCAAATCTTAAAGGTTCTGTGGGCCTCTTCTATGAACTCTGATCTTTATTTCTTATTTTCTATTGGATTCAAGTCAGGTGATTGGCTGGGCCATTTTAGCAGCTTTATTTTCTTTTTCTGAAACCAACCGAGAGTTTCCTTGGCTGTGTTTGGGATCATTGTCTTGCTGAAATTGTTTAATTTCCCTTGTTTCATCTTCATCCTGGTACTGTTGTTGTGACTGAACTAGCTGATATTAATTTCCGCTGACAAGGGGCAGGATTGCTTTCTAATTACTCATAGGTTTCAGCTGGTGTCTCGGCTTTCCATGCCTTTTTGCACCTCCCTTTCTTCATGTGTTCAATACTTTTCCCTCGTGTTATTCCACTTTATTACACATAACTTAACGTATGAACTTCTTTGTTTTATTTTCTTTGTATGTATGGATTACTTGGGTTGTTGCCAACATCAGGTGAACATTTCAAGCCAACAGCATCTATTTATCTATCTAGCTAGCTATCTAGTATTCAGATCTCTTCAGAATGCATGGAATAAACCTCTTGATGAATATGGATTAGTTTTACAATGTTTTATGAACATATTGAAGGTTCAAGTTTTGATAGAACGCACTCGAAATAGAATAGCACTAGAAATCTCATTAGGTTTGATTAAAAATATCTTGATTTGTTTGTTATGGTTTTGAAATGGTATTAGGGTGAGTAAATGATGACAGAATTTTAATTTAATTTTCACTTTAATAACAGCATTCATAAATTGTTTTAAAGCCATATTTTCCAGTACATAAGTCACCAGTGTTGGGAAGGTTACTTTGGAAATGTAATGGGTTACAGATTACAAGTTACTTTTTGTTATTTAAAATGTAATAAGTAGTGTAACTTTTCAATTACTTTATTAATGTAACTTATTACATTTGATTATTCTTTGATTACTTTTCTAAATTTCTAATATTTTCAACTATTAATCATTTTGAAACATTTGAACCAGGCAGAGTTAACCATACAGTAGCACTCAACACTGATTACTGTCAGACTTTTAAAATCCTTTATCACTTGAATTAAGATTATAATACGTAAGGGAAAATATACATCTTTATTTTGGGATAATAACTGGCTGGATGTACATGATCCCACTTATATACACAGCTGCTTGCCACAAAAGATACAAAACACTGATCTGAATTGAAATATTTGAACACAAAGCTTCCATGAAGAAATCAGTTGCTAGCAAGTGGTACATTTAAGGGATACAGTGCAGTGGTACCACTTTTATTATACAACATTTCACCACATAAATAATTAAGGACTAATACTTACAGTACTAGTTTGTTAGTTATCTTATAATCCATTACAGTGTACAAAACAATGGCAGCAGCTGTGTTTGTATGAAGCAGTAGAATGAGTCCGTGATACCAGGATGACAGAATTAAGAAATTGTACACATAATATTGAATTGAGTTGAATATTTTATTAGCTAACCAAACACAAAGCTTCCACCAAGTAAAGCGCCACCTTAAGTTGCCCGGGTGTTCTTAGCTTCTACCAGTTGTTATCAGGGAATAACATAACATACCTCATGACTGACCAATCAGAATCAAGGATTCCACAGCGCTGCATAGTAATTTAATTTAAAGCACAGCCACCACAAATTCAGACTTAACACCTCTTATTTACTTTGAGATCATTCTGAGGTTAATTACAGATTTTAAATCATAACAAGAAATAGTTCAATAGCTGTGATACTGGTTTTGAAATCAAATGTTTGCATAGTTATCACAGAAAACACTGACATCTAACAATGCCTTGGAAAAAAACAATTAATCTTAAAAATAAAGTATATGCATAAACCCAAATAGTAAATAAAACAGTTATAGAATAAGCATGTGTCCTAAACTCCTGAAACATTGGTGTCTCATTTTAGAGCAGTCAGTGCAATTTAAGAAAGAAGTCAATTAAATCTTTATGTGTGTGTGTGTGTGTGTGTGTACCTGGTATTTATCACATTATGGGGACCAAATGTCCCCACAAGGATAGTAATACCAGTAAATTTTGACCTTGTGGGGACATTTTTAGGTTCCCATAAGGAAACAGGCTTATAAATCATGCAGAATGAGGTTTTTTTGAGAAAGTCAAAGTGTGACAGTCTCCTGTGAGGACTAGGTTTAGGTGTAGGGTACACTGTAAAAAATAAAAAACACAATTTGTTGAGTCAGCTTAAAATAATTTGTTACCCTACTGCCTTAAAATTTTAAGTTCAGTCAACTAAAATAAGTTTAGTCAAATTGAAATGTTAAGCTGTACTAAGTAACAACTTAGATATTTGCGTTTGCTAAACTTAACAGATGGGTAAGTAACCCAGCTGCCTTAAAATTTTAAGTTGATTCAACTCAAATGTCTAAGTTGTCACTTCGTATAATTTAACATTTCAAGTTGAATAAACTTTTTTTGAGTTGACTGAACTTAAAATTTTAAGGCAGAAGTTGACTCAACAAATTGTTTTTTACAGTGTAGGTGTAGGGCGATAGAAAATACGGTTTGCACAGTATAAAAACCATTACGTCTATGGAATGTCCCCATAAAACATGGAAACACAACATGTGTGAGTGTGTGTGTGTGTGTGAAAATTCAGATGTAACCCCTTTGTAATCATTAACATTTTCAAAAGTAACTGTAATTTAATTACACATTTTTTCTCAGTAACTGTAACTAATTACAATTACATTTATTTTGTAATTAAATTATGTGATTCTGTTACATGTAACTAGTTACTCCCCAACACTGTAAACCACATTGTTTATTATTTGAAATGTGCCTGTTCTGTTAGTTGTGGAGTGTGAGGAATTAAAAAAAAAAAAAAAAAAAAAAATTATATATATATATATATATATATATATACATATATATATATATATATATATATATACATATATATATATATATATATATATATAATATATATATATATATATATATTATTTTTTTTTTTTTTTTTTTTTACTTGTATGTATGATAATAAAATGTGAATTACATAGCAAGGTGACTTAACTGTTGTTGTTTTGTTTTTTTTCCTATCAACTATGCAATTTTGTCCTGGTGCCAATTACAGTCATGAGCGACTTTTTTTCTGGAAAATATGATGCTTTAATTTGATTAGTCAGTAAAACATAATACTGATTTGGGTAGGAATTCATTGTGTCCATTAGGATTTGATAGGAGTGGTGAAAGATAGTCTGCGATACAGTATTATTGACTAATATGATTTTTCCTCACGGAAACCTTGTTCCTGTAATTAGACAACAGACGTGTTTGTGTGTGTCCTGTGATGGTGCATTTGTGACTTAGCACACTCAGTGGCATTGGGGTCAGTTGGCAATGATTCATTTGCCGTCACTAAGATAGAACAGAACATCGGTGACTCACAGCAGGGCAGTAACACACAACGTCACAGCGCATGTGTTACGGCGATTGTATTTTGAGGGGTTGACTGCATCATCTGATTGTATTTGGAAGGATAATCTTGCATGTTGTGCATACAGAACATCCTGTGACTAATTTCTTTCCTGAATGACAGATTTTGCACCATCATGGTCCAGGTATTTATGGACTCTGTGGGAGCCATGCACAATGTTCTGATTTGTCCTAGATTAACTGTCTGATCGCACAAGATTTCTCTTCACCTCTTTTCTCTCACTGTGTTCTTGTCCTCATGAGACTTCCAGCTCATATTTCTCTCAGTTACCTTAACAATTCACTCTCTTTCTCTGTTTTGCCTTATTCTCTCTGTGTCTTCTTGCAGTGTGGGTGATTGGAGCTAGTCTGTCTCTGGGCGGGTTTGTTTGCGTATGGGGTCTGTTCTCCCCTCTGGTCCTGAAAGACCTTTTCACAGAAATGCACTATGATGCTTCATCTCTGCAATGCTGAACGAGAAATGGCTTTTTTGCATTATGAACTCTCATCATTTTGAAGGTCTCAGTTCATCATTTTTTAAATTATTTTATTATTATCTTTTCCCTGAGGTCCACTTATGCAGTTAGTCAAGGTTTTATATGAATATTTACCGCCTTCTCTCTCTCTGGCTCTTAAAATGATACGGGTTGATGTTTACTACTGTACCTTTAAGACCTCTATGCAAATGCTTTCTTTTCATGTGAAATAAGTAAAAAAGCCTTTGACTAGAAAACATCTCGCTGGTGTGTGAACAGTGACATCAAATGCAGTAAACAAAGAAAAATATTTGATGCTTTGAAAAGCATACTTTTTTTTTTTTTTTTTACATTGTCCACCACCCAATTGTAAATTGTAAATAACATACAAAAAAGTATCTGAACACATTACATTCAGTTCACACTTAAGTGTATTCTTTTAGCTTTTTTTTCGTTTGCTAAAGTGTGCTTATTTTTCACAAGGGTCCCAACGGGTTTCAAAGTCGTCAGAATATCAGTAGAGCATTTTGGGTGAAGTAATTATTATTTCTCTGTCAGTTTGCGAAATTGAGAAAAACCTTCAAACTTTCAAAGTTCCTCAACAAATTTTCTTGGGATTTGAAGGAAACCTGTGATTAGATTTCCTTTGAATGGGTGTTCAGACATATAGTCATTGTTAATATTGTTGTGGTTGATATTTTTTGCTTTGTTGTCAGCTTTGTGACATGAAGGAACTGGCTTCAGAGAAATCATAATCAAATACATTTTTCCTCTGAATATTAGATTTATTTCAACAGTTTATAGGGCAATTTAGAAGCGTTGCATGTATTTTTTACAGTCAGGATCTGGCGTGAATAAAAAAGAAGCAACACAGCAAGTTGTGAACAGCATGAATTATTTAAATAGTGTAATTTGCTTTAATAAAATCAAAAAGAAAAACAGTGTGCAACTGAGATTTGGAGTAAAATAATGAGCCTTTAGAACAAAGGCGTCTCTTTGTGTGTTGGACTACACTGAACAAAGGTTTTGCTAAATGCTGTCTAGCCCTTTAGAAAGACTGTATACGGACAAAGACAGCTGAACAATGAGGGAAAATAAAACAAAAACAGAGCATATACACTGAACTAAACACTACAACAAACAGGCAACAGGCTAACTAGATTTTATTACAGGTAAAATAACAATAAATAGTAAAGTATTTCAGTCCAATGGGTCTGTTTTCCTCTACAGTAACCCGATACCATGATATTTAAGATTAGATGCTGACTGTATCTGTGATTTAAAGGCTATATTTTGATATACTGACACGTGAGCAAGCAACTGCTAAAATTATCATGAATCATTAATGTAACACTAGAGGACAATATACACAACACCTGGTGAAACCTGATGTTGTTGGAGTGCATCGTTTCTGCACATTCCAGTGGAATGAAATGATTTTGTGACATTTCTTTATCTCATATATTATTTACTTATTTACTTATTCATGGCCTGGCACATTCGGAACCTCTCAGCTACTGTTTACTGTAGTCACGCCAGACTGGCACGATGTGCTGGTGCTTTTCAAGGAATGGAAAAAATGTTTAATTTCTTATCAAACTCTTCTCAAGAACTTGGTTAAATATTCTATTTTTAGAACATTAACAAATTATAATATGTGACCCTGGACCACAAAATCAGTCATAAAGGTACATTTTTCGAAATTGAGATTTTTACATCATCTGAAAGCTGAGCAAAAAAGCTTTCCATTGTCGTATGGTTTGTTAGGCTGTAACAATATTTGGCCGAGATATAACTATATCAATATATGGAATCTGAGGGCGCAAAAAAATCTAAATATTGAGAAAATCGCCTTTAAAGTGCCCCTATTATGCCATTTTAAAGGTTGATAATATTGTTTTAATAGACTCCCAAAACAGGTTTACATGTATGCAAGGTCAAAAAACACTTCAGTTTTCTCCAAAAATAGATTTAATTTTACCCCATTTCTAAATGATTCCTAAATGACTCGTGTGAAGCAGTTTGAAGAATCAATCTCTCTAAACCCCTCCTTTCCGTGAGCCCTCACTGCTTGTGATTGGTCAGATGGCGCAGTCCTTTATGATTGGTTTACCGCGTACAGCGTGTCGGAGAACGAAACGCCCATTGCCATAACTGACTGATAGCCTTGGATACTTGTCAATACATAAAAAGATGGCATCGATTTTGCCATACCAATTCGAGCCAGAGTCTGATGATGAAACGACTGAAGTGGCTGATCGACAAGTTAGCACGGTCTACCTTGGAAAGTGCTCGCAATTTGCTTATGTAAGCGAATCGGGCACACCTCTATGTTGTAAACTTCAACATTCTATAATGCATTAAGGCGGCTTTCACACCAAACGTGGAAAGGGTTCAGTGCAACCCTTCAGAGCGCAGCGGCAAAAGTTTATTTGAACAACTTATTTGAACTTTGTCCGCGGCGTGCGCGCTCCGCTGCGCGTCCGCTTTGGTCGAGGCAGAAACAAGCCATCCTCGCAGGGCAGAAGACATTGAAACGAATGGGTTTCATAGCACAGCGCTTTCCACATTCGGTGTGAAAGCCACTTCGTACGCCATCCTTTATCATTACTTCAACTAATGAGACAGACAAGCTGCATCAATCACAAATTGTCAGACTACAGTGGGTCCACAGCTGAACAACAGAACTACAAAAGCGTGATTTAGCCGGTTAGCAAGACATGTGCAGGGTTGTTACACAACCTAACATACACAACTACGTATTTTGAACGATCGCCAGAAAATACAATCTTTGTAGATTCATCTTTTGGAAGTGAATATAAAAGAGTTTTACTCACAGCGTATGATACAGCCTCTTCTGTATAATGTACGTGTAAATTTCCATGTGATGTAAACCACATGGAAATTTCACTGTTTGTGGGCGGACAAGTTGTTCGCGACGTAGAACGTGGGCGGGCATTAAGCAAATGTGTTACTTCGTGACGTGTGGCCGTAACAGAAAAAGTTTCGAATTCCTGACGACTGGTTTAGTCAAATGTGAGCCGACTCTTTTTTTGATAGACAATAACTTTATTTATTGTGCACTGTCGGCTTCACAACTTTGCAGATAGTTTATGTTCACATACACCTACATGACACACTGCATGAAAGGACATATTTGAAAAGGCATAATAGGGGCACTTTAAAGTTGTCCAAATGAAGTTCTTAATAATGCATATTACTAATCAAAAATCAAGTTTTGATATATTTACAGTAGGAATTTTACAAAATATCTTCATGGAACATGATATTTACTTAATTTTCTAATGATTTTTGGCATAAAAGAAATATCTATATTTTTGACCCATACAATGTATTTTTGGGTATTGCTACAAGTATACCCCAGCGACTTAAGACTGGTTTTGTGGTCCAGGGTCACATATATGATGTGATCTAAGAAAACCCAACACGTGGTGAAATTTGAACTTTAATGTAACAAAAGTTATGGCTAGCTTAAGTTGGCTGATAGCTATGATTTTCAGGAATGGAATTTTGAGAAAAACCGTTTTAAAGTGAGACAGCTTTTACTTTCACTTTACGGGTTTAACGAGAGCTGTCTGTCAGGAGCGCTATACTGCATCATTACACAAACAGACTAACGTTACCTTGAAGAGGGCAGTTTTTTGTTGTTTATCATGGGCATAGTCTCTGACGTTTTGATCACCCCTTGTATGTTCAGATTTAGAAAAGCGAGCGCAGCACAACTGTTCAGACTCCAGAATGTCATCAGACTTCTCCACTTTAGTAACTTCATCATCCGATCCTTCATCTCTGGATGTGAAATAGTTCATTATAACATCGTTTAGGGCACTGACATCACCAAGATTGAGCAGATTGAGACGAGTAAGATCGTTTAAGTGAGCAGCTGCAGTACTTCAGACTGTGTTGTGCTCCACCATCTCACGATATTAAAAAATAAATAAACAAATAAAACTTTTCGTGCCATAGTTTACACAGGGCTGGCGGGGAATGTGCATTGATACACCTTTATTAAATATGTTACGTGGTTTATTTTGATAGGTTAACTGTTTTTGTGGTATTAAGAGAAAGCACCTCCACAGTGCGTTCTCAAAGGACAAGTTGACTTCCAGAACAAAAATTTACAGATAATTTACTCACCCCCTTGTCATCCAAGATGTTTGTGTTTTTTTTTTTCTTCAGTCAATAAGAAATTATGTTTCTTGAGAAAAAAAATTCAGGAATGTTCTCCATATAGTGGACTTCAATGGTGCCCCGAGTTTGGACTTCCAAAATGTAGTTTAAATGCAGCTTCAAATGGCTCTAAACAATCCCAGACGAGGAAGAAGGGTCTTATCTAGCAAAACAATCAGTCATCTTCAAAACAAATTGATAATTTATATACTTTTTAACCTCAAATGCTCGTCTTGTCTAAGTCTGCTTGAACTTTGTTTTTATCCGGTTCAATACGGTCAATACAGTTAGGGTATGTCGAAAAACTCCCATCCCGTTTTCTTCCCCAACTTCAAAATTGTTCTACATTGCTGCACAAGTACCAACTCAGTGTTTACAAAGTGAAGACAAGCATTTGAGCTTAAGAAAAGTTTATGTATCGTCAATTTGTTTTGAAAATGACCGATCATTTTACTAGATATAACCCTTCTTCAGCTGGGATTGATTAGAGCACTTTAAAGCTGCATTTACACTGCATTTTGGAAGTTCAAACTTGGGGGCACCATTGAAGTCCACTATATAGAGATAATTCCTGAAATGTTTTCCTCAAAAAACGTAATTTCTTTATGACTGAAGAAAGAAAGACATGGACATTTTAGAAGACAAGGGGGTGAGTAAATTATCTGTAAATTTTTGTTCTTGAAGTGAACTTCTCCTTTAACATCAAAGTCATTTCTGCTTGCTGCAATAAATTGCAATTTTTCTGCACTAAACAAGTGAATTGTGCCCAGATATTTTCAGAGATAATAGACAAGATGTTATAGAATAATAATTTAATGAAAACCTAATTTTGACAAAAAAAAAAAAAAAATTACATTTGACCTATTTTTTGAATTTCCTGAAAATGTCCCAGCGTGACATCCGACAGGTTTTCCCAGATCGCATTTATTTGAATATAAATACATATTTGAGATGTATTTTTTTGTAAGAGTTTTGGATTTTGAGAGAAATTAAGACTTATTAATCAAGGATGCATGAAGTTCATCAAATGTGACAGTAAAGACATTTGTAATGTTAGAAAAGATTTTTATTTCAAATAAATGCATTCTTTTGAACAGAATAAACAAAAATGTATTGCTGTTTGTACAAATATATGAAGCAGCACAACTGTTTTTAACAGTAATAAAAAAGGACTATATCTTGAGCATCAAATCAGAATGATTAAAATGATTTGTGAAGGATCATGTGACACTAAAGACTGGGGTAATGATGAAAATACAGCTTTGATCACAGTTATAAATTACATTTAAAATATATTCAAATGGAAAATCTTTTAAACTGTAATAATATTTCACAATATTACTGTATTTTTTATCAAATAAATGCAGACTTTTCCCAAAGCATTATTTATCCTAGACTTTTGATGTGTATCTACTGTAAACTACTTTTTTTTTTCTTTTTACAAAAACTGTAATTAAAAATGATTGCACCTGAATGACACTTGCAATGTGTTATGACAGAAAATGTCATACATCAGTGCAGTTAAACATGGCAGCAACCATCTATTTTTGTTAAGAAATTGTATCAGTCTATATGAATGACCATCCAGAGTTTCCCTCCCAGGAGCCCTAGGTGTCTGAGTGAGTCTTGACAGATGGATTTATGGCTTTCACACTTTGAGTGGTGGAGCTGGAGTCACTGAGCGTACGCCCTCAGTTAAGGGTCAGAGGCGTGCAGACCTGACTGCACAAGTGTAAAGAGAAAACCCCAGACACATGCCATGTCAGTTCCTCTGAGTCCCTCACAGTCTCAGGGTTAAAAACAGACAAGGCACTGGGAACTACCGTCGCGGTAATTGAAGACCACCTACACGGGGTTGTAAATAGAGTTTGAGAGTTGCTATGGTTATTCGAAAGGTCAGGTTGTGTGGTGAAAGTGAATCTGTTATAATGATTTGAATAGAGTTATAAAATCATCGTCAGGATTGGAGACACGTTTAATAGAGTTTTAGGAGGTCCAAATCCCTCTTAATGCATAAAAGAACCAAGATCTTATAAAGTTGTTGTTTGTGCTGTCAGATCTGTGACAGGAGGGGAACTCTCCAGTCTGTCTGCTGCTGTTCTGTGAATGTGATGTAGAGCATGTGTTTCAGCTGGGAGAGATCAGATCCCTTCACTAATAGCAATTTTTATTGCCTGTCTTGTCTACTATATATTTTTATTAAAGAAGAACCAAACCCGCCATAGATACAGTGTCGACTGGGATCATGGTTACTATAGTTACACATTCATTTCTATAAGGGAAAATGAACACAGAATTGGTGTGGTATTTACTTTGTATCAGTTTTCAGAAATTGCTAGTAAATTTCACAAATAATTACAAAGAAATGGCAAACAACAAATTAAAATAAATATTAAAGTAAAAATACTAAAATAATCTGCAAAATCATTTATAGTGGAAAATTATTTATATTGTAGAAATAATAATTGAATGAAGGAATGAATGAATAAATAAATAAAAATAGCCCTATCAGGCTAAATTTACTATTTATTTTACTGTCACTGAAAAAACATTAATATTAGAAATTAAACAATTTTCATTCAGAAATGAACTCATGATAATGTATTTTCATGTAAAACATACTTCAATATTTAAAATTATTTAATTATTTAATTTATTTATTTATTTTTACAGTGTAAAAATATGCAATGAAAATAATCCCATCAGGCTAAAGTTATTCACTATTTATGTTACTGCAGTTACTTTGTAATTATTTGTGAAAATTGTTTCAAAGACTTTAAACAAGTTATTAAATAAGATATTTTTTGTAAAAAAATGCAATAAAAATAATACCATCAGGCTGAAATGATTCACTATTTTCACTAGGGCTGCCCCCTAATAATCCATTGACCCTTAGTCGACGAGAAGAGGCTTGGTTGACCTGAATTTTATTAGTCCGTTAGTCACAGAGGAAAAAAAAAATAAAATAAACAGGAAGTGGGGAAGTCACGCAGTCCGTTACGGACAGATTGTTAATGGCAGTGTTGCCCAGTCCGCGGTTTTCCCGCGGAATTGGGCTACTTTAGCACTCTTGCCACTGGTTGTTTTTCATGTCCACTGTTTAAGCGACCCCAATAACGTCATATTTATCCTCTGGAATGCAAGTTTACCAGGGGAACCCCGACAAAAAACGTGTATTTTACGCAATTTTTAATGGGTGCCCCCCTCGAAATGCCGTGGGCTAGTTTTAAGAAGCAATTGGGCGGGTTTTGTTGTGGAAACCTGGCAACCCTGCTTAACCGCTGGTCTACGTGAACATCTAAACGCTCACCTCATTCCTCGACCTCAGATATGGATTATCTAAAATATGTAAATAGTAGCCACTTTACATGGTCGCTCAATCTAATGTTAACCTAGAAAATTGTCCGCTATTGAAGTGTCTGTGTGGAGTGAGGAAGCTGAATGACAGATGGAGGCGCCGGTGCGGTAAGTTGCTCCGTCATTTTTGGTCATACAGATAAAAATAATACATCTTTCGAATCTGTAAAGACTCTATGTTTATTTGTGTGTGCTCACAATAACAATGAAACGTTGCTTTTTTGTAAAATAATGAAAGCAAACAGGATGCGCTTTCTGCCGTCTCTTTCTCTGTGAAATTGAGCGCGAAACTTTGAAACTCCGTGTATACGTTAGGCCTTACAGACATGAAAAATATATCTGTATAGAGTGAAATGTCTACTTTCAAATGAACAAATTCAAATAGAAAACAAACATTCCTAGATTATAAAATCCATGTGAAACGTGCATACAGGTGCATCAATACCGTGGAGATAACAAGTTAGTATCGCCGACTTCATTTCTTAAGCCGAAAACAAAAAAAGCGCTAGTTTATCAATAAATTATTAAAATGTTAATGCAGTCTACTTGCTGTTTTTTCCTGTTTATTATATCTGCCAGTGTGCTGTGGCAAGCTTTATGTGCACTTGAATGCTTATTAGGCTATGTATGCAATTAAAGGCTCATTGCTATTATTTATATGGTTTATATAATCTAATAGTCGACTAATGCTTAAAATGAACGACTATTAGTCGACCGGAAAAATCTTTAGTCGAGGGCAGCCCTAATTTTCACTATTAATTATTAAACATTAAACAAGTTATTAAACAAGATATTTTTGCAATAAAAATCCCATCGGGCTGAAATGATTCACTATTTATTTTACTGCAATACACTGAAAAAAAAAATTGTAATTATTTGTGAGATTTACTAATTTCTGATTAAAATTGTTTCAAAGAAATGGCAACAGATTAAATTAAACATGAAAATCTGAAGTAGAATGACTTTTAAATGACTCTTGATGGAGAAAGATGCCTTTTGCCATCACAACTGTTTAGTTTACAATCTACCAATGGGAGCTAACTGAAACTAACCTTCTAAACTTTGACCTCTTGGGCTGTAACTGTGGAAGCAAGTCAAAGGGCATGACACTGTGCCATGGAAACAGTTCATAGGTGCTTTGGTCTGACATCTGTACAGAGAGTGATAGCCAGAGGCATATTTGGGCTCAGAATGTCATTATCTTTAATGAGACTCACAAATGCGGTGCTCTTTTCTCAAAGGCTATTTGGTTTAATTGTGTTTACAAAAGATATTGGTCATACAGTAGGTCAGAGTAAACAATCCATTGTTCGCTCATAATTCACAGCCCAATTTACCAACTGGGAAATGTTATAATGTAATATGTAGTGTGGCAAATAAGGAATATTGTGTGGGGGGGAAAGCCATATATAGCCTATTATATGGTATATAGATGCCATACTTCAAAGGAATTTTACAGAATGTCAACCGGAGCATAAATATCATCCGCTCCTTTCTGTGACTTATTATGAGCTTCAATTCAACCCATCTAATTTCACAGAAAAGCAATATCACATGTAATTTCATCACTTTCTATACGCATGGACTTTATGTCCCTTAAAGCCGCACCCTAAACTGTTTGCCCTTGTTATATGTCTTGGAATCGAGCTATATTTACCACCTTGATATCAGAGCGATGGGGAAACATATAGCCCTACAGAAATAGAAAGAAACCATATTTAATGCTTATATGGGAATGATATGATGCCAATGGTGAAAGACACATTTGAGAATTTGTGGACGGACAGATGACATGTTGTATGCCAAAACTATTTAAAGGGACAGTCCACCCAAAAATAAACATTCTGTCATCATTTACTCAACCTCATGTTGTTCCAAACTTGTATAAGTTTCTTTTTTTTTCTGTTGAGCACAAAAGAAGATATTTTAAATGAATGTTATAACCAAACAGTTTCAGGTTCCATCGACTTCTGTAGTATTTTTGTCCATACTTTGAACACAATGAGATATGAAACTTAAATAATGTCAGAATTTACATTTATGGATGGGCTATCCCTTTAAGTAACACTGAAGTTGATTGAATATTAACTGAATAATATTTACTAAGAAAAAAAAGTCATAGCACAGGATTATTTAAGTGCAGAATAAATAAGTAAATAAATAATGCATATATATTAGGGCTGGCAAACGATTAATCGCGATTAATCGCATACAAAATAAAAGTTTGAGTTTGCCTAATATATGTGTGTGTACTGTGTGTAATTATTAACATACACATTCATGTATATATTTAAGAAATATTTACAAGTATATGTATTTATTATAATTTTTATAGAATTTATATTATATATAAATAAAAATATTTTGTACATAACATATTTCACTTAAATATCTATCTATCTATCTATCTATCTATCTATCTATATATATATATAGATATAGATAGATATAGATAGATATATGAATTACTTTCTCCTGTCCTCAATTTTTTATGCAGAGAATACTATAGGCTACAGGTATTGTCCTTGATAACATGATTTTCCCCAAAACATGAGCTAAACACTAGTGTATACGTGCAAATGTGTGCGTAAGATGACATGCGTGTGTGTGCGTCTCATGAAGATAGCAGCCAACTTCCCTTAATCACAGTTATGCTCCAATTTAGCATGATACTGTTTCACTGTGACTTTCTTTGAAGTTGGTCCACTCTCCATAATGTTGTTGTTTACACAAAATGGGCCCATGTCATAGACAGTTGTCATGGGAACACCACATTCGGCCCTGAGGCTTTGTATTATAAAGACGAAGGACAAGAGTACACTTGGTGTTGTTAGGTCTGTCTCTTACATAAATGGATTATGCTCTGAGTAAAACAAAAAATTGATTACATTCGCTTCACAACAAGAAAGCCAATCATAAAACATGAAGAAAATCGGCCGCGTAATCATACCGTGAGCTAATAATGTTTTCACGCTGTTCATTTTGGAATCGATTGTGAGAGCGTCAGTTTTCGGTCTGTCCTCAGATGAGACTGTGCTCTGACTGAACCTTCTGAAAGCGTCTATTGTGAAACTGCATGTGTCTTACCTGAAATCCATCAGGCATATAGCCCGAGTGATGCTCATTAAAGATGACAGCTGTGTGTTTCTCTATTCTTAGTTGTCATTTTCAGAACCCACCACAAATAACAGGAGATGTTAGAGACGTCAATCAAAATGACACCACGTTACAGAAATATTAATCTAACGCACAAAATCCTCAAAAAACAGCGTTTCTTGAAAGTTTTGCTCAGGCTATAGACTTGAAATCAATACGCAGTAAAGAGAGAAGACACCCTGCTTCTTTTGTGGCCATTTCTGACATAAAATAATGTACCAGCAATTCAGCTGTGCAAAGCATACGCTCATTTATTTTAAGCAACGGCAGTGAATTCACAAGCACAGTTCATGAACGTTAAACAAATGCTTTTTCCCTCCAAACAGGCAATTGATCAAAACTTTTCTTAGGCTAAATTTTTAATAAATTTGTCACGGTTGCATTGCAGAACCTTAGGGACTAATAGGAAAAAAGACTGATTAGATCTCAGTAATTTTTCCTAGACATTACTGAGCAAATTTAGACTTTTGCTGACATTTCCTGCTTATCTAGCTTGAGTTTTCTTTAAATATTTCTATAAATGATGTAAGCTGATTAATATAGTTTTTAACCTAAAATCATTAATGTTTATGAAAAGGGGGAAAAAAGATGTTATTAATACATTCATATGTTTTAGCACCTATCCACATGTACTATATATACACTACCACTCAAAAGTTTGGGATCAGTAAGACTTGTAACGTTTTTTGAAGAAGTTTCTTATGCTCATCAAGACTGCATTTATTTGACCAAAAAAAAAAAAATAATAATAATAATAATACTGCAAAATGTTATTACAATATAAAATAATGTTGTTTTTTTTTTAAATTTTAACATACTTTAAAATATCATTTATTTCTGTGATGCAAAGCTGAAATTTTCATCAGCTGTTACTCTAGTCTTAAGTGTCACATGATCCTTCAGAGGTCATTCTAATATGCTGATTTATCATTAGAATTATCAATCTTGGAAACTGTTGTGCTGCCAAATATCCTTTTTTTTCAGGATTCTTTGATGAATAACAAGTTAAAAAGAATGGCATTTATTAAAAAGTGCATAGATTTGCATTGTTGGAAAATATAAATATTTTCTAACAATGTAAATCTATGCACTTTTTTACATTAATTTAACACATCCTTGGTGAATGAAAGAAAAAGAAAGAATAAAAATTTACTGACCCAAAACTTTTGAACAGTAGTGTATATTGTTAGAAAAGATTTCTATTTTAAATAAATGCTGTTCTTTTTAACTTTTTATTATCCTGAAAAAAAAGTATCACAGGTTCCAAACAAATATTAAGCAACACAACTGTTTCTAGCACTGATAATAAATCAGTATTATAGAATCATTTCTGAGGGATCATGTGACACTGAATACTGAAGTAATGATGCTAAAAAATTCAGCTTTGATCACAGAAATATATATATATATATATATTTTTTTTTTTTTTTTTTTTTTTGATTTTTAATGTATATTAAAACAGAACATTGTTTTACGTTGTAATAATATTTCACAATCTAACATTTAACAATCTATAAATACTTTATTTTTCCTGAAATATTGTTAACTCTTCATTGCTCAAAACTTGAACATGTTTGACAAATCATCCAAGGCATTTCTACAAAAACCTTTATTTTGTGGAAAACAATGATTAAAATTAGAGTAACTGCTGAAACACTAAAGAATATTACAACTAAAATTTTGGAGAGTTTTAGCTGTCAGAAATTAGTGTAAAGGCCCTTGCTTGGTCCACTCTTCTTCTACTCTCTTCCACATGCAGTTTCGTAACTGTAGTTGGTTTCTTAGCCATAAGTTTGCCACCAAGGATTTTCCAGAGATTTTCAGTCAGGTTTAAACAGAACTCAAATTTCTGCTATTTCATTATTTAAATTTTCTTATCTTCAAGAAACTGCTTTACCTGTTTTGCAGTGTGACAGGGGCATTGTCTTGCATGAAAATTGCAGGCTGATTGGGAGATGCTTGCAGGGAAGGAGCTGCATGTTGTTGAAGGAGGTTCTGATAAACATTTGCATTCACTCTACAATATACTGTATCTGTATCAGAGGACCAACTCCTGCTGCAGAAAGCATCCCCCAAACCATGACACTTCCTCCTCCATCGTTCACTGACTTCTTTACACACTTGGGCTTTAGTTTTCCCTCAGTTTGACGCTGAGGAAAATGTTTCCCATCAGACCCAAATAAATTAAACATGCTCTCATCACTAAAGTGAACTTTGGACCAGTTCTCCTCTCTCCACACAACATGCTCTTCAGCAAAGTTGAGCTTAGCTTTTTGATTCTCTCTGCTTATAAGAGGCTTGGTCACTGAAGAGTGCACTTTCAGTCTGACTTCAGATCCTTACTCTGTTCAGCAGTGAACTGGCAAGCAATTCCAGCTGCAGTGTTGAACCAATTCCCCATTGAAAGTCTCTGCAATGTCCTATTTTCTTGTGCATTTATCTTACATGGACAACCAGGCTTTTGGAGCATCTTGAATGAATTAGTGTCACTGTAAACCTGCAATATTTGAGAAATCACAGATTTGAAATTACCAGCTTCTCTTGCAGAACCTTCATCTGCACAACCTCCTGTCATAGGCTTTCAGTCACCTTAGAGCGGCCTGCCATCTTGCAATCGCAGTGAAAATTAGATGAATGCTGCCAGTTAAACAGGGTTTTTTTTAATTTAATACTGTGCTTCAGAATACAATTAATCTATGAAATCTGCTTAAAAACTGTCATTTCACTCCTGTTAGAATAACTGCAAATAGGATTAAACTGTGACTTGAAATTTAGGAAATAATAGGTTTCGATCTCCACTGTAAAAAAGGAAGGAACTTCAAGAGGAACATCGAAGGCAAAGTCGATACTTCACTTTAGATAGCTCTTTTCTGTCCTCTATTCAGTCTCCTGAGGTGTGAATGACCAACTGGAGAGGCTGCGGTCGACCCGTTCTGTATTTTTACGGTGATGTTTGTAATCTCTCACGGATGACTTGTTGATCCTAAGTGGCATATGGTGCTGATGAGGGTCACAGCGTCCCCAATTTGCAATCAAAGTGAACTCTCGAGATGTCATTAAGCGAGTCAGTGCAGCACACAATCAGGGAGCGATCAGCCCTCGAGTGACTGCTGGAGTAAAAGGTGACCCTTCGGACTTCATTTGTCTCCTGACCACTGAATTTTTACATCCACTTGCAGTGCTTATTGCCAGGAAAACAAACAAACTAAAAATGTCACTTATGAGTCAGACTGTGCATAAACACTGTGATATGTTTCACCATGTGATATGGGCACTAGCAAACAAGGAACAGGGGATCCAGAGCGAGCTTTGGGTGAAATGGAGGTGAAATTACAGACTGTGATTATACACACTCATGTGATTACACAGGAAAATGTCTTGCTGGTTGCTCTTTCGTAGCACAAGGGGAGCAATAGAGCTTCTGTCGTCATTAGTTTAATGTCTTTGTTCAGTTCTGTCAAATATTTTATTATACAGTAAACTGTATATGAAAAACTATTATAACATTTCCTTTTTCTGTTAGTATTGGAAAGACTGCAGTACTTTCTTATATACCATTAGCATTCAGCAAATACACATTATTAACACTTAAGCAAGTCTTTAAATATCTGATCAAATTTTAATTCCACAAACCTGGCAAATATTAGCAAATCTATCTGTTAGATCTTCAGAAGTGTAGCCTGCATAAAAAAAATGTGTATACTTGGCATACTGAAATTAACATTATCTGGCCTTAGTTTAAGAAAATATGAATTCTGTGTGAAGAGACCTACCAGATTACCAAACGCATTGTTGGTTACAGTGTTTATGTCCTTTTTATTTGTGTTTTTAACAATTTCTTTATTTGTGAAAAATACTAATATGACTATACATGTATTATACTCTGATATTTCTTTGACTTCTTTGTAAACGACTGTTACTTCTTTTTGCACTCTGGTCAGATGTTAACAGGTATTCACTGGCTTTGTATTCATGCTCTGCTTAATGACAGTAAGGCTGAATTGAAATGAATACATTCATTTTCAAATTACTTATTCCTAATTTATTAAAGGAGAAGTCCAGTTCCAGAACAAAAATTTACAGATAATGTACTCACCGCCTTGTCATCCAAAATGTTCATGTCTTTCTTTCTTTTTCTTTCTTTCTTTCTTTCTTTCTTTCTTTTTTGAGGAAAACATTTCAGGATTTTTCTCCATATAATGAACTGCTATGGTGCCCTGAGTTTGAACTTCCAAAATGCAGTTCAAATGCGGCTTCAAACAATCCCAAATGCGGTTGTAAACAATCCCAGTCGAGGAAGAAGGGTCTTATCTAGCAAAATGATTGGTTATTTTTATAAAAAAAAAATACAATTTAAATACTTTTCTACCTAAATCTTAAAAATATGAATGTCAAAAAAATGTCAAACCCCTTCAGTTAAGTGAGTGGAATTCACTCTCGTAATTACAGTGGATCACTGTACACGTGCATTTGTTGCTGCCGTAAAGTAATGTGCTCTTTTCTCGCAGTTTTCTACCAGTTCATTAAATTTACATAGCCTGCTCCCAGAAGGGGAGCGAGGAAACGAAACAGAAGCCTTTTGCCTAATTAGAAGTCAGAGTACCATCAGAATGACTTTGAAACTGATATTTCAAGGTAAAAATACAATTTAAAGGTGGAATAGGTGATTGTCTTAAGAAACATTTTTTTTGTTATGCTGGTTGAAAGTGTCTTCACATCCTGATAGCAATCATTAAGTTAAGTGGACAAAATGTATTTCTATGTATTTTTATATTATGTGGAAGGTGTAGGACCAATAAGCGTTCGTCCAATTAAAACTGTCGGTTCGAGTGTTTTGAATGGTTTTCCTACCTGCCTGTCAAATATGTTTTTGCATAATACGTCATTAGCGCGTTCACGACCGCTTTGCAGACAGAGTGCGAATAGCAGGCAAACGTCAACAACCTGATCTTCCGTCCTGTTACTGTAATACTTTTAGTAAATGTACTATAAAATGTTCTCACGGTTAATGACATGTGATGTTTTAACGGCCACTAGAGCATTTACGGTAGTTTTGTGGCTGACAACCGAGCATGTGCATACGGGTGTCTGTACGTTCTGGAAAGATAAAGAGATGACTTGCTCTACCGGCATCTGTCTCTTTTTATTTTATATATTTCCTCTCTGTTTGTGACCTGAGTTGAATGAATAGGTTGTTCTGCCTATTTATGCTGTCTAAACCTCAGGGAAAATGTGTGGAAGCTGCTAAATCATATAGAGAAGGACTTACTTAGCAGGAAAGGGCACAACAAAATAAATTTAATAGGGGGTAAAGAGACATATGAACAGTACTAATTAAAATATTAACCTAATATTTCACCTACCTGACCGGATATGATAAAAACCAACACAAATGATATCAAGATTCTTTCCCTGGAAATCCTGGTTCATATTAGCATTTTGTTGATTTGTTATAACTTCTGGCAGTCTGTAGTACTCCAAATGTTTTTCCTGGTCCGACTGAATTACAGCCCAAAACATGACAATAATTGACCATTTTCAGCAGCAATAATCAGCAAAATATGCAAGTTGTGTTAGGTTTAGTGGCATTGTTTACATTCAGTGGCGACAGTATGGCTGACTGATGGCATGTCGTGAAAACACTCTATATAGGTGACTACTCTCATACTGTAGTACTTTTTCATGCTCAGAGATTAGCTCATTCATAGAAAGAAAAAAAAAGATACAAAGAAGATAATTTAATAAATTTAGTTCCAGGTTTTATTCTTTTTAATGAACTTTTTATTGCAGATTTCGATGTCACAGTATGAGAGATAATTAAAAACTCTAGAAGAGACATACCTGAGATCTTTTTCTCAGGAGACCGGGAAGCAGGAAACCGGATAAACTGTTGCCACACTAAAGATATCTCATTTACGATCTTTTCTGATAGACATACAAGGAATGTATGATGTCTGTTTGAACGTCTCCTTCCTCCATTACTCTCTATGTGTGAACGATACTCAGACTGTCTCAGGGAATGACATACTGTCATGTCACATTTCATGCTCTGTTAGAGCCGCTGCCAGCATCTTTGAGGAGGAGCGAGAGCCATGATTGAGATCAGATATATAACGAGATACTGTAGGCTGTCAGAATTCTGCCTGTATGCGTGCCGCCATGCCTTTTTATGATTAAATTCAGGTCTAATACACCCTTTATGGATTGAAATGTGAGAAACGTAATATAAACTACATTACACAGCCGTTTAGAAAGCCAAGACGTGCATTTAAATTTAATTACGGTTATATTTCTTGCTTGCCACTGGTTTGATTGACATTGCTGATTTATGCACAGGAAACTTTTAAGTATATAATCACATTAGCATCCAAATGAAACTGTATTGCAGCTTCTCACAATGAGGAATTTGCCAAATTTTCATCACAGCTCCTCAATTATTCATTTCAGTGTTTTAGACTGTATTTGATCTTGTTTTTCAGAGGAGCTCACTTTTTAACTTTGAGAGGCATGTCTGAGCTGCGAGTTATCAACTATGGGAGGGAAAAAAATTTATGTAACCCATTTAGTGGAAGGAAAAATTCGCTGGCATCCGCTGCAGAGAAAGACAGGTTGAATGGCGTCTTTTAACATTAACTCAGCAGGCCTAAGAAATTATGTCTATAGGTACTCTCAAACGCTTCTTCAGCAAATGTTTTCTGAGTCATCCGAACGATTTTATTCCTTTTAAAAAAACTGCAGACAGATTATAGGGGAAAAGAGGTAACTGGGTTCATGCAGGGATCGTCACCGACCCTAGAAGCAAACTTCACTAATTTTCACACATTTTATTGTTATTTCACGCTGAATTATTTGTAAGTAACCAGAGTATCAAGTGTTGGTCCTCACACACACACGGCTGTGCGTATTTGTGTGAAGTTGCGTAACCCTATTTTGCCACTCGAGCAGATATTTCCCCCTCTGCTGTGTGTTCCTGTCCTCAATTTAATGATAGAGGGAAAACGTTTGGATCAATTTCATTTAATGCTTTTGCCACAGATATTTCTTAAAGCAACAGTGCTCCGCTTTTTCGTCACCTCGTACCCCCAGGGCTTTCCCTGTTGAATTATTCAATCAGTGAGCAGGGAAGCGTGGGTAGCAATAAGTCGTTAAAAAAAGTCGCCCACTCTTCTCTGTCGTTTTCTACCTGAATGAGTGCTTCACTTTCTGTGTTAGGACTCACTCAAGCAAATGGACTGTTTCGTCTGACCGAGCTGACCCTGAACCCCCCTTCTGCGGTTCCTTACAGCTAGTACACTTCACTGACCGTCGGGCACGGCCTCCTCGCTCTCTGCAGAACTGCAGACAAAGCACTTTCGATTAAAGTGAATCGCAACGCCCAATGAAACCCTCTGAATTTGGCCACAGTAGTGGAGAAAGTCTCTAAAAGTATGTTGCAGCACTCAAAAATGGATCCACAAAGTGTAACTCTGAGAGGAGGACTTGTTTAAAGGAATAGTTCCCTTAAAAGCTGTTATTTTGTCTGTGGAACATAAAGGGAGAATGAATGAGGAGTGAAATCAAGGGCATCAGTCCTGGCACATCCTGTCCGTGCACCATTTTTGATATCAAACATGAATGAAAACTATGACTTGACCTTTTCTATGTTGATTTATGTTTTTAATTTTAGGCTAATTAAAATTAAAATTTAATAATATGTATTTTTTGAGGGGAGAACAAATTATGTGGTTCAACTAACATGCAGGAATAAAAAGTAAATCAAGAGTTTTTTGCAGACCTTCCTTACCTTATGTCAAGGTTAGAAGGTTAGAACTCTCAAAATAGCAGATGATTTGACCTGTGGCCTTTAAAATCTCCCCCAAAGCATAATACTTATTAATTAATATAAAAACATTAACATTAATAATTTAAAAATTAATTAATAATATAAAAACTTGTGTGGACAAGATGTGGACAGTCACGGAAATGATGCTGAAAATTCAGCTTTGCATCACAGAAAATAAATGACATTTTACAATGTATTTAAATAGAAACAGTTATTTTAAATTGTAATAATATTTCACAATATTACGTTTTTTTTTTAGGGCTGTCAAACGATTAATCGCGATTAATCGCATACAAAATAAAAGTTTGAGTTTGCCTAATATATGTGTGTGTACTGTGTGTAATTATTATGTATATATAAATATGCACAAATTAATGTATATATTTAAGAGAAATATGTTATTTATGTACAACATATTTTTATTTATATATAAATTGTATAAAAATTATAATAAATACATATACTTGTAAATATTTCTTAAATATATACATGAATGTGTTTGTATTTATATATACATAATAATTACACACAGTACACACACATATATTAGGCAAAGTCAAACTTTTATTTTGTATGCAATTAATCGCAATTAATCGTTTGGAAACCCTAGTTCTTTTTTTTTTGATCAAGTGACTTCACTTGTCAAGTGACAAGTGAAAAATCTTCATCTCCATCCCCAAACTTTAAAAAAAGCAGTAAATATAAACATGTTTTCTTTCATCTCTGCTCTAGCCTACGTACTAATCATTTGTAAGTCACTTTGGATTAAAGGATATGCCAAATGAATATTAATGTACTTTTTTGGACTCACTTAAGATTTAGACTCATTTAATTCAAACTTGTTTAATGATGTAAGAGTTTTTTATATGAAACCAACTTAAATTCAAAGAGTACATTTCTAGGAAATTTTACTTAAGTAAAAAGTAACCGAAGTCTAAAGTAACTTAAGGCTTGGAATATAATCATCTTTATGGTGCTTTTTTCTTCTGAGTTTGACAGATGTCATTGTATGGACAAATAGCTTTGTGAAGATTCTTAATATTCTCCTTTTTTGTTCCACAGCATAAGGTTTAGTTGAGGGCGAGTGAATTTGTGTGAACTGTCCCTTTAAAAGAGTTTGTCAGACAGCAAACTTGTGCTTGATAGCAGTGTGCAGCCATGCACTATGCACCTCCTACTGATACTTCTCCAAGACAGTAGAAATGATTTATTACACAGCAACTGCAAATGCAAGAGGATTCGAGGCAGTTAAGGACGCCAGCACAACAAGGCCAAGTAGTGCTGTGAGTTTCAGAAAACACAGAAAGAGTCTCAAGAGGTGCATTGATGTTGTTGAAGTAGGTCAAATGTCAGCAGATAGCTCACGTTTGCACACACGCTCATGTCGGCTCCACATTTATTGACCAATGAGCACTTGTCGCTGATACAATGAGCGGACTAAATGGGCACATCAGATATTAAATCTGTCCCTGGTAACCAAGCACATTCCCTTTCCGCCTTGTGAAGTAAGAAAGATATTTTCAGATGGCGTGTTTTAGGTTGCTAAGTGACAACTTGCTAAAGGTAGAGAGCCTCTCTCAAATCGAAAACTCACAGCAGGACCGGCAGTGCTGGAGTTACAAGCTGATTCATTTCTTTTATTCCTCTGTTGCTGTACTGTGGACTCTATCTGATCTATAAGAGGTGGCGGAGTTGACCTTCTCTCGCATTTCTATTAACTTCCTTTCCTCGCTATAGAGGAATCAGTCTATTGCCTGGCTGAGATGTTTTTACACATTTTCACTGTGGAGGTTGGCAGTATAGATGCAGGGTATACTGTGTCCAAGAAAGCTTTGGGTGTTTTATTTCCTTTGAAAAGTTGTTTGTTCACTTCAGTTAAGTTATGTATAAATGGATGGTGAGCTGTAAGTAGTTGACTGTTGACTCTCTGCCAGGACGGTCTTTACCAAAGCAGTATAAATAGCAGGAAAAAGGTGCAGTTTTGCTTTTTTTGTTGTGTTGTAAATATTTTTGCACTTGACTCACAATCGCAGGGTACGGTGTATTATGAATGTTTGCATTGAACAGAGGGATTGCTGTCTGTATAATCATCCTTGCTTGGCAGAAGAAACTGAAAATATAGTTGTGATGAGACACTTCTGAAAAGAAATATAACAGATTGAAGCATACTGTCAAATGCTGAGTCTCATGCACAGTTGGCAAAAAACAGGACATTCTGATTGACAATAGTAAAAGTTTATAGATCAACAGATCAATAAATCAATGTAATTTTAGTATCTTTGAGGTACTATTACGGATTTTATGATTATTTTGAATTGGTTTTGGTATTTATATTTTCTGTTTTGATTTTAATTTTAGTAATTAGCCCAAGCACTAATGGTGCCAGGACCCTTTTGGAATTGCTCAGTTTCTTCTTCTCCAAAATGAATCCATTGAATGCATTTTTGAAAGCCTAAACATGCTCGAAAACACATGAAACTTTGCGCACGCCAAAAATGGTGAAAATTTACATCTGATATGAGTGGTATGGCAAAATGGCTCGATAGCGCCACCTATAAAAGTTCAACGAAGTGCCTCTCGAGCTATGTTTTACATACATGTATGAAATTCAGTAGACACATGTAACACACCAATACCAAAAAAAAGTCCCCTGGTATGAAGTCCGAAACCCAACAGGAAGTTTGTTATTTTGAATTTTCTCTGCAAGTTTTGTAGAAGAAACTCCTCCTAGAGATTTAAACAGATCAACACAGATTTGATCAGTGTAATCTAACGCCTTTTGTGACATTACATTGTGAAGATCTTGAGTTTTCGTTAAAGGATGTGTCTGTGGCGGCCTGACAAACTTTAATGTTTTGCCATGAAAAAGGAAGTTGTTATAATTCAGGCATACAATGTCCGATCTGCACCAAACTTCATGTTTGATAAGAGTAATGTCCTGAACACATGCCCATCACCATATTCAGGAATAGTCATAGCGCCACCTGCTGGCAACAGGAAGTGACATGTTTTATGCTCTATCAAACTCCTCATAGAGATTTAATGACATCAACATTATATTTGGTCAGTTTAATCTAAAGGCCTTTGCGATGTTAAATTTTGAAGATCTTGAATTTTCGTTGAAGGGCGTGTCCGTGACACCCTGACAAAGTTCGATGTTTCACCATGGGAAAAGAAGTTGTTGTAACTCAGCCACTCTAAGTCTGATCTGCCCGAAACTTCACCCGTTCGATAAGAGTCCTAGCCTGAACACATCTAAAGGCAACAGGAAATGTCATGTTTTATACTAAGTAAAACATGCAATGTCCAATCTGCCCTAAATAAAGAGTCCTGGCCTGAAGACATCTACATGACAATATGCAGTTATAGTTATAGTGCCACCAGCTGGCAGCAGGAAATATGACATATAAATTAGGGGTGGGACGATACAGGTAACTCACGATTCAATTCTGTGGCGATATGTGGCCCACGGTAATGATAATATCACGATTCGCGATATCTACGATATTCAATATATTGGAAGAAATTTCATCAACGATATATCACGATATATATGTGACTGAAAAAGAAAAATAAGGAATAAGGAAATAATAAGGAAATCTGATGCATTTATTAATGCCAGCATTTCCAACATTGTGCAAAGAAATATGCATTTGCATAATAACTCACTGCCTCCTGGTCTTAAATGTAAACACTGTACAGCTAGACAGATAAAAGTGCATGAACATTAAAAAACAACATGAACATTAATTAACATGTGTAAACCATGATACTGAAACGTCAGTAGTAAGTTACTGTAAAGTGCTTTATGTTAACCTGGACAGTGGACACATCAAGGCATATTCTTCTTGAGGAACACTAACTGATCAGCATGCTCAGATGTCGGCTGACTTGGTTTGCCCTCATTATCACCTGAGAGTAGTTCACCGTGATAGCGAACGAGGTGCATTTGCAGATTCGAAGTGTTGCTGTTATATTTTATCTTTGCAAAGCAGTTCTTGCAGATTGCATAGTCTTTATCCAGTGCCTTTCCATCGACTGTCTCGATGGATAGTGACAGTGACACTGACAACGGGTAAATTAATCATTTTGTGTTGTAATAAAATATCGATATTGGCTGTTAGTGTATCGATTATTTATTGTGACAGAGAACACAACAATATATTGCAATATCGATTTTTTTTCCCACCCCTAATATAAATGACTCTGACATATTCCTCCAAAATTTACTGTTTTAAAAGCATATTGCTACTGTTCGCTATTTTCCTAAAGCCACTGGGTGACGATAAGCCCAGGTACGAGGGCCCTTTCAGTGCTGTTTGCAGCTTTTTGTTAATTTTTATTAATTTTCATAATACGTCTATGTAGTTTTCATTCAAGTTTATTTCAGTTTTAGTTATTTTAGTAAATCGTAAAAATAAATGAAAATGAGAAATGCTGCCTTGGCAGTTTTTATTTTATTATTTCAGTTTATTTTGTTTCAAGTACTGAAAGTGCTTTTTTATGGATTCATTTTTAGTTAAAGGGGTCATCGGGTGCCCATTTTCCACTAGTTGATATGATTCTTTAGGGCCTTCATGAAAATCTATAACATACTTTGGTTAAAATTTCTCAATGGTAGTGTAAAACATCACCCTTTTTACCTTGTCAAAAACAGCCCTGTTCACAGTGAGCCGTTTACGTGCACGTCCCTTTAAATGCTAATAAGCTTTGTTCACCCCGCCCCATAGTTTAATATTTAAAATTGAAATAAAATAAGATACACTTATCAGCAGCTTAAAGTGGTAGTTCACCCACAAATGTCATTCATCCTCATGTCATTCCAAACCTGTATGATGTTCTTCTGCTAAACTGAAAAGAAGATTTTTTGTAATGTCAATTATATGCACAAAAAAACCTTTAATTTTCAAAATGTTCTTTTTTGTGTTTCACAGAAGAAAGAAAGTCATGCAGGTTTGGAATGTCATGAAAATGAGTTAAAGGAGAAGTTCACTTTCAGAACAACAATTTACATATAATGTACTCAGCCCCTTGTCATCCAAGATGTTCATGTCTTTCTTTCTTCAGTCGTAAAGAAATTGTGTTTTTTTTTTTTTTTGATGAAAACATTTCAGGATTTTTCTGCATATAATGGACTGATATGGTGCCTCAAGTTTGAACTTTCAAAATGCAGTTTAAATGCAGCTGCAAACGAACCCAAATGTGGTTGTAAACGATCCCAGCCGAGGAAGAAAGGTCTTATCTAGTGAAACGATTATTTTCATTAAAAAAATACAATTTAAATACATTTTAATCTCAAACGCTCGTCTTGCCTTTCTCTCCCTGAACTCTGTGTATTCTGGCTCAAGACAGTTAGGGTATGTCGAAAAACTCTGATCGTATTTTCTTCCTCAACTTCAAAAATCATTTCAAAATCATCCTACATCACTGCAGAAGTTCCAACCTAGTCTTTGCAGAGTGAACATGCAAAGAAGATCAAACACCCTTAACAAAAAAGGTAAAACAGCGATATAGGACAATTTTGAAGTTGAGGGACAACATGAGATGGGAGTTTTTCGACATACCCTAACTGTCATGAACCGGAAGTTCGGGAAGGGGAAGACAAGAGGACCGTTTGACATTAAAAAGTATATAAATTGTATTATTTTTATGAAAATAACCAATCGTTTTGCTAGATAAGACCCTTCTTCCTCAGCTGGGATCGTTTACAACCACATTTGGGATCTTTTGAAGCTGCATTTAAACTGCATTTTGGAAGTTCAAACTCGGGGCACCAGACCAGTCCATTATATGGAGAAAAATGTTTTCCTCAAAGAACATAATTTCTTTGCCACTGAAGAAAGAAAGACATCAACATCTTGGATGACAAGGGGGTGAGTACATTATCTGTAAATTGTTGTTCTGTTAGTGGACTTCTCCTTCAATGGTTTCCCCATTCTCTTGATACAGTGGTCCCCACTGACTACTTGGTTACCAACATTCAGAATACCTTCTTCTGTGTTCAGCAGAAGAAAGAAACTCAAACAGAGAAAATAATGAATGAATTTGCTGTATGGGTGATCTATCAGTTTAAGTACTTTAAGTAAATCATTTAAACCACAGGGATTTAATTGAGAAATCAGGTTGGATCCCCAGCACACTGGCCTTCAGATGATTGGATGGGCCACTTTAAATAACCATGTCTTAATGGAAACATATGTGGTACACAGAGGAAGACTATTGAAGAGTTTCATCAGAGCTTGAGGTTTGTCCTCTATTGTACGAATTCTGCTCACCATCCACGGATTAGAGCAGCAGCTGCAAAAGACTTGTACAATGGCCAAATCCGCTTAATTTTTCGTCTTTTTGCACATACTCCAACATTCTTGCCTCATGTTTTCATCCCCAGTGCCTGTAGAGCAATCTCTCAGTCAATTACACTAACTTGATTACATCTGTTCAACCATAAGTCATTCTGTTCTATCTCTTCATCCTTTATAGGCAGATTAAAAGAAAAGGCTCTCCGCTCTCCTAATAATTGCTTGTGTTTCTGGAGTTAGGCAGTAAGCCTTACAAATGACTGTTTCTCATTTGTTGCCACCTTTCACAATAATGTTGAAATTTTCTTCAAACGGAAAAAAGTGGTTTTGTGGTGTTTCATTAAAATGTAAAACTCAAAGGCACAGGCTGTCTTTTTATTGTCTATTATTTTTAGAGTTAATGTTCTGTTTTTGTTCAGTGTATTTTTTAAGAAGTAATTAACAGTGATTTCATATCCTCATTATTCTGTAACTGATTGAAAATGTATCTTGGATTATTACACATAAAAATGTATTTATTTCAACTAAAAATGTCAAAGCAAGTAAAAGTGCATTAGATATTACGACTTGTTTTATGAGAATTCATCTGATCAGATTAAAGGAGAACTCCACTTCCAAAACAAAGATTCACATATAATGTACTCACCCCCTTGTCATCCAAGATGTTCATGTCTTTCTTTCTTCAGTCGTAAATAAATTATGTTTTTTGAGGAAAACATTTCTGCATTTTTCTCCATATAATGGACTGATATGCTGCCCCGATTTTGAACTTCCAAAAGGCAGTTTAATTCGGCTTCAAACGATCCCAGATGCAGTTGTAAACAATCCCAGCCGAGGAAGAAGGGTCTTATGTAGCAAAACGATTGATTATTTTAATTAAAAAAATACAATTTAAATACTTTTTAATCTCAAACGCTCGTCTTGCCTTTCTCTTCCTGAACTCTGTGTACTCTGACTCAAGACAGTTAGGGCATGTCGAAAAACTCTGATCGTATTTTCTCTCTCAACTTCAAAAATCATTTCAAAATCATCCTACATCGCTGCAGAAGTACCGACCCAGTCTTTGCAAAGTAAACATGCAAAGAAGATCAAACACCCTTAACAAAAAAGGTAAAACAGCGATATAAGACGATTTTGAAGTTGAGGGACAACATGAGATGGGAATTTTTCGACATACCCTAACTGTCATGAACCGGAACAAAAACAGTCCAGGCAGAGTAAGACAAGACGAGCGTTTGGCATTAAAAAGTATATAAATTGTACTATTTTTATTAAAATAACCGATCGTTTCGCTAGATAAAACCCTTCTTTCTCGGCTGGGATCATCTACAACTGCATTTGGGATCGTTTGAAGATGCATTTAAACCGCATTTTGAAAGTTCATAATCGGAGCACCATATCAGTCCATTATATGGAGAAAAATGCTGAAATGTTTTCCTCAAAAAACACAATTTCTTTACGACTGAAGAAAGAAAGACATGAACGTCTTGAATGACAAGCAGGTGAGTAAATTATCTGTAAATTGTTGTTCTGGAAGTGGACCTTTCCTTTAATAAAAAAATACATTTAATTCAAGATAAATGATAAAAACATGTCTTAATATCTAATGCAATGCAATAATTAAATATATGTAATGATATTTTTACTATAATAGTATTTGTATAAAAATTCCAAATAGGTTAAAAAAATTAAATATCTTAATATGTTACTTAATATTTTATGCACTTTTTAAGTAAATTTAGCTTGATTTGAGGAGTTTGGACATTATTATTGTAAAACAAGACAAAAGTAAAGTTTTTTTTGAAAATTTAGGTTGTCAACAGAAGCTCATCTATGAAACTGTAGAAACTTTATTTTTTATCATAATTTGTTAATGTTCATTAATAATGTTTTTTAAGCTGCTTTCTGCGTTTAAAATCTTCTGCTTACACTTCTACTGTGGATTATAACTTTTTTCCTTAGCTTCTCACTTCCTGCTTTCTGGTCTGATTGATTACCCGTTCTTTTCCGGGCTCAGGATGCTGACTAGAGAATAGGAGCAGGAAAATAGAAGGACAAGCTCTCCTCATTTACCTCTTTTCCTCCAGGGTAGAAACATTACTGGACTTAACAAGCAGTGTAATAGAGCACTCAGGCTTTATTGTATTTTCCACTGTCAGCACTTTCTCCTGTTACCACTGCATTCATGCATTTGTCCACGTTTACCCACACTTACTGTCCATCTCTGCCCTCCGATCTGCTTCAGGCGAATGCACTAAAAAGCTGTGAAACTTTTGCACAAAAACCTTTCTTTTTCACTAAGCTGCATCCCTAAACGCAGTGGTGGAGTGATGTTGTAAGTTCCCTGCAGAAAAATATGCCAGATCACAGTTGTCTACTGCATCCTCTACAACACTCAGATCAGGCATTATGCCATGCAAATTCCATTCAGCACAGATTTTGTGCAGTTTGCATAATTCCTTTGGTGAATCGATAAATTGCTGAAACAGTGCAGAAAATGCATGCAAATCAGCAAAAATCTTTTTCTTTGTCAGTATCTTTGTCTTATTTTCCAGTTTATTTATATAAATAATCTTTTACATTTCACTATGTGTGTGTGTACATGCAGTATCTATGCCTGTGCGTGTATTATATATATTTTTGGAATAAGCAGGCTGAATATTTTTATAAAAGCAAGAAATGCTTCAGAGTAAAACCCAAAATCAATTTAGTTGAAGTGCGATGCATCCATCTTATTGTAGATGATGGAGCTTGATCCGTTCGGTATGAAGTCACTCTCAAATAGATTATCTATTTTATTAAACCTCCTGCAGGCCAGCTGGATCACTTTTAAAAGCATAAGTGTCAGAGGTGTTATTTGACGCTCTGCCTGTCTGGTTTTGAGATCCTGACATGCAAAAGCTTCTCTTTCTTTAGTCAAATCTGAGAGTAAGGAGTGCAGAAGACTCAGTAGGACATAAAAGATAGCTTTGAGGAAACATACCATAACAGCGAGGAGTCGAGCTTCGCCTGTCTAATCAAATATGGTTATAGGCACACATATCTTTTGAATCTGTTATATTCCTTTTGAAAAATGTCTCCTCAAAACTATATTTTCAGCTTTGTGGCTTCTTCTGCAGAGCGAGGATGATTATAGAGACAGCAATGCTTCTATTCAATGCAAAGGCTCTCTTCATCAAATTATACACTCGTTTTCCGAAACTGTAGTAAAGAATTTTAGTTCAGACTGAGGAATGTAGTTATTTGTACCTACCAATCTGACAAAGAAAGGTTTGTGATATATAAATACTTTTCTGGGTTTTCACAGTGTTAAATGGTTCATGAGTGCAGTTTTCTTTCCTGAGTGCTTCTTTGTGAAAATATTTATTATGGAAATTATATACTTTAAAACTGAATGTACTGTTTTCAGAACATGTTTTCAGAAACATTTGTTACGATGATAGTGTAGTACATTTAACCCTTTAACTGTCACCGTCCACTCTGTGGGAAGCCTATGCCTTCACCATATTACAAATAAATTCTAATCTAATCATGACGAACTATACATCGTTGGAAAGGTCTAAGACTCCTAAATAGATATTTTACCATATTTTTATGTTACAAATTATGTAGGGAAATTAATAGATTAATTAATTTCCTAATAACTTGCTACACTCTTAAAAAAAAGGTGCTTCACAATGCCATAGAAGAACCTTTTTTGTTTAAATAGTTCCATAAAGAACCTTTAACATCTGAAGAACCTTTCTGTTTCACAAAAGATTCTTTGTGGCGAAAGAAGGTTCTTCAGATTATAAAAAGGTAAGAAAGAGATTGTTCTTTTAAGAGCCTTCGACTGAATGGTTCTTTATGGAACCAAAATGGTTCCTCTATGGCATCGCTTGAAGAACCTTTTGAAGCACCTTTATTTTTAAGAGTGTAGTTAGCAACTTTCGCAGCTAAACGTGCTAAATGCGCTAAATGCGGCTACAGTAAACAGTCTCTCCGAGCACAGCTCCTCACTCCACAAAGAGAAGAGAGGGGCGGGGCGAGCAGAGCTCATTTGCATTTAAAGGAACAATCCATCAGAATGGGTTGATTTTTGCAAAGCTCATTTTTACAAGATAAAAAGCGTGTTGTTTTACACTACCCTTGAGAATTTTTAACCAATGTATATTGTAAACTTTTCATTAAGACTCTAAAGAATCATATCAACTTGTGGAAAATAGGCATCCGATGACCCCTTTAAAAGAGTTCTTCAGTGTGTTAAGAAATTTAGTCATAAAGGAAAACCTCAGTCACCTTTTATTTCAATAAATTATTATCTGGAAGTACAGTTGTACTGTACACAAGCACACATTCAATACAATAACCCACACCTTTTTGTCACAACACGTGTGAGGAAGGGGCAAACGAAGATGAAGGTCGAAGATAAAGTCTTTATTATAATCCACAGTTAATTCCAAAACAGGTAAATCCACAACAGGAGAATAACACTCACATACATATTGACAAGACCAGACACAAAGCATAGAACTCAAACAACTTATAAAGTGTGGCTAATGATACACAGACAGGTGATGGCGATTAACTAATAATGACACAGCGAGGACAGGAACAACCATGTAAGTGCACATGAGGGAAAAACCAACACAAAATAGTCCAGGGGTGTGACACTCTTTTTCAGAAGTGTATCCTATTAAAACATAAAATTGAGGTAAGGCATATCAAAGTGCCATAAACAATCAGACATTTTGTTATATAATTTCCCTGCTCTGGAGTAATTAGTTACATTGCATTTTCAGCTCAGAAGATTGGCATGTGAACGAAAATGGCAGATTTTATGTATGTGCCAGCCTATTAGCTTCCATTGAGATAATTTGCTAATTGTTATTGATCGTTTAAGACGAGTAGTATAATCATTTAAATGGAGTTGATGTTCTCACTCTTAAGAGCCTTTTTCAGAACAAACATTTGTAGATTATCAATATTTTTAGTTCGTTCTGCTGCATGAGATGGACTTTTATATACGTATAATAACATTATTTGGTTATTTTATCATGGTTAAGGCAATAAATAATACTGGCAATAAATGCAAAGTAGTTTGCCAAAATAAGCATTTTTCATTAGCCATACTTATGATTGATGCATAATTACAAGTTGTTAGTAGTCAGTATTAATTGGTAGATTTGTGCCAGTGTAAATCTCCACTGAGTCTCTTTGACAAATTGCACAGTCGAGATTACAAACAATCATTTTGATGAAATTCTGTCTCAGAGGAGACCTGAGCGATTGTAGAAACCTTCAGCAATTGAAACAGTTTATTAAGTGTGAATGTAAAGGTGAACTGGAGGTATTTTCCCGCAAAGGGGGCTGGCGGTGGATACGTGCTTCGGTCTGTGACCTTGCGTGCCTTTCTGCAGTAGTTTTCAGACTCAAGCGAGCAACCCCTCAGACCCAGCTGAGGCAGGTTTCTGAAGTAATGTTCACTTTTATTCCTCTGATATTTACTTCTGAGCAGTCAGGCAGCAAGAAATCGTTCCCTCTGAAATTGGCAAGCAAGTAGGCCATTTAAAAATCACTCGCTGCATTATCAGTTAGCAAGACAGACAATTAAAAATCGTTATTCATTTTCCTGTGAGCGTCCCTGGTGGAGGATGCGACCGTTTGGATGAAACCTGCCAAAGCGATACAGGAAGGTCTTCATCCCTTGGGTGAAAAAAATAAACATCAATGGCTTTAATACAGTAGCTTTGAAAGGTGTTGTAAAGCATCAGATCTACTGGCAGATAAACACGGCTCTTCTAAGAAATGGTCAAATGTTGGCTGATGTTCTCTGCTTTGGACTGAAGCTTTGTGAAAGGCTGGGTCAAGTTCTTGGCTTCCTAACAAAAGCGTTAATTAAGCAGGGTTAATTAATGTCATAGTGGAGAGAGTCGCGCTGGGTTGATAAGATGCTTCCGAAGAGGAAGAGGATTTAGGAGTGCCATGAATCGGAACAGGAGCAGAAGGAAGGACAGAGAGGACAAAGTAAGGGAGGCTGAGAGAGAGCAAGAATGCAGATGCACTTTGCACCCCGCTGATAAAACTCAAACTGGCTTTCCTTTGTCTTATACTGTCACTGAAGTTTTTTTTTTTTTTTTTTTTTTTCTGAATCTTAAACTTTTATTCTGTGTGTTTGGGTGAATGTCACCCTTGCCTGTATTACTTGTGGCCTACAAGCAATCTTTCATTGTTCATCTTTTATACAAGGCATATCTGACCAAAAAGTTTCGGTAACACTTTATTTTATGGTTTCTTAACTAGTTGCTTATTAGCATGAGTATTACTAGAATATTAGCCATTTATTACTACTAATTAAGCACATATTAATGCCTTATTCTACGTGACCTTATTCTACATCCCTAATCCTACTCAATACCTAAACTTAACAACTACCTTACTAACTATTAATAAGCAGCAAATTAAGAATTTATTGAGGGAAAAGTCATAATGTATAAGTGTACCCTATTCGAAAAGTGTTACCAAAGTTTTTTAGTTTATTAGTAGTAGTAGAGTGGTAGTATTTACTAACCCTTATGTTATTCCAAATCAAAAGACTGTTATTTATTTATTTATATATATTTTTAAAAAGAAAACAAAAGTTGATATTTTTAATCATCATTATCCAGCTGGTTTTGGACAATCAATCAACCAACCAATCAATCAAAAACATTTAAGCCATGGTTCTTAAGTCTAATTGGTTTAGAGCCTTTTCCAGCAGTGCAATATTCTAGTGATAACAGAACTCCAACTCACAGCAGGTGTCATGGCACCCAAATCCACTATAATTTCATGAATAATACTCTTTATGTGCCATGGAATATAGTTTTAAAAGTTTTTTAGGCAAGAATGTACTTGTTTAGACTTCAAATATGTGGAATTTGCCGCTGGCTCTAATGTCTCTATAGTGGTTAAGCATGAGATATAATTCATTTTGGGTATATCTAACGGGCAGTCTTTGGTCACATTAAAGGAACACAACACTTTTTTTGAAAACAGGCTCATTGTCTAACTCCCCTAGAGTTAAACAGTTGAGTTTTACCATTTTCGAATCCATTCAGCTGATCTCTGGGTCTGGCAGTAGCACTTTTAGCATAGCTTAGCATAGATCACTGAATCTGATTAGACCGATAGCATCTCGCTCAAAAATGACCATATATAATGATGATATTTTTCCTATTTAAAACTTGACTGTTCTGTAGTTACATCGTGTACTAAGACTGGCGGAAAATGAAAATTTGCTATTTTCTAGGCCGATATGGCTAGGAACTATACTCTCATTTCGACGTAATAATCAAGGAACTTTGCTGCCCTACCATGGGTGCAGGAGGCCCGGCACTATTTTTGTGTAGATGCAGAGTTGCAGCCGGCAGAGTTGACGGCTGCGTAATATCATTGCGCCTCCTGCACCCATGGTACGGCAGCAAAGTTCCTTGTTTATTCAAGAGTCAAGTTTTAAATAGGAAAAATATCGAAACTCTTTGAACATTTTTGAGCGAGATGCTAATGGTCTAATCTGATTCAATGATCTATGCTAAGCTACGCTAAAAGTGCTACCGCCAGACCCGGAGATCGGCTGACTAGATTCGAAAATGGTAAAACTC